>JACDJE010000661.1:201933-238818 GCA_016647715.1 Pavo muticus
AAAAAAAAAAAAAAGAAAGAACAATAAGCTGAAACATGACTCACGGTGGTGAGGTAAGTTTTAGAGAATGCCAACTTAATGTGTCTGTCTAGAACTGGTGATGGTTGAGACAGAAGAACAAGAGAGAAAGATATTTATTTCTTTCTGCCTCCAAACATTTCCAGCTAATGATCTGCAGTATGTGCATGGATTTATGTAGACATAGCCACCTGAAGACATCTGTGACTTCTATAAGGCTCCATCTAGGTGCAGCAGTTCTTTCATGTGTAGCAGATTGCAGTACTCAGAAGCAGCAGCAGAAAATGTGCAAATGAATACATAACACCCACATAAAGCTTATGTTAATTCAACTGCTGCTTTGAAGAATTAGCAATGGGTATTATGTGCTGTCTTGTTAAACAGCAAGTGCCACACTGCAGTTGTTTGAAAGCCCGCAAAATGAAGAAACACCTGACGTGCATATTGTGCAGCAGACTATAATGTTAGTAATAGAAAAAAAATTATGAAACATAAATACTAATTAATTAAGTTCTAGAGAAAAATTATACTTTCAGTAAAGGAAAAAGCTTTGGGGATTTTTTACAGAAAAAAAAAAAATGCATCATTTCACAAACTTCATGGCACTGTAATCTGAACAGATGTGTATTTCAGCTCTGTTTCCTTGGCCTTCTCTGAAGTTGACTTATTCCAGACAGGTAATCAACTGTTTTTAAAATAAATTCACTCTTGAGTGAGCCAAATGTATGGTAAGGAACTGCAAAGAGTCTGTCTCCATTCCCAGCTCACAGATTAGGTCAAGGATCACAAGCATGGCACTGTGTAGTCTATATTGAGCACATCTCCTGATGAGGTTGATATTCAAAAGCTGCCATCTTCCCCCTAAAAGAAACTGAAATCCACTGGAGAAAATCAGAAATGCCAGAACAACTGGGATAGTGATTTAGGATGCTGGATAGTTGCCTGCTTCCACACTGATCCAGAAAGCAGGCTGCTCACAAGTACAATCCATGCATTTTCCTGAATAAATTAGAGAAAACAATCACAATGAGAAACTAATTCCAGGCAGACAGTATGACGGGCCTCTTGCTTTTGATGCAAAGATGCTGCACTGAGCCACAGCAGCTGTATTACCTTAGGTGATCTCCTGGTAAAGTTCTCCAGTTTCAAGTAACAGAGACTGCAACTAACACACTTTATATGTGCTCATTTAAATACTGAGGTAAACATGGAATAAATCTCTCATTTAGCTTAATCACTTGTCTGAATATAAAGAAATGTGTATTAACCTCTTCACCTAATTTATATTATTTTATTCAAAGTGAAATAGCTTAATCAGAAGTACCCAAGAAGACTTCCTTCCCACTCCTAGAATGCTGAAGCGCAGTGATTAGGGTAGTCTTTAGGACATAAAAGATTGCCCTTAGGTAGAATAAGAGAGCTCTGCATTTGATGGAAAAGGTTTTAATTTAACTCAAGGAAAGCTCCATCCAATACCTTAGCAATATTTTTTTCTCTTTTACAGAAAACATGACAACTGATGTATGCAAAATCAGTAGTCCTTTTCAAAACTATTGTCTCGAAACACATCCTGAGATAGCAATTAGAAGTGAAGGCCTTCCTAGTTTCCACTTGGGATTTAAAATTCTTAAAAACACAGTATTTACACATTAAGCCCCACATAGGTTCAGGGAATAAACAAAAAAGAATCCCTAGCCCACGTTTGGAACTGAACTTACACTGAACCCTTTGTGAGTAAAAGTACTTTATCACTCATGAATTCCACCAGGGAAAGGAACTGGAAATGAGCATGCTCTAATAGAAAGACTTTTCCTCTGGCATTTCCAGCTGAGATGCCAAATGGAAATGCTGGAATCTGATAAGAAAGCTTGCTTTCAGAGTTATTTATCCAATCTTGACCTGAACTGTACAGTTTTAGAGATCTGGTTATCTCTAAGCAGACACTAAAGTCGATTAGCAGAACAAATATCATTATTTGTATTCAAGCATACACTTCTTGTTTTTATACACAACTTCCATCTTTTCATAAAAACCAAAGCAATGGAAATATCAGTAGTTCAAGTTAATACAATGGCGAAAGAAAGTATCTGATTAGATGGTGCTAGAAAGCAGTCAATGATTGGCCTTCCAATTAAAAGAAATACATTTGAAATGTCTGTCTTCTCTCTTCAATTACTTAAATTAAAGTGAGAAAAATTTTACTTTCAAGGTGAAATTGCCGAAAAGTCTGCTGTGGGATTTGGTAGTCTTCGGAACAGGCCTCTACTGTAAAGACTGACTTCATTTATACCGTCATCAATTGTGTTAAGATCTGAAGGGGTATTTTAACTGATGTTGTTTCAGGAAGTGAGGTCTTCGCCAGTTTCCCAAAGGAAGAGCACTTATCCAGTCCTCATCCTTCTCTAGCAGCACTAGACTATGATAGTCTGTAAAAACTAGCAAACAGTGCTGCCTTTCTAAAACATGAAGAATGTGTGTTCAGTTCAGGAAAAGAAAAGGAACAGGAAAGAGGAGAGGAGAGGAGAGGAGAGGAGAGGAGAGGAGAGGAGAGGGAAGGGAAGGGAAGGGAAGGGAAGGGAAGGGAAGGGAAGGGAAGGGAAGGGAAGGGAAGGGAAGGGAAGGGAAGGGAAGGGAAGGAGACTCAGAGGGGATCTGTTTAATGTTTATAATGTTTATAAGTACTTTAAGTGTGGGAGTCAAAGAGACATGGCCAACCTCTTTTCAGCGGTCTGTGGGGACAAGATAAGGAGAAACGGCCATAAAATGGAGCATAGGAAGTTCTGCACCAATATGTGAAGGAATTTCTTCACAGTGAGGGTGACAGAGCACTGGAACAGGCTGCCCAGGGAGGTTGTGGATTCTCCTTCTCTGGAGATATTCAAGACCTGCTTGGATGCCTAACTGTGCAGCCTGCTGTAGGGAGCCTGTTTTGCAAGGGGGTTGGACTCAATGATCTCTGGAGGTCCCTTCCAGCCCCTACAATTCTGTAATTCTGTGATTCCTTGAAAACTAATACAGATATTATAATGTACACTTAACAGAGAAGTAAATAGAAAACCACTCCCTGACCAGGTAAAACAGCTGTGTATCATTACGTAACATTGAAAGACTGAGCCCAGTAAATTATTACTCTAACTTCTTGTGTTTGCATCAGCTTGTGAAATACTTTCATTCCCTTGTGCTGAGGAATGAAGTAATATTATCTTCTCTACTAGCTCAAATGATTGAAGTGAGACGTTCAGGTGACTGTCTGATAAACCACAATCACACGATGCCTTCTGCATGAGCCATTATATGGACATTTTCCAGTAGACTCCTGCTTTTAATATCCACAACATTTATACAATATTTGCGATTACTTGATCAGTTTATATAATGCTCTTGTCACAAACATTCTGAGTGAAGGTACACTTTATATAAAATTTCACTTTGTAAATAAAACTGATACAACTACAAATAAATACAAAAGCAAAAAACTAAGATAACATCTAGAAAATTTTCCTGTAAATATAATCCTGAATTATTATAGCTTATATTAGTAGTATTTACTGAAAATCAACACACTAAGCCAAGAACTAAAGAAAATACCAGGGCAGAAGTTCATCCACCCAGGACTCTACATGTAAGGGCAACAAGTATGTGTTCCTCAGGTTATCTTGCCTCTTGTCTTGTACGGGACTGTCTCTTTCAGTTACAGTGAACTCGAAAGCCAGCAAGCCAGTAATTAATGTGCATCCAGAATAGAATTTCAAATCAGTAGAACTATTAAGCAGCAATACAGAAAAAGACATGGATTTGAAATTAAATCATATGTTAATCTTGGTGGAGTTTCAAATGATTTTAAAACCTCAATTCTGCAACAGTTTATTCTGGGTAAGCAAAACAGTGCTAAGTCTGCATTTGCAGACACGGTTGTAAATGAGAAAACAAAGCAGAATGAAATGTTCTGGTTACTGTTATTGCCAAGGTATCAAGATGCAGCTGAAGTTCCAACAATATACTATCAGTTCTCTAACTTGACTAAAAGGAAAGAGATTGTTCCTTCAATCTCAGCCTTCAATCTCAGTTCCTTCAATCTTAGAAAGTACCTTTCTGAGATAGTCTGTCAGCTTCTTTCAGATGTGCTTCAAGTAACTACCTCCTATTCAAGCAATGATCCCCACTCAGCATGAGGAAAACTGAGGAACAGTATCATGTGGGCAATGAGATGTGTAGAGATGTGACATCACTGTGATGATGACTGCACAGCAGAGGTCATACTGTTCCCTTTAGTGACAACATATGTGATTTTAAATAAGATGGATGATTTAGAAGTTTACCCTGACACAAAATATTTGTGGTTTTGGGGGTAAAAGATTCACTCTGAGGTTAGTCCTTTTGGAGGGCAAAGAATGGCACTCTTGGGCATGTCTATGTCTGCTTTTGCTAGGAACCATAAATGTCACATAAATGATGTGCTATGAGAAAAGTCACTTGTGATAGGTCTGAAAGAATCTGCTTGGACGCAACATGTATTTGCCAGTATCTTACTCAGCCAGAAGGTATTGATTCAAAAATCAAGAAAGCTAAATGCACCACTGCTGACATTTTTTTAAAGGGTCTTAAAGCAAAATGTATCTCTGAGGGGATCAGACTGATTTTCTAAAATAATTTTCTTATTCCTATCTTTCTTTATGTGACAGACTCTCAGAAGATTGGAGATAGCCTAGCAGTGATGTATATCATTTCCACTACCTTGTTTACCTACACTATCTACCTGAATTGTCAAAAAGTCTGCTTTAAATCACATCTGTTTTGGTTGGTTCATACTACAGAACACTTGGGTTTCCCAAGAGGGCCATTCTAAACAGATAAAGATGGAGACTCATGGGTATAAGAGGATATGAAGTGACTGGTTTTCTTCCTCTTTTGCAATAGCTTTGATGAACTTACAGAAGGTATAACGTGTATAAAAGAGATTTCTAGACTAGGTTTGAAGTTCGAGCACCTATTAAGTTGTTCCAGAGAGCAATTGCTTTTGAACCAGAGAATGCATCTGGATTATCTCTACTATGAAGTGATAAGCTGGGTAAATTCAAAGTACAGTGGAAAGTCTTAACTTTATCCGTGTTTAATGGTACACAGCCCTTGAATAAATGCATTGGGAAATGCCAAAGTGACTGGACACAATAACACTCTGACTGTGGGACTGTATACGCCTATTATTATTCTTCTGTGGGTTATTACTGAATCCCTGCCTCAGTCTCTCAGCCTGCTCCAAAGTCCAGTAGCTTTCTGTTTAATTCAGTTAACAAAGACACAGTAGGTTTGTCTAAGAAGTTGCTACAGTCATAATCACCTGTAACTAGTAGTTAAACTGTACCTTTTGTCAGCCTGAAGATTTTCCAGGATGCAAATTAGTTATTGCACCCTCAGTGGCCAAGAGTACCAAAACTTGATAAGTACTGTCCACTCCAATAAAAGTGTAAACTGACTGAAACTGCTCTTTACAATTTATTCTCTTCCATCTGCCTCCAAAGTGTAACATAGCCAAAGGTATGTTATATTATCTGCCTTTAGTTATACATGGTGAATGTTATGAAGCACTGCAATGGAATGGACAGAAACCAGGAGTAGCAACTGCTTTTTAATTCTACTGATGGAATACTTCATGTTTAATAAAGGGAAGTGGGTTGCAATCCATACATCCATACTTACATGTCCAGCTAGAAAATATGAATAAGGTCTGAGCTTAAGGTTAATATTGAGTCAGTTTACACATACGCATGCACACTCATAAAATGTGCTAGAACTTGCCAGCACTTATTAAAGATTCTTGACTTACACAGTTCCACTCACATCAGGAGTGCTATACTGATCTATACCCTCTAAAAATCTGGACTTAAATATTATCCGTGGAGAAGCAGGCATAATGATTGTTGCGAACAATAGTCTGAGGAATAAAGGAAGAGAATAAAGGAAGAGGCAAAATGGAAAGCCAGCAGGAATGGTTTGGGACCTACCAGGAATGGTTTTGGACACATCAATTCAGAACGGACATTGAGGTGCTGGAGCAGGTCCAAAGAAGGGCAACAAGGCTGGTGAAGGGCTTGGAGAATATGCCCTATGAGGAGGGACTGAATGAACTGGGGCTGTTTAGTCTGGGGAAAAGGAGGCTGAGGGGAGACTTTATTGCTCTCTTCCAGTATCTGAAAGGTGCGTACAGCGAGAGCGGGGTTGGTCTCGTCTCACTGGTGACAGGTAACAGGATGAGAGGAAATGGCCTCAAGTTGCGCCAGGGTAAGTTTAGGTTGGATATCAGGAAAAACTTTTTTACTGAAAGGGTTGTTAAGCACTGGAATAGGCTCCCCAGGGAGGTGGTTGAGTCACCATCCCTGGATGTGTTTAAAAACCATTTGGATGCGGTGCTCAGGGACATGATTTAGTGGAGGGTTGTTAGAGTTAGTCTAGTATGGTTAGGTCATGGTTGGACTTGATGATCTTTAAGGTCTTTTCCAACCTGAGCAATTCTATGATTCTACCCTGCACTGGTTCACTGTCAGAATGCAATTCATCCACGCTGAAGTATATTTTTAAAGGAAATCCAGCCTGAGTATAAGAAGATTTGGAAGAAAAAGCAATTATAAGCACTATGTTGATTTACAGTTTACTGAAAAAAATATATATACTATTATGTCACTACTGTTATATTCATATTTTTAAGTATTCCCTAACTATCCAGGTTAGATAGTTAACTTTGTATTACCAACTGCCTTCATGAGATTTTCAATTCTTTGCATTGTCTTTGCACTGCATAGCTTACACAGATAATCTTCTATATTTGACTGAATCTACTCTTTCTGATTTATGATTCTTGCATGCAAATTGGCTTTTTGAGAGTTCATCAGTTCCAGCTGACTATTTTCTGCTTTATGTCAATAATTCTTTACTCAGCCATTTATCATAATTATTTTCGCTGTATCCAATGGGTGATGTCACAAGACAGAGTTATAATTGCAGGTGGAAAATGAAAAGGAGATTCAAAAGCTTTCAAGTAACAAAAAATGTCTATTTATGCAAGAGTTCTAAGAAACAATGAAGACAATAAAAAACAAGAAGACAACAGAGTAGAATTCCACTGGAAGCAAAATGATGTCTAAACATACTAATCAAAGTTTAACTTGGCTTGTCAGCAGTTCTTTCAGAAAATCATGTTCCTGAAATTGAAACTGCAGAACAATTAGTCAGCTCTATATGACTGAATATTTCTCTTTATCAAAGCAGATCTATGGGGTATTTTGCCTTCTAATTATATTTGCATATAATTTTTCTAATTTAGAATGTTTGAGTTATAAATAATTGGGAAATGTGGCATAAATTAACACTGACAAGAAAGACTGATATGTTTCCCTTATAAGCTGAAAATAGCTTGCACGTAATAGGGAAAACTGAGCTACTTCGGACTTGAGGTTCTATGAGGTAAGAATGTATTAGTGCTTTAGGGCAGTTGCAGTGCTCTTGAATTGTGAGATGTGCTGTCCAAATTCCTCTCCACGTTAACTGTTACTGACCTTCAGCCATGGAAAGTAACTAGTAGGCTGACTTTCTTTGGCACCTGTTCTGGGGATTTCTAAATAGTTGAAGCCAAAAGCGATCCATATTTAGGTGGCCCAGCCTGTTCTCAGCACACACTATATTTTACGGTGGATTTCCTAAGGAGATTGTAAGGGCAATGCTATACTAGAATTCCTAAGTGTTGCCTTTCACTTCTTCAAATGCCAAATGTGAGGCTGTTTTTACCTATGTCTTTTCTGTGGTAAGAGCGGTATCCATAATTGCCACACATTTTACAAAAACTTCTCATGTGAATACACATTGCTTAGGAACTGGAAAGGAAAGGAAACTATTAATCAAGTGAAACTAGTCTTGAAGTGTAGATGTGACACTATCCGGTATGCACACTGTATGGAATTTTCTTCCCATTTATTGAGGATAATCACAGGAAAAGAGCGTGGGTGGGTTGGCTCACATATGAAAAGGCATCTCTCAGCCAAAGGAAAAACAACAACATTTTAAGGCATAGAGTTTCAACATAGCCCATAAAACACAAGACAAAGGCAGAGTCTGTTCTCACACTAGTTTGCACTAAAATTATTGTTCCAGTCTTAGTGACCAAGATAAATACTTTTTTTAATTTCTGATTCTGAAATTTTGTTATCCTATTTATTTTTTCAAATTCATTAGAAATAGTGATTATGAATACTTGTAATGACCTTTAGTTCTCTAGAACTAAAAACTAACCATAAAGAGCTAAACAGAATTTATTTTACTCACTATAAAATAAAACAAAAAAAGAACTCCTAAAGCTTCTGATAGTTCTTCCACCAGTAGTCTTTTACCAAGGCACTTCACATTTCTTCATGAAGATGCAGTATACAATTTTTAATTATTATATATAGCAGTACAAAAGATGAAAATACCTTTATTTCTTTTCAGTTTCATAGCTGTATGCAGGCTGTAACGATCTACTTTAAAGAAAAGTCAGGCATCATCTTCAGATAAATGAAAGGACAAAGCTTTGAAGCTTACTTCCCTATCCTACCCTCATAACATTTTTTATGTTAGCAAGAAATATTTTTGAGCCAGCTGGTTGTTTTGTTCACATTGGCTTTCATTGCCTAATCTAGTGAATTCATTATAGCTCCCTGCCTGAGGGCTCAATTTTCAGCTGCACTGAGCATGACCTATATCAGCTGTGGGAAAAGAGAGGCAGAGGTTCCGCATGGGCTTCACACCTCCCTGCATCCTCGGGAAGCCATGGGGGCCCCGAGCATCAGTGCCAGCTGCAGCAGCCATGGCTGAGCTGTGTTGCCTTGCAGAAGTCTCAGGGATTGTGCTGCTAGTGGAAGTTTGCTTGTCCTAACATGATTCCTGTGACTGTGTTGCGCAGCAGAAGTTTCATGAAAGCAATATTGGCTTCGCATCAGGACAGGACACTTCCAGACTAGGGAGACCTCAATGTATTTTTGGTAGGAAATACTACAGGACTGCACCTACAACGTAAAGATGCCTTTCTGGAACCAGAATTTGGAGTTGAGTACATTGTTTCTGAGGTAACCAGGCACTAATGTCACTGCAACAAGCGCTATAATTTTGTTCCTTGGTTACATGCTAGAGATATGCTATTACTGAGAAGCTCTAAAGCAAATGGATTCCATTTGCTCATGTGCTACAAAAGGACAAACAGTTCTGTGTTTTTAAAGCTTTTTTGGATGAGATTAGTGGTTGCGGAGACTGAGCTGTGTCCATTTTGTCCTCACTAGCAAGTGGGTGGTTGCCTCCCACACTCACGTCACTGCCACATTTGGCAGCAAGAACACTTTGGCAGCAATAATTTATCTAAGAGGTCTTAACACTGCAGTCTCACTTTTCCTTAAAAAATATCTGAGTTGGGTAATTTATCTCTTTGCATTCAGTTCAATGAGCTATGGTCATTGCTGACACACATGCACAAACACATATATGTGTCCATCTCCTAAGCAGTGCAAGGAAACTAAAGCTTACAAATCAACAAGACAGCATGGTCCCAGCCAAGTAAGAAGAACAAGCAAGATGAAAACATCATAAAGACCCCACGCTGGCACAGCATACTCTGACTCATACTTTCCAGTTATAAATGTCATCCATTAGGTTAAAAAAAAATAATAATAAAAATCAGTCTCCATTCTGGGTTGTGTTTTTTTTATTGCTTGCTATAATAGCTCTGCTCTTCATCAGCTCCAGTATTCGGCAGCTGATCCCTCTTGCCTTGGCTGAGGACATGTGGTAGTTTTGCTGAATAGCTGCAAACATGCACTCTGCTGGGTACTAATAGCTGGCACATTAGGCTGCTTGGCGAACTGTGGCAGCCAAACAGAAATGCTTTCAAAGGACTGATTTCAGTAAAGAAGTGTAGGGTTGGGTTTTCTTTCCTTCTCTGCCCCTCCCCCTGCTTGGTGCCAGAGTTCTTAAAATAGTTCTCTCAGAGTTTTCTTGTTACCCATTTTGGAGCCCAGATGTAGGAAGCAAGCCAGCGCAGCTGGTGGAGTCTGAGTGTCTCACAGATAGGGAAGGTTTGCATGGCTTTCACTTTACTCCTGTTAGTATTGTTATGCATGTTATTGTTACTGGAACATCCGGGCTTGTGAAGGTTAGAGGTCTGCCAGCTGAAGACCCTTTTCTCCCTCCTCTCCTCATCACCAGGCCACTGTACTTTGTTAATGTCAGTATTTCCCTCATTTCGTCCCCTCATCAGGAATGTAGATTTAATTAGTTGTTCCATTCTGAACTCACACTGATACCTGTGCTGAGTTATTGCGAGTGATGTGGAGATGTTGTGATGTGAACTCATTCCCACAGCAGGATGGATATAAAAGCAGCAGTCTTCTTACATCCAAGAATATGTAATAGATTTCTAGTATTTTTTTCTGAGAAGAAAAAGTATATGGAGTGGTATCAGCCTTCCTGACAGCAAACAAAAATGCACTGAACAAATTAAAAAAAAATGATGCATCATGCAGTCAGTCTAGTTTCCTTATTGTCATCCAGTAAGTACTGGACTGATCAGACTTAAGAGACATGTTGACTTTCTTCCCCTAAGGAATCAGATCTGATCTCTGGAAGGCTCTTCATTTCTGATTTTTTTTTTCCTCTTAGAGATTTGCTATCATCTCAGCACCCTCATGGGATGTTTCCTCATGCAACATGTGATAACTCCTACTAGCTCTGAGTTACTTATAACTGTAGAGTTCCTACAGGGTGATTTTTGAAAACAGCCCAGTCTGGGGTATTACTGTTATAGACTGCAGAACTCCATGTTCCTAGTGCATCTGTGAAAGCATTTGGGGGAACAGTGATACGGGTGGAAGTAGCTCTGATTCATTTTATCTTCATATGAAAACAGAGGGAACAGTTGGCCTCTCCAAACTGGAATGATACAGATACAGAGATCTGAATATGCAAAAATAGCATAGCAATTTCTAGGAGAAAACTAAACACATCTCAGAAATATATTGAAAAACAGTGCATTGAGATCCACAGGGAAACTTCTGAAAGGGGCAAACAGCAATCAGGCAGACAGGTTACACTAAATGTCAGTAGGAGTCAGGCATTTAATTCCTCTTTATGCATTTGGACACATATTGTCTTCAGCAGCTTGCTCTAGCAGGAAGCATGTCCCCTATCATAAGCAAACTTTGACTATAGCGCTTGTGAAGGAATCTAAGAGGCTACTGGAGGAGATGAACATTCAAATTCTGCATCAATTTAGGGCTTTAACAAACCATCCCCAGTATGTGTTGGGCTATTTATGTACAGCCTTCCGCCACTCATCTTTTTTTTCAACTTCTTCATGACAAAATAAGAATAATTTAGCTTTTGCCCACATCTCCCTCTTGGGAGCATCAGGATCTGGCCTCTTAGTTGATACCAGTAATAAAAGTGGTCTTGCTCAAAGACGTAGTTCTGTGAGTGGGAGCTGCTGACATGTACATGTTCTTTTCTACCACCATAGTTATAGGACAGCACAGTAGTCTCCAATAAGCAAATGGCTGGGAAGGTATATCCTTTAACATTTTCTGCTCTTTGCACAAAGAACTATACACAGTAATAATTCTCACACGTGACTGTGTTCAGGCTTATGCTGATTCTGACTTTCACAGTAATTATATATAAACGACACATGACTAGACAGCTTTAGAGTAGCTCAGGCTTTTTTACACATGGGTTTTTGTTACCGTATATCTCATTTTCTAAGGAAGCAGGACATACACTAGCATCTGAGACCAGGGATTTACAGGTACCTGCTAAGGACTGGTCCCAGCTTCACCAGTTGCTTGCAGGAGCTGTATGTTTCTCTCTCCTTGGAGGGCTCCTCCAAGGCCTTAACCTCAGAGGTTTTGTTGTATTCTTAAGGTGATATCTATGTTATCCATTATCAGCTAATTAGAAATAGCTCATACAAGCTGCTACACCTTCACATGACAGTTTTCCATATGAGAATACAGGCGTGTAAGAGAGCAGAGGAATTTCCATGCAACACCAATGGAGAGGGCCGTTATCTATCTGAAATCAAATGCTGAATCTGATCTGACTAAAACTAGATGAAGTAAAATTTTTTCTTCTTTTTTCTGCAGTTCTCCTGTCATGAGCGAGCACACCATAGAGATACCATATTGAAGCCTCAGTGCACCATCTTACCTAATGATTTTCTACAAAGATCCTCATTAGGTCAATTGGCCACAAAGCTAACCATAAGAAAAAAAGATCTTGTAACAGATAACAGTTGCATGTAAGAGTTACATCTTGTGATGAATGAACACAAAACTCCAGCTTAATTATAGCCAGCTCACACAGTCACATTTTTTATTGCTCATATGTAATGATCAACAATCATCCAGGAAAAAAAAAAAGAGAATTTTAACACAATCATATAAAATAAATACAGAGCAATAAATAATCAAAACTATTTACAGTGTTTGAAGAACCTGAGAGAAGTATGCTTGCTTACCCCTAGCTACTTGATAATTTCTATTTTTTTGGTGTTCTGACCTCTCATATTTTCATCTTCCACTCTTTATTACTTCATGGTATACCTACTCCAAATCCCACATATCATCCTCAGCAATCTAATCTCTACTTTCAAAACATACTTAAATAGAATATCTTTGTTTTTCACTCATGACATTTAGTTTACTCTTAAATTTGAGTAAACTAAAACTCACATGAGTAACTTGGACTCACATGATACTATTCCTGTTCTGTCTGTTTAGATGTGTTCATTTTTATTGCAGAAATTTCTCTTCCTGTTGGCAACTTACTTTTAAACATTTTTAATTGCTCTATAAATCCTTATGTGCCCTTTCTGTGTTGATCCTTTCTTGTCCCAGAATGGCTTTTCCTGTAAAGACATATTTATCTGAACACTGAAACTCCTCCACTACCAGCACTACTGCCTTGCTGTTTGCAAGTAAACAAATTTAGGATACATCTACACAGGTAGTTACAATTACATATCCATTCCACCCAAACACTAATCTGACTGAATACCATGTAGTTCAAACTACTGTATTCTGTTAGGATTAAAATGTTTATTGAATCTTGGAGTCTGGAGGTTGAGTGAGGATACATCTGGGTTCATCTCATCACAGTATTTGCATGGCCAAAATCAGAAGTGAACTGTGGTTTATGCAGAAGTATTCACAAATGTTTTTTACATCATAGAATCATAGAATTGATTGGGATGGAAGGCACCTTAATGATCATCTGGTTCCAACCTCCCTGCCATGAACAGAGCTGCCACCCACTAGATCAGCTAGTCCAGCTACTAGGTCAAGCTTGTCCAGGGCCCCATCCAATTTGGCAACCTTGAGCACCTCCAGGAATGGAGCAGCCACCACTTCTTCGGACAACGTATTCCAGTACCTCACCACCCTCTAAGTGAAGAATTTTACCCTAACATCTAATATAAATCTCCTCTCTCTTAGTTTAAAAACATTCCCCCTTGTCCTATCACTATCAGACCATGTAAAAAGTCTGCCTTTCTCCTTATTATAACTTCCCTTTAAGTACTGGAAGGCTGTAAGTCCAACTCCCATGCAATGAACAGGGACACCACAGCTAGATCAGGTTGCCCAGGGCCTTATCCAGCCTCGCTTTGAAAGTCTCCAGGGATGGGGCATCAACTACATCACTGGGCAACCTGTTCCAGTACCTCACCACCCTCACTTGAAAGATTTTTTCCTTGTATCTAAACTAAATCTACCCTCCCTGAGCTTGAAGCCATTTCCCTTTGATCTACCACCACAGACCCTGCTAAAGAGTCTGTCCCCTTCTTTCCTGTTGCTCTCCTTTAGATACTTGAAAGGCCGCTATCAGGTCACCTCACAGCTTTCTCTTGTGCAGGCTGAATAGCCCCAGATATCTCAGTCTGTCCTCACAGGGAGGCATTCCATCCCTTGGATCATTTATGTGGCCTTTCTCTGAACGTGCTCCAACAGGTCCATGTCTCTCCTGTACTAAGGACTCCAAATCTGAATGCAGGACTCCAGGTGAGGTCTCACCAGCACAGAGCAGAGGGGCAGGAACACCTCTCATGACCTGCTGGTCATGCATATTTTGATGCAGCCCAGGATACAGTTGTCTTTCTGGGCTGCAAGGGCACATTGCTGGCTCATGTCCAGCCTGCCATCCACCAGTACCCCCAGGACTTTTTTGGCAGGGCTGCTCTCAATCCTTTCATCCCCCAGTTTGTATGGATAATGGGGGTTGCCTCAACCCAGGTGCAAGACCTTGCACTTGGATTTGTTGGACCTCATACTGGCAAAACATCTTTCTGGTACTATCTCTTAGCTTGCATTGATGTTGAAAGTTACCTGTGTGTAAGGATAATGCATTTTAATAACGACCATTTCTTCCTTCTTTCTTCTTCTTTTCTTGCACCTCAACTGTACTTTTTGCAGTTTTTATATCTTGAAATCTTGGTGTTAAAAGCATTTGCAGGGACTGGTCAAGACAAGCTTACAAGATGTCAAATTTTGATGGTAATTATAAGAGACTTCATCCTGCCTTGAGATGGCAGAAATAGATTCCTAAGCTAACCATGTGACAAAGGTCTATTTCATTTTCACTAGTTAAAAGAAACATTTTAAATGCTACATGGAAATGAAGCAGCAGCAGTGACATTCGTGGAGCATGAAGGCAATGCTCTTTGCTGCTCAATGAGAAGGGCCAGATATATGCTGCAATAGCACATTTCCCAGAATGTCTTGGCAGACTGTTCCCAAGCAGCACATTATGTTAAATTAATTTAAAGGTAGAAAAGGCATGGATAACTCAAAAAAGATCTGCATCCAACAATATAATGAGACATATGGCTCCAAAGAACAGTAAAGAAAAATGGTCTAAAGATGAAGCACTTGGCTGCAATAGCTACTTATTTAATTAGTAATATCCCTGATCTAATAAAATCACCATACTGTGAATCATCTTGCCCCAGTTCATTCAACAGACGTGTCAATTATACAGCCAATGGGCATTTGTGCATTTTTTTCCTCTACCTACTACTACTTTGAGGTTTTTATTCAGCCAAGACAGACACACTTAAGACAACACGTTCACAGACAAACCCTTGTTTCACATGAATTACAATACAGGATCTTCTTGGCTTCCAGTCAACTGCATTGTTTTCATGTAATAAAAAACATCAGTGGAAAAATTCACCACTACACAAAAAGTAAATAACTTGAAGCACTTTAACGATTGTGTATTAGTGCTGGCATGCTTCAAAAATAACTGCTGAACATTGCTGAGAGGACTGCAGGACTATATAATTATTTATGACAAGCTTTCAACTTTTTTTCCTTCTCCTAAGTGGCCGGTGTGAGGTGAAGGCCAAAAGAATATTGTGAAAAAGAAAAGCAGTGGGATGCTTTTTATAAGGCAAATGCCCTCCATCTTCACTGACACATGGGAACAGCAATAAACATCTACTGTGGGAGAAACACTGTTCAAAGGTGTTTGGACTTCAGATTTCATAATATGAAATCTATGGCTTTAAATAGAAAGAATGAAGAACCATGAGTAAAATAAGTAGGAAACAATTTATTCCCATTCCTGGAATATGTTCAAATTGAGGAACCGTTTTCCATTCCATATTGGGATGAAATTGAGACCTTTCAACTTTTCCAAGAAAAAAAATAGAGTGAGTGAAAGCTGTAGTTTCCCCTCTCTTCACAGTGCTTCCCTTCAGGTCCTCTGAAAGAGACAAGAAATTAAGGTGCCAGCCTTCAAGGAAAGCAACCAGATCTGAAGCCCAGTTTCACCAGCATGATGCATTCACATGACTGTTGCCAGGGCTTAACAATCCCATCAGGCACTGCAAAAGTGTCTCAACCTGCAGGCTAATTCTGAGGTCAAATAAAATTTATTCCTCATACTTAAAATAGCCCACCCTAGAGCACAGATGCATTTCCAACAATCAGCTTTCTGATGCTGACGTATTCCCGCTAAATGTCTCAGAGCACATTGACTCAGCTTTGGTCCTTGCTCCCAGCCTCTCTCTGCTGCAGGACTGAGCAGGACTCACTGATTGCTGAGCACCCAATGCCACAAACAGGAAGGACCCTGATTAACATACACACCAGGAACAAACGCAAAATGAAAGTGAGCATGTAGAGAAAAGAGTTCTGCATATCTCACAGAAACATGCACTGTATCTGTTACAGGAATTCCAGAAAACTGAATGAAAGATGTGCAGATGAACCATACAGTGCAATGATGGATGTACAGCTTGGAGCAATTCCTCTATAAGGCCAGCTTACTGGAGTATGCCTAAGAAACTTGTTCTTGCATCAACGGTGTCCTCACTAATCTGCATCCCTGAGTAGCAACTCAAAGAGCAGAGTTTATTCACTTACCCATTTGCTTGCTTCTCTCTCTAAATATCAGCATCAGATTTTACTTGCATATTGCTATCCTTACTGAAGTTCACTGGACAACCTACGTGTCTAAAATTCAGCATCTCTGTAACTATTTTCAATACTGTGGCCACTATCCCACTCACAAGAGAAAATCAAAAATGTAGAAATTATAGTTTATTGTAGCATGCTAACCTTATATTCCATGACTGAAGATAAATATTCCCATGTCAAATAACAGAATTAAACTGTTTTTCTTCTTCCCAACAGTGAAGAATTTGGTGCTCTATTTGAATTAAGTTGTTTGGTTGCTTTTTGGAGTGATTGGACTGCTTGTGAGTAATGAGCTTGAAATCTGATTGGTACTATGACACATGATAATGAAGGATGCCAATAACAATAAAAAGATACATCAGAAGCATTTAAAAGATGATCACCCTACATAATTATTATCATTCTGTCACTTCTTGGGTCTTTTGGGGCAAAAAAACATTAACACCACCATTGACAGCTGCTGTCATTCTGAACGTCAGGGAAAGAAAAGCTGGAATAAAATTCCATCCCACATATTTGATTTACCAGACTGAATCAAGGCATCTAAACACCTCTGACCTGGGTATGCGGGTTTATCTGGATCTTCATTTTGCAGCTGAGTGCCAGTAAGAACTTGAGGAACACTACAACAACCAGCAAAGGTACAGTATTGGCTGCACCTGAACATATTTGTGTGTTGCTGGGTGAAGTTAAACTATCACAATGCTCAGTGAAATAAGCTGTGAACATAAGTAGGTGAATCATCACTTCATCCCTGCTGTGTTTCAGATCAAGCTTCTGAAACATTTTAGCCCTGATAGTAGAGACAACAGCATAAATCAGAATTCATAAATTGTTTTGACTGGAAAACTGTGTATGCAACTGAAATAAGCTGGAGCATTCCATATGTCTGTGAAGTGGGACAAAATAAATCTATTCCACTTCTTCCCACCTTGCAGGCAGAGAAGAAATGGGGTGAATTTAGAGTTAAGTTTAGGAACTGAAAAAGGTTTCAGGTGCCCAAATATACAAATCCTCACCAAATATGATTTCTACATATGCCTTGCTGCCTAATTCCTACTGACTTTTCATTGAATGCCCTTAAATTCTGCCTCATGAGCGTAGAACTTCATATTTTGCAGCAAGGCAGAGGCTACTGTGAGGAAAGCATTTTATTGCAAGTTTGTATTCTCTGATGCTAGATTTGCTGTAAGGTATATTTCAGAGGAGGTTGGGCATGGGACAAATGCATTGGTAACATGAGGGTCCCACATTCAGCTGCAATGAGTTTTACTTCTGGGAAAGTAAAGTCAGAAATGGTGAGTGGCTACTTTTTATTTAGTATGTTCTTGGTAGCTTATGGCATGTGGGTGAATATAGCTGGGTCCCCATGTGGCTAGAGCAGTGATCTAAGACATGGTGGCTTACAAGGAAGCCACTAAGAAAAAGTGCTCAAAATCCTTTCTCCTTAGGTAAATTAAAATGCAGGTATGTGTAGTCATTACAGAAGTCTGGAATGGATGATCCTTGAGCTTTAGAAGTTCCTTGAGATTTGCAGTAGATGTCAACAGCAAATAAGAACAGTTCCTATTGAGATCACCAGCTTTGTCAGTCCGTTGTCATATCCAGTCAGACTAGAAGGGAAAACAGGAATTCATAAAGGAACATTGCCCTACTGTGTCTTCCAAAAGATGCAAACCACAGAGGACCCTTTCAAAGACATCACTGATGGGACTTCCTAGGAATTGAGAAATTCCAGCTCTTTGCCTGGGTTTTCTCACACTGGGACAACTAGTAGAAGAGCAGTCAGAGAACACAACCATTTGAGTAGTTTTCCGAGTCATACAAATCCAAGATACTTCAGGCTCTACATTACATGCCCAGACTTTTGGATATCCAGGTTGTTATGCCTAGAACATAATACTGTTAAAGCAGAAGTATAGACTAGAATTGAAAACTGTCAGCCCATAGCCATGTTAAGGACATCTGTGTTGCTAGCTCCTTGGATAGTTTCTGTCCCAGTGAAGATATGGGGCAACAGTTGCTTCTCTTTGCTGTCACTGACCTTGACATCCTGTTTCCATATTGTTCTTTATTTTCTACCATAGAGACAATGTGAAAATTCAAACTCATGTCAAATGAGACTGACCCTGACGTCTTTTTTTGGTGATTCTGTGTTCATAAGTACCTGTTCTCCCACCTTTTCTGTCCCTGAACAGTAACAGAGCAATGCAAATAAAGTTATTACTTCCAGGCATTCTGCACAGCAAAGTACAGAAAGGCAATAAGGGCTGTGCTTGCTTCTCTCTGTACCGCAAAGCCCAGATGGCCAGCTGGGTATGCAGATAAAGCTCTGAATTTCCTAAAAAGGCATCTCAGCTAGTGCTGTCTGCATGCTGGGACACTAAAGGAGGAATTCTTCCCAAATCCTTCCCTAGGACAATAGGTCTCTACACTGCTCTCTGCCTGAGCGTATTCCTGACTCCCACAATAGCCCAGTGTGATTAATCAGTGTTGTTCCTGCAGCCGAAGGTGTGGGGAGCAGGAGGGGAGGAGAGAAAGGGAATTATACTGCAGTTCCAAACAGTAACAAATCTTGCATTAAACATGTAGACAGTAGATTCCATTCTTAAGCAAAAATAACAGATTTTTCTTTTTTTCTTAATTCTTACTGATTAATGTGGAATCTGCAGTTTATTTGTTTTGTGGTGGTGATTTTTTTTTTTCCTCCAAGGTACATCAACTGCGTAAGAGAACATTTCACCATAAAGAACAGGCTGATTCACTGCATTTCTCCTGAGTACAGATTGTTGACTTCTCCCACGCGGTCTTCATAAATTAAGAAAGAAAGATGAAAAGCCTCACAATATATGTTTGTGATTGTTCCTGGATTAGAGTAGTTAAGTTGGTTCTCAAGTCTTCAGTCTTTAACACAACCATTACAAAAATGCAACAGATAAATAAAACCTACATACTTAGGTGCCTTAAAGAGCTGTCGAGACATGGCACAATTTAAATAGGAGATGCAATGAGTCCAGCATCAGAGACTCACCTCCCCTTTGTAGAGCTTGAGGCTACTGAGAACCTTTGAGTCTTGGGGTTTGTTGCTTAGTTCTTATACAAAGAAATGGGAAGGTGAGACTGTGCTATACTTCCATGTTCAAGTGGACTGAGCACTGATCTGCTTTACTCAACACTGATCTGCTTTACTCAACACTGATCTGCTTACCTCAACAGACTTGAAAGGTGGGCCCAGGTGAACCTAATGAGGTTCAACACAGCAAAGTGCAAGGTTTTGCACTTGGGCCAGAGGAATCCCAGGCATTTATACAGACTGGAAGGAGCAGTCCTTGAGTGCAACACTGCAGAGAAGGACCTGGGGGTCCTGATGGACAAAAAACTTAACATGGGCCAGCAGTGTGCAGCTCGGAAAGCAAATGGTATCCTGGGCTCCATCAGAAGAGGGGTGGCCAGCAGGGACAGGGAAGTGATTGTCCCTCTCTGCTCTCGTGAGGCCCCATCTGGAGTACTGTGTCCAGGTCTGGAGCCCCCAGCACAAGAAAGACAGAGAGCTGTTGGAGAGGGTTCAGAGGAGGGCCACAAAGATAATCAGGGGCTGGAGCTCCTCCCTTATGAAGACAGGCTGAGGGAGCTGGGCTTGTTCAGCCTGGAGAAAAGAAGGCTGCAGGGTGACCTCACTGCAGCCTTTCAGTACCTAAACGGAGCCTATAAACAGGAGGGGAGTCAACTCTTTGAAAGGGTAGATTACAGCAGGACAAGGGGAAATGGTTTTAAGTTGAGGGAGGGAAGATTTAGGTTGGATGTCAGGGGGAAGTTCTTTACTATGAGAGTGGTAAAGTGCTGGAACAGCTGCCCAGAGAGGTTGTGGATGCCCTGTCCCTGGAGGTGTTCAAGGCCAGGTTGGATGGGGCCCTGGGCAACCTGGTCTAGTATTAAATGTGGAGGTTGGTGGCCCTGCCTGTGGCAGGGGGATTGGAGATTCATGATCCTTGAGGTCCCTTCCAACCTGGGCCATTCTGTGATTCTGTGATTCTACTTTAACTTACTAACTTCTCTCAAACAAGAGTTTAACTGTGAAAATGAAAACAAGGTTACCCACAAAAAAATCCAGTCTTCGATATGCAATCACCAATCTGCAAGAACAACAGAAGCAGAAGACTCGGCATCCATACCAGTAGTAAGGCTTTTTTTCCCTTTCCAACATTTGCTTTTTCTACACAATGTATATTCAGTACATATTCAGGAAAACAGATAGTAAAACTTGCCTGAAATGAGATTTGGCTCCATATTTCAGACTACAAGTGAAATGTCAGAAGTAATTCATTCAGGAGGTGGCAGGAACCCTCCAGGGTGGTTCAGCCCTCAGTGAGAATAATAAATAAATAATCCCATAAGCTTTTTGTATTTTTTAACTACAGGCAACATGAGAAGGTTACCAGAAAGTTGCCACTGCAGGCATAAAGTGCATCCTTTCCTGGTTTCTTTAGTAAATTGCAATATTCTGTAGTAAATTGTGCTGCGATTCTGTCAACAATCATTTTGAATAATTTCTTGAGACTTAAAAATATTCAATCCTATTTCTCTTCTATAGAAAAATAAAGATAGCTGAAGGAAAACATAAGTTCATAACAAAATCTAACTTTCTTAATCATACAAGGGAAAGCTGTCTGCATTAGAGTAATCTACGCACTCTTAGCATTCAAGTCTGGTGAGCTTTTAACTAGGGAAGAGAAGAAATGTCATTACCTTTTCAACTTCTAATGGCACACATGCTAGAGAGAGGGATACATAACCTGGGCCAGCAAATGTTGATACAACTTCAAAAATATAATAATTGAGATCAAGACTTTTGAGATGAAATTCCCAAAGTTTTTAACAAGGAACAAGGCTCAAGACCTCATCTCATGAAACTACAATTATTCTCATTATCATATCCTCAGCAGGAATAGAGCCTTCAAATATTTTGAACAACCTTTGCAGCATGAGTTAATACAGGAACTTGTAGCAAGGGAAGAAGATCTCCTATTCATCTCTGCTCCTGCCAGGAGCTGGGGACACATGGGTAATACAGTTTCTTTCTAGAAATAAGAGAAACTAAGATTTGGGTTTGTCAAGTTCAGTCCCAACAGATAGAGAGGAAAGAGAAGGAATGTCTTCTAACTTTCCATTCCTTCCTTCCAGATTTTCAGTTCTTACAGTCCAGTTCCCTGCTCCTTTTTTATTTATTAGTTAATTTTATATTTTTTTTCTCTTCTTCCTACTTGACCCAGGGAAACTTTCCTCCCTTAATCTGGGTGGGACTGGCAGAGAGACTCATTGGAAATACAGCCTTTTTGTTTGCAGTTTTAGTGCCAGGGAAATATCTGTACGGAAAGTTGCTGCAAGGAAAAACATGTGCTTGCTGCTCTATGAGAGAAGTTCAATTAGGAGGGAGCTGGTGGAGACCAGTAAATATAGACAATGAACAGAGAGCACAGATGCCCAATCTTGGTAATTTTTTGCTGAAAAAAACCCAACCTGTTGATCTTATTCTTCCCAGTGAAGCAATATCTTCTACACAGATGCATTCTAGTTGATATTTAATATGCTTTTTACTCTTTCTCTTTATTGTGCTTCTGCCATAGTCAGCACTTAAAATTTCTGGCATCCCTGAAATGATGCAGCTCTTCAACAATTTTCATTTCCACTTTTTTGTTTTGCATGGAAAAAACATTAGGAACTCTAAAGACAGACACTAACCTACTCTTTGCTTAGAAGCTGAAAATCCAATCTTGATAGGTGTTTTTATTTAATAATGTACTTTTGGAGATCAGTATAAATGAAAGTGAATACTTAAGAAGTGAATACTTAAGAAGTAGGAAGTGGAAAAATTAACTTTGACCTCATGGGAAAGTATTTTTAAATATATTTTGCACTGCTGTTCAGGAAATCTTTTAGAAAACGTGCTACCTTATTCAGTGGTATATTGTAATTTACTACACAGTATTGATATTTATCTTGTTCTTTACACTGGCTTTCACTCTGAAGTTGATGTCTTTTCCTTAGATGTTGAATCTACCACCAGCCATTAAAATCATAGAGATTGTTAAATTCTGAGATTTGAGCATCCCTGAGAACCAAGATTCTCTGAGCAACTTATTCCAGTGTTTGACAAAGTGTTTTCCTCAAATGTAATTCACGGTCAAATATATATATATAGCAGCAGATGAACAGAAAATCCTGACACTAAAAGTAAAGTACAGTAAGTAAAGTTTTTTACATAGGTAAAAAACTTATGCTGTAGTTTCTTCCTGTGCTACACGAACAGCTTGCCTGGCACAACTAATAACAGAAAAGACTTTATAGCTCACCAACATCTCCACTGAAGCACCCATTTCAGTATGCATGTATTTTTCCCAACAGAAAATAATGAGATTCTGCATTGGCTTTCAGCAGTATTTCTGTACTGTGAGATCAAAGTAACCCCTTGTTATGATGGGAAAAACTGATTCTTGTGACTCTAAAGCATCCACACATCCACAATGATATTAGCATCACAATCTAGTCTATTAAAATTAGTCCAAGATAGTCTGTTCAAATTATAAGTCTATAGAAGCGGTGGAGTAAGCTGAGAGCATAGACAGTTTTGCGATGATTTTGCTGAAGAACAGTACCATTTTGCAGTCACTCCACAGGGAGCTGAGATGTTGAGACTTCTTGCTCTCTAGCCATATTACTAGCTCACATCTCAAGGTTCCTTCAAGTTTCCTCAGTTTTTGTGTTGTTTTTCTTTTTTTTTTTTCATTGGATGTGGAATTTAGCCATGACTTACTTAATTCATCCTTCCAAAGACTGGTTTTTTTTTCCTTTTTTCACTACTTTCTGTAACATATTTATGAGAAGAGATTGAGTGCTTTTCAGAGTCTGACCACAGCAGAATTACTGCAAATCATGTTTGAAAGGAACTCCAGTTTCCAGTTGTATTGAATGTTTGTCACTTCCATTAGCTTCAGCTGGTGGTGAGGACAGTTTGCAACCAAACATTGGATTTTAAGACTAGAATTCTTCTGGTCCCACACTGATACATGTAAGCTGGATATTTATGATCAGTGCCCATTTCAAGAGCTTTGGACTTCAGGAAATTCATGGAAGTGTCAGAATCCATCACTCCAGACTTTTTGTCCAGTCACATGGAAGGCATTTCCACTCTTCCTCTTCATTTATTTTACAAAGCCTCCAATTTGAATTTGTCTTTCATCCATGATTGCTGACTTCTGTTATCTTTTCATAGGTATATCATGTCTACCACAACCAAGGACACTGATCTATATTGTCCAATGTGGCAAGTAGAAGGTCTTCTCAAGGTCAAACTGACAAGACCCACAGCCGTCAGTTATGAGAGACCAGAAATAAAGATGAGCTTTATATAGCAAATAGGATTTATTTGGATATCAACTATCACCTCAAAATAGCAGGAGGCATAGTTGCTGAGAGAAAGAGATACAAATATAGTTTAAAACCTTATATAGTTTTATAAATAACCAGGTAAATTTATATATAGACAGGTATTAAATAGGTTTGTCACTATAAGGAACTCTATTTTTCTCTCCGTATAGAGAGTCACATTTGCGAGACAACAAATTAGTATGAGGTATTAAGAAAATGTGATTGACCTTATCTGAAGCACTTTTATTGCTCATTAGAATGCTGGGCATTAGTGATTTAAGTGGCACATAAGCTTTCCAAGTTTTCATTATCACAACATAGTTAAGCAATGCTTCCAATGTTGTACGTGTAGTCCTTACTGTTTGAGTAATGGTTGTTATTTGCACTGAAATAAATATATTCACACATCACATTATTTGTAAGTGAACAAAAATATCTTGGTCAACTAAGCCAAATTCCAAAAAGTGTTTAACCTCACTAAAGTAAAGCAAAAAGTATGCCCTCTAAAATTCCATCTTTGGTACCCTTGAGACAACAGAACCAATAGACTGCTGGGTAAAAGACCTGTTGTACAATGCAAATACAGACAATGAAAAGTGATACATTTTATATTTTAAAAAAAATAAAAAGAAGCAGAATAAAACACTTGTTGAACAGCAAAACAAATACAATTTTTTTTTTTTTCAAAATGAAAAGAGAAACAACAGCTTGAAAATAGAAGTAATACAATGTGAACAGTAACACCTTTATTTTTATTGGGTGTTAACAATCTACTTTGTATTAAGAGGAATCTCATCAGACTAACACTGTTTAAGAAACTTTTCATTTGGATGGAGGCTGAGACCAGGAGGGGTGCAATTCTTAAAGAAATTTAGTATCTCAGCATTGCCGCTACTCACAAGACAAGTGACAAAAACTGCCACTGACTTGGTGGGAACTGATTCAGTTTTGAGAAATTTTAAGGAACAAATCTCTGGTGGATACTGGTGGTTCTGAATAAGGATGTTTTCTTTTTTCAGTCTGACTGAGAGCAGACCTAAACACATTTTGAACACACTAGTACAGTTTCTCACATTAATATTCTTCATATTGCCAAAACAGGTGGAAATAAATAATAGGAAATGTCTCAGGTGTTGTTTTTTTAAAAAATGTTCTGAAAGATGAGTGTTATTTCCCATAGCATGTAGTTTTCCCTGTTTGTAGATAGGAAGCTATGAGCAATCAAAAATAAGATAAGCTTTATGTTATATTACTGTTTGTGTGTATGCTACAGAAATAGAAAGATCATAAATAAGAAGTGCATATGATAATCTGTGTCAGGACCTCTGTACACATTATAAAGCAAGAGAAGAAGGGGAGACGAAAGCAATCTTAAACTGTTAATGTCACAGTAGAATCAAGCACCATTAGAACAGGACTTTAAGAAAGATCTCACTCCAACACATCAACAGAGCTAAGAAATAACGGGTGGAAACGTTCATGATTTTATATATTTTTTGTTATTTTTTATTCAAAGTGTAATGAACTATTTTCAAATACAGTAATTTCTTGAGATAATTCACTCCAGATCATCCCAGAGGAAAAGCAGACTCACAGAATGCAAGCAGACATATTAGAATTTCACCAGTCTGGAGATACCCTTCAGGCTGACCCGGAGCACTACCTGTTCTTTTCTAAAATAGGATCAAATAATAGACCTTAAACTTCTGAGTGGAGTGGCATTTCTGCTCAATGAAAGCAATCCTGAGCTGTCTGCTTGAAACTCTTATTGATTCAAAAGGTTTCAGTTGTGGATTTTTTGTGCAAATGAGATGAAGATGCTGTCACTGATGGTGAAGCTACCAAAGCTGCCTTCCAAACTGACTGGTTGAGATCTTGTAGAAAAAGTGGCTTTTTACTATCTCTGATGAGTCTGAAGTAAGAAAAACAGAGTGGGGGAAAAAAAAGAAACAAAAAAACTAAACAAAATTTAATAATGTTAATCAGGATTACTCTTTGTTTCACTTTACAAACTGTTATACCATTTTTGCAGTTCATATCTGTATCTAAATATGTTGTTCATTCTCTTGCTCCAGGAAATGTTTTGAAATTGCCGTGCAATTTCTTCACCATTGATATAGTAAACTTGTCTGGGCATGACCTCCATTACAAATGGAAAGAAGGGGACACAGAAGTGTGGATTCAGAATCTCACCCTCTTCTTACTGTTTCCTGCACTGATGGCATCCAATCTTTCTGAAAAAGGGAAACATAAAGTTTAAGTCTAAGCAAGAACACTATGATTGTCAGACCTGAATCCCTGAAAACCATAGCATAGATATCTCATCCAAGGAACTGCTACGCACCCTCATGCCTCCATGTACCGCCAATCACTTCCCAGTGCTGTTTTCTAAAGTTGAAGCCTGTAGCAGAAGGACAATGTCACATTTTGCTGTGCTTCTCTAGCAGAGTTCAATTAAGTAATCAAACTAATCACATAAGACCCTGAAAGTAACTCAGATTTTGTTAAGCAGGACTCCAGAAGGGCCAAAAAAGTAGACCACAGATAAGGGCAAAACAAATACGTGCTTGCCTTCCTGATCTGGGTTGGCTAAAGGGACTGGAGCAGAGTATGTTGTACGTTTAAATTAGTTGGGTTATCTTTGGGGAGTAACATAATCATTGCAAATACAGCTCAGGTAAACAGAGATTCAGGTTGTTGTCTGCTCCCCTCAGAGAGAAGAAGCCCTTGATCGCCGAGGTTCGCTGGTTCGGAGCTGTCCTGGGCAGAACCGCAGCGACTGACCACAAGGTACAGGGGAGTTTCGGTTGGATCCTTCATCCAGGGAGCCCCGGGGTAACAGAGCAGCCTGGCAGCTCTTGCGAGAGCGGCCAACGCCACGTTGGGCGTTGCCTGGGCAACGGCGGGAGATTTAAACGGGCACAAACCGGGAAGAAGCCCTTGATCGCCGAGGTTAGCTGCTCCGGAGCTGTCCCGGCCAGAACCGCAGCGACTGACTGCGAGGTACAGTGGGGTTTCGATCAGTTCCTTCATCCAGGGAGCCCTGAAATAACAGAGCAGCCCGACAGCTCTCGCGAGAGCGGCCAACGTGGTGTGGGTGTTGCCTGGGCAACGGCGGGAGATTTTAACGAGCGGCTGACGTGGCGTCGGCGTTGCCTGGGCAACGGCTCTGCATCCACGCCCCCTTGCCTAGAAAAGCCTCCGGGAGGGCAGAGATCGCTGTCCACCAGGACGGAGAGAAGGAGTTAGGGTGTGTGAATTACGTGGGCTGGTCAAACGAGGAGAAGCTGTAAGCCACCCATTCATGGGACTACACAGTGAGGAGGGTTATTATTACTGTAAAGAGAGTAATAAGTGCGGGGGCACCTGTTAACAGCCTGGTAATGGGGTGAGGGCGGTGCCAGCGTTACTGGCAGCAGGGCAGGGCTGATCAGTCATATGCCATTAAGGCTACCTGAACAGTGCTAGTGAGTCTGCTGTGTGAAGCACTGGCTGAATGGTCGGGCCCAAAGAGTTGTGGTCAATGGTGTTAAATCCAGTTGGTGGCCAGTCATGAGTGGTGTAACCCAGGGCTCGGTCCTGTGTCTATTTAACATTTTTTATTAACGATCTTGATGAGGGGATTGAGTGCACCCTAAGTAAGTTTGCAGATGACACCAAGTTGGGAAGGAATGTTGATCTGCCTGAGGGGAGAAAGGCACTACAGAGGGACCTGGATAGACTGGATTGATGGGCCAAGGTTAACTGTATGAATTTCAATAGGGCCAAGTGTTGGGTCTTGCATTTTGGTCACAAGAAATCCAGGCAACCCTATGGGCTTGGGGAAAGCTGCCTAATGGAAAGGGACCTTGGTGTACTGGTGGACAGTTGCCTGAATATGAGCCAGCAGTGTGCCCAGGTGGCCAAGAAGGCCAATGGCATCCTGGCTTGTATCAGGAATGGTGCAGTAAACAGGACTAGGGAAGTAATCCTGCCCCTGTACTCAGCATTGGTGAGGCCTCACCTCAAGTACTGTGTTTAGTTTGGGGCACCTCAGTACAGAAGGGACATTGAGGTGCTGGAGCAGGTCCAAAGAAGGGCAACAAGGCTGGTGAAGGGCTTGGAGAATATGCCCTACGAGGACTGACGGGAGGAACTGGGGCTGTTCAGTCTGGGGAAAATGAGGCTGAGGGGAGACCTTATTGCTCTCTTCCAGTATCTGAATGGTGTTTACAGCAAGAGCGGGGTTGGTCTCTTCCCCTCTTCCTGCCACCTGTCACCAGTGAGAAATAGCCTCAAGTTGTGCCAGGGGAGGTTTAGGTTGGATATCAGGAAAAAACGTCTTTACAGAAAGGGTTGTTAAGCACTGGAATGGGCTCCCCAGGGAGGTGGTTGAGTCAGCATCCCTGGATGTGTTTAAAAACCGTTTGGACGTGGTGCTCAGGGACATGATTTAGCGGAGGGCTGTTAGGGTAGTATGGTTAGGTTGTGGTTGGACTCGATAATCTTTAAGGTGTTTTCCAACCTGAGCAATTCTGTCTGTGA
This sequence comes from Pavo muticus, assembly GCA_016647715.1. Classification (NCBI taxonomy): domain Eukaryota; kingdom Metazoa; phylum Chordata; class Aves; order Galliformes; family Phasianidae; genus Pavo; species Pavo muticus. The sequence continues at coordinate 230,388 of JACDJE010000661.1, forward strand.
GATTGGCTGGCATCTAAAGGTTTAAATTACACATCTGATTTCCTATTCCCAGGAATTACTGAATTATACAACACCTTCCATTTGCAGCTGTGAACCTTTTCCTTTGCACTGGTTTAGGAGATAAAAAAATCAGGATTTCCTGACATTTTAAAATCTTAAAATGTACTTTCATTTCACTTCCAAAAAGTTATGAAATATCTCCATGTGCAGCATATGCTTTTTGAAAGTGGAGCCACAGTCTAAAAGTCAAAGGAACATTATTATGTGGGAAGCCTTACACACTTGCTAAGCAAATCTCCCTACCTAGAAACTCATGTCTCATTTTTTACTTCTAGAAGAAGAATTGATTATAAATATAAACATATTAGATCTTGATACCATCCACAGTATATTATAAAAGATAGTTCAAGAGATGAGTAACTGGATGATGTTCTCTACTGGTAATTTATGCAGTACCCTTTCTATAGTTTACTTACATAGCATAGAAGCATGTTAAATATTTCATAAAACTGAGCTCACTGCATATATTCTTAGAGAAGGACATAACTCCTTTCATGGCACGTGATCAGAAAATATTTAAAATGCTACTGTGGATAGCCACTGAAAAAAACTTGAGCTCATGCTTGATTTAAGAATGCTGCTTTCATTATGGTGCCTTATTTATTTTCGGGTCACCTGTTTTTCAAAAGGCCTGCAGAAATGTTCTACATCTGATTTTTGGGAAGCAATGTCTATGGGTAAGTTCCCTCAAAAAACTCCAAGGTCTCTAATACAGTCCCATGTTTCTTTTCTTTATGAAATGATTATTCTTTGTCTCCTGTTATGCAGAGAAAGAAAGGTTTTATTTTAAGATTTTATTTCCAGACTTCTGGAAACTGATGTGATTCTGTTTAGTCACTCTAGGGAGTGATCTCAGTTACATAATGTTTGCTTCTCATCTCACAGGACACGAATCTCAGATTTGGAAGCATACATGGTATGTTTGAGGAGAAGCTACCACTTCTCTCACACAGTAGTGAAATAACATAATAAAAGGGACGTCCTTTTGTTATATAGTCATAGCACTGTCTAATTTGTGAAGATATTCTTTCCTATGCTCAATTGCTCTCTAGCAGGAAAAGGCACAAACTTTTGGGGCTTTTCCATCTTTTCTTTTATTGATTACAATTCTGTTGCTGTGCATACGATGGGAAATATCCTGACTTAGCACTATACTAGCTGATTCAGGTACAGATTGTAGAGAAAATGTTGGGCTTAATGACAGATTAAAAACTGACAAAGCAAATTATATGTGTGTGGCTAGGTTTTGCTGAGCCCCGTACTGTTACCACCCTACTGTCTGTAGGCTATATAGCTTAAAATTAATTTTGTTGTATCTGTAATATATAGACATTATAGCTTAATGGAATATAGGTGGCTGTTGTTTGGAATCACATTTTGGATCAAAAAAGAGTAATTTATTTCTTTTAACAGGGAAAATAGTATCAACTTATGTTCAGAGCAAAGATTTTATCCCTTGTCAAGGCGAGAATGGGAAATTGTAATGGATTTTTGTTCCCAGCTGATTTTATAACCTATCACATTAAATGGCATCACATTCACGTGACCTGGCTTTATGTAACAGAGTTATCATAGCTCAACTGACTGAGCACAGAACCTGCATTTTGCTGTAGCAGTCAATGTTTCGTCCAACCAGATATTGTCTACTCTGAGCAGGTTTTAAATTTTCTTGTTTCTGTGAAATTAAATGTAGACTTCTTTTCTTCACATTAAAAGGATCTGGTATGTATATGCTATACACCAAAGTGAACCTTTAATTAAGGCCATGCTGAAATTGGCTCCTGGAACATTGTTTTAATATTTCTATTTTTAGCTGTATTTAGTAAATAAGATCTTTGAATCCCTCTGTCAGTACCACATAATAACTGCTTAATTAGATAGCCAGTTACAATAAGATATGACAAAAAGTAAAGGTCTCAAAGATATCATGTTCCTGTAAATTTTGTAAAGACTGAAGGCTAGAGATTAGAAAGGACCAGATTGGTGCCAGTAAGGACGGAGCATGGTCGCAGCCACAGGCGATCAACTTGCCCTGCTAAAGCACCCATCAGCTCTCCTTCACTAAACAGTGAGTTTGTGGGTAGGTCTAAATCCACCACAGCAAGTACCTTTGTCTGACGTGACGGACAAACAGATATCCCTACTGTAGTGCGGGGCCCAAGCCTGAACACAGTACTCAAGTTGCAGCCTTTCTAGCACTACTTACAAGGGCACAATCACTTCCCTAGCCCTGCTGGCCACAGTATTTCTGATTCAAGACAATTTGACATTGTTGGCCTTCTTGGCAACCTGAGCCCGCTGCTGGCTCATGCTCAGCCAGCTCTCAACCAGTACTTCAAGATCCTTTTCTGCCATAGTTATCAGCCTCTCTTCCCCAAGCCCATACCGGTATACGGGATTGTTGGGACAGAAGTGCAGCACCCAGCACTGAGTCTTTTTGGAGGCCATGTGACTGGACATGACTCATAGGTCTGGCCTATCCAGATCCTTCTGAGGATCCTTCCTGCCCTCAAGCATATCAGCAATGCTGCCTAAATTAGTATCATCCACAAACTTATTGAGGAAGGACTCGATATACTATTGTCCACATTGATAAAAATGTTAAGCAAAAGTAGCTGCAACACAGAGCCCTGGGGAATGCAACTGGTGAACGTTTACCCAGAGAACTGTACATCTATCCCAGCTATGAGAAGCCTGTTTCTCCAGGAGAATCCATGAGAAATGGTGTTGAATGCCTTACTAAAATTGACAACACAGCCTTTCCCTCACTTTTTTCCATGAATTTCTCATAGAATTTTGCAGTGCACATAGCTCAACAAACTCTGTTCATACTGATACATTGCAGAATGTCTTTGGATGACCACAGGAGCTGCACTAGTTCAGTCTTCAATCATTTTCACATGCTTACTGTTCTCACAGGGTCCCCTGGCTAAGAATGCTGCGTCGCTGCATGTCTTTATCCTCACAGTTTAATAAGTAAATACAAGTGAACACTGATAAGGTAGGTTTACAAGGGATGATTTTCCCTACCATACTTTTTCAAGGCAGTGCTCAGACTAAGTTTCATTCTGAATGATTAAATAGTTATGTGCATGATCCACACGGTAGGTTGGACAGCACATGACATTAAGCCCTTATCACTGAGGCATAACATTATTAATGTGTGCAGAACATGATGTCTGACAGAGAACATTCACCACAGTTAGAGAGTCTGAGAGGCCTTTCAGAGAGAAAGTATTTTAATAAATGTTCATATTGACCATGAAAGAATACTAAAGTGAAAAATAAGTCTGGGCTCTCAAATCAATGAGAAAGGGATAAAAAAAAGTGCAAAAAAGGTCTAAATCTACCATTTCCATCACATTATATGGCAAAGTACATGCATATAAATTGAAAGCTTTACTTATTCTAAATGTTAACCTCGTTATCAGTAGCTGCTTGGATCTAGTAAAGCACTTTTTCTTCTCATAGATGCTCTTGAATTAACATCCACTGTCAGTAATAAACATACCTAAAGCCTTGGAGAGAGCTCCAGGCCAAACAAAGGGCTGCATTCGTGTTCATCAGACATACCTCCCCCCATTTCTTTAAAAATCCTACTAGACAACAAATCAAGGAAAGGAAAAAGAAAAAAAAAAAGGAGAAAGAGAGGGAGAAGGACCAATGAGAACTGGTCAGGCCATCTGATACTGCATGCAACATTTTCTTTCTTTTCTGGTCTCGCATGAATAATCTTAAGAATTTCGAGTTTAGGTAGCACAAGTTGTCTAACAAAAGTACAGTTACTCATGAATAATTTGGATTTCAATGGGTATGTGAAGAAAATGGCTCAATGCAAGGCTTTTTGTAAAGCCATCTGTGACTCGCAGTATCATCATGCATGATATTGGGTCATTGTATAAAAGCAGCAGTGCATGAAGGGCCATGGAAATGGCATATAAAAGACATTTCAGGATGCCCTGTAAAGTTCCTGGAAATGGTAATCGTATGATGTTTGAGGAACAGTGATTTGTTTACACATCCTGCTCGTACTGGAATCAGATGTCTTTTCCATACATACTATAGTTTTACGTGAGATTTTACTGCAGTGTACGATGCTATTAGTGCAAGTCTTTTACTTGGGTATGAGAAAGATATGAGTCATGCAGCATTCACAAAAGAGAGTAGATGAAATGTTGATGATACACTTCACGTTTACACTGTATGTGCCATGATTTGGCACGGTGGAGTGCCCTTAAATACTATATTGTACAGTTTTTCGTAGTTGTGTCTGCCCATTAGCTTTTGTAGATGAATTCTGTAGCCCACTGAAATCACATATAATACTCAATGATTTCTGTTATCTCCGAATTTAATCCTGTAAGTTCTCAAGCATTGCAGAGAGATTAAACAGATTTGAAACCTGAAATAGATTTTCTACACAAAAAGAATAATTTGCATATAAATAAATATTGTCATCTTCTTCCATAGCCTCTTACACATGAATTTGAAGAATGCAGTGAGACTGCATAAATATATTCATGAAAGTTTGACTGCAGATTATATAAAGATTCCTCCATTTTGACATAAATCAAATTAATCCTCTTTGAATCTTCACTGAAATGATGATGCTAGGCTAAATAAATCTCTTTGAATTCTCATTAACCGTTAGTACAGCTGATTCTTTGACTGGTTCATTAGCATGCTTGGTGGCATATGCTTAAAAAGGAGGGAAAAAAAAGAGAAGAACTATACAACTTAATGCAGAATAGAACAAGGATGTAGATTTCAGCCTTTGCCTTTTACATATTGCAAAGTACATAGAATAATGATCTAACTTCAGCAGCACATAAGGTTCTTCTGAATTGCCATTCAAATTGTTTCTTAACTTTAACATTGTATAAATTAATTAGTCAGCTGCATATAGATTTTCACTGTTCAAACACAGATAGAACTACAGAGAAAGAAAGCTTTCAAATATGTACAACATAGCATTAACAAACATATCAGGAAATAAATTCGCTACTTTGTAATGGCAAAACATGCTAATTCACTCCAATGATTCTTAGAAAGTAAAAGAATAGTGAAAAAAGAAAAAAAAAAAAGATTAAAACAGGCCTTTTTTCTATGAAAATCTCAGTGATGATGTTATAACTTTCAAGAATGGGAAATTCTTGTCCAGTTCCCTGTCAGTCATACATATAAGCTACAGCTATCATCTACTAAAGAAAATATGTAATCAGGGTAAAGCACTGCTATATTTAATAGTCAGTCATCCACTGTCAAAATATATAACTTGATGAAATGCTACTCTGTTTAACAGAATTCAGAAGAAATAAATGTACAAGATTTCAAAGGAAACTGAACAATCATCAGCCATTTTCCATGTTATGCATCAGCAACACCAGAGCTGCACAAAGCTCTTTTCATTCTGTTTCCATGGTCTAATAGTGCTCCATAGAACAAGTTAATTTCCTTGTCTTGTGTCAAAGGAAGGGTGGGATTTCTGAGAGGTCCCCATTTACACAAAGGCCCTGTACAGCCTAAATTAGTACACATGATTGAATGCGATGGGGTTCACCCCGTTAGGCACAGCCACAGGCATCAAACTGTCTGGTTGCTGTTTTAGGAGAACAGGATACTGTATTACTTAATACATCATTAATATGTTCCACGTTAAGCATAATGCCTGCTGTCATGTTTCTTGAATTTCACAAGCTAATCAAAGTAGTTGCTTCTTATTACATAACTGTACTGCAATGTAATCCTAAAGGCTACTTCAGGATGTTTCTTACAGCTTCCCTTTATTTATGTAACATCCCAGAAAACTGCTCCAAAGTCATATCTAGAGAAGGGGAAGATTTATCAGCTCCTCTCAGCCCAAATGGAGGAAAACTTCTCATTGTATGTGTATCTCCACTGAAAACATGAATCCCTAAAATCCACATTGTGTTGTTCGTCTTAATAATATATTGGAAAACTGTTGCTGTTGTTTTCTTTATGTGATAACCAGAAGACTCCCCGTCCTCCCAGTTCACAGGAGCGATGCCATAAGTGATCTACTTTGATAGGGTTGGCATCCAGCTCCTTTTCCTTCTGGGTATGGATGTTCTTGCTCAGCTCCTTCTGTCCACTCCTACTTCAAACACTTATTGTGCAAGTTACATTGGAAGCTGCGATGAGAATCCTAGAATAACTGGATAAAAGTTTTATTTCACAGGTTGTTCCAACACCAATAGATTCTGAAAGTTATCTAATAGAGGAGTTCATTTCTTCTTCTCCTTTCTTTTTTGTCCTTACCTCAGGGAAAAGTGAGGAACAGCAGCCACACCTAAGGGAAGTGTGAGCAGTGCATCAGGCCTCGTGGAAACAAAAAGGAAGCAATAGATCATCTCAGTGAGAGCAGTAAGTTTTGGCGTCTTTCCTTGACACCACCCCCGCTATCCCAGCCTCCTCTGCCCCTCCCACACTCACACATCTAAAAAGCAGATGGAAAATATTCTGCCAGAAGACACTGAAACACAGTGTTAGAAAGTTACTCTCTTCAGGCTGGAGAAAGTGATAGAGAACTCTGGCAGGCAAATTAAGTTATTCATAGTCAATGGCATTTTGGAAGGAAAAGCAGGAAGGAAGTAGGAGAAGTTATAGGGATTGTACAAGAACCATCTGGGACATTAGAAACAGATGCTTTTCAGCTAGCTACACTTCAGAGAGAGACCTGTGTGGCTAATACTGGGTGAAGAAGGCATTACTGGTCTTCCCAGTTTGTTTTCAGAGCTGAGCATACTCTAACACTGCCAAGACATTAGGGATATAATAGTGTCATTACTGCAAAGTGTAATTTCAACAAACAGATTTTATTTTCCCAAATGGCAATGGCAATGATGCTCAGACCCTGAAGGTCCTTATTTTACCCAATTTCATGTTTTCTTATACATCCCAGAAAGTCTATGAGACCCTACTCTCACAAGAACTAAGCTCTCTACAGTCAAAATGAAAGGTGTCTTTTCTTGATATGACTCATAATGAAAACTGCATTGCATATTTTAGAAAAATAGAATATCCTCAGTTGGGAGGGACCCATAAGGATCATTGAGGTAAAGTCCTGGCTCCACACAGGAGCAGCCAAACTGCAGACTATATGTCTGCGAGCATTGTCCAAACACTCCTTGAACTCATGGCTCAGGGCAATGACCATTGTCCTGGGATGTCTGTGCCAGGGCCCAACCACTCTCTAGTGAGGAACCTTACCCTACCAGCCAACCTGACCCTTCCCTTGGGTCCTGTTGCTGTTACAGAGCGCAGAGCTCAGCGCTGCCCCTCTGTTCCCTGTGAGGAGCTGCAGCCACCATGAAGCCCTCATCTCCTATGCTCTGAGCTGAGCAAACCCAAAGACTCCAGCCACTTTATAACAACTTATAGAAATTAATCCAGTTCCACCCCCTAACTCTTGCACAGGAAAAAAAGGAAGGATAAGAACAAAGAACCAGGTGTGAGGGAAAACAGATGCAGCAATCAATGTTCTTGTGAACATACTGAGATACTAAGCACAGAAGGTCAACCTGGAAAGGGTATTTTCCTTTCTGTTATTTCTTCTGAGTTTTAGACATATGATGTGGGCAAATATCTAATGTATTTTCCATTAATTAACAAATACATTCTACCATGTATGTTTTATACCAAAGATAATAAAATAGAGATTGAATTTGTCCACATGAATATATAGATGTACAGAGTATACAAAAGTACACACACAGACAGATACTAGAAAAATCAGGCAAAAGCATCTCTTCTTTCCCTCCTATCATCAATATTTTGAATTCGACTCTATTAACAGTCATATTTTTACTGCCCAGAATTACAGTGGACTAGCATTGTACTTAGATCAGAATAAATACAAAAATCAACACTGTACAAAATTCATCAGAAGCATTTACATGCATATTTTTCCTCTCTGTTTCCAAAAACAGTACAGTCTGCTATGGGTTCTTCACTTTCTTGTCCAGCCTAGCGAAATAAATTATCCAACACATGTTGTAGAAATATTCCAAGCATTGTAATTTTCCCATCATTACAGTCTCACATTGCAGGAAAATCACTTTTTGTTGGAATTTATGGATAAAATAGCACCTGCTACAGTAACCTAATGACCAGAAGGAATGGTTACACAATTAATCCTTTTGACTCTTATTGTAGAAATCAGTGAAGTGCATCAGTATCCTGGGGCATATTGTCTCACATTGTTTTCAGCATGCAAATTTTTTAGGCCAGAGATCAGACTCTTGGTTATAAATCACATGGGAAACATAGTATAAAAAAGGAAGGAAGGAAGGAAGGAAGGAGGGAAGGAAAGGAAAGGAAAGGAAAGGAAAGGAAAGGAAAGGAAAGGAAA
>JACDJE010000628.1:14514-63542 GCA_016647715.1 Pavo muticus
AAAAAAAAAAAAAAAAAAAGAATAGGAAACCAGGTAAATTTTAATCACAGTATCTCACAGGGGATCTGTTACCTCTTTAGGTCATCTTAGTCTCTGGAAGAAACCAGAGTGCTCAGAGCCTCATGGAAAGCCTTCACAACGTCAGAGAGAGAAGCTCTGAGCAAGGGCTTTAGAGCTCCTGTTACGTGAAGGAAATAAGTGAGGTACACTTATCAATACAACATACACAATATTTTTTGAAGTTTACATCCTCAGTTCTAGTGGAAGGAGTAATTCATCAATACAGATGGCAGCAAGATAACAAATGGCCAAGGCTGAAATCAATACCAATTTTCATGTTGACTTTAATGAGAGTTAAATCTCACTCCTACTAAATAGGATAGCGCAAATAATTGCATCCTTGTCTTAAATCTGTGGAACTCATTAAAATCTGCAGAAGTAAACAAGACAAAACCCCGCCCTCTCCTGACTACTGAGAAAGTAAGCTCTGTATGTGTTCAAAAATGCAAGTACTGCATGCAAGCAAGCCCTCCCATGAGCTGCAGATCCAGAATATGCATAGTTATGCAGTAGGAAATGCCACCACCTTTTCCAGAAAACACTCTTAATACACACCTAGCAGTATTTTGACCCTAACAATGATTGAATTAAGCATCCCTTTATCTACGTCCTGTACAAAGAGGATGACATAAAGAAAGCTTATACCAACAGAGATAAAACAATCAAAGTTATCAAATAAATAAAAATGCTAGGATGAAAACTTTTGCTGACTTAAATGGTGATTCCATAATAGTGGCTTTAATGCCATGATTCATCTTCTCAAGTCACCTAAACCCTTTTTTAACCCTACGTAAGCTTGGAATATTACTTACCATTAATAAGATGGTTCCCCTAAACACTATTGTACTACACTGCAGTGACTAATAACCTCCCTTTGATGCTCATGTATGGGCTTGCTCTCCCCACAGGTTACAGCAGACGCATTTTTAGGTCTCACTCCAACTACTCAGTTTACTGTAAATCAGAGTAAAAGGTTTCGACTGTACAACTCCAGCATCTTTGTCAGGCACATTTTTTAACAAAAACAAATTTTATTATTCCAGAACCATAATCCTGTTCTAAATATTCACACTGTTTCCTGACATTACCAACAACTTCCTACAACCTTCATCCTATGAAATGCACAAAAGCATCACGGTAAGGATTAAGTATCTGCAGGTCGCGTAAAAAAATGACTGATGGAGGTACCAAACAGAAACTGTAGGGAAAAAATTGTCCTTGGAAGTGCAAACACTTCTGCAGTACAATTAACTTAATTAACCAGACAACATGAATATTCATAAGGCTGTTAATGTCTCCCCCATCCAAACAGATAAATGTGATGTAATGACTTCCTAGTCAAGCATAGCTAAAATTCTGATGAAAACTGCACCAACATTTTGGTTCTTTGCCTGAAATATCACAGAAATTAACAGTCCCTCAGTAATATTTTATTTTACAAATTAATTGGAAACCATGAATTTATTTAAATGAATCACTTAGGACCAAAAGGCTCGCAGCCATTGGATACAGATTGACTCCTGCTCATCACAACAGGATCACTTTCCATGTCCTCCTGGTCCCTGTGCAGCCCCTCAGCTGCAGTTCCCATAGCAACAAGCCCTTGCTGGTGGCTGGCGGGACCACCACAGGCCATCCTACATCACCCCTCCGGCTGGGACCACAGGAAGGCAGCCTGGGAGCTACTGCGATGGTGCTCTGCCAAAAGTATGCTCCCATCAGACCTGTCTGCCCAGAAGGGAAGTAGTTTCAAAAGCAGCTTCTCCCCATCAGGTGGATTGGAACTTCAAAATGCTGCTCAATCTACTGACAACACACCAAACCCAGATCTTAATCCATACAAAGAATGCAATCCCACGGAATCATAGAATGGTATAGGACCTCCAGGGATGGGGCATCCACAGATTTTCTGGGCAGCCTGTGCCAGCACCTCGTGCCCTCTGAGTAAAGATCTTCTTCCTAACATCTAACCTAAGTATCTCCTCTTTTAAAGCCATTCCCCTTTATCCTATCACTACCAGATCATGTAAAAAATTGGTCCCCCTTCTGATTATAAGCTCCCCTCAAGTACTGGATGGCCACAATGAGGTCTTCCCAGAGCCTTGTCTTCTCCAAGCTAAACAAGCCAAACTCCCCTAGCCTTTCTACATAGGAAAGGTGCTCCAGCTCCTTGATCACCTTCGCTGTCCTCCTTTGGACCTCACAACATTTTTCTATTCTTGCTCAGCCAAAAAATCCTAATAATTGGTTCAGTGAAATTGCAGGCGGAAAAACCACTGAGGTACATTTTTATGTGCCCAAGCATCACGCTTACCTATTTCCTGACTACTTTTTGAAATATAAACACTATATGAAATAAAGAAAGATACTTAGGAAACCACTAAGAAGTTTCTCACATGTTCACTATACAAATTGATCCCAGTCTCTTTTAAGGAAGCCTACAGCAGTCTGTGTAGCAAGCAACAGAGCACCCTCTCAAGTTCTCATATCCTTTCATGACATTCTTCTGCTGACAAACTGAAGAGAGGAAGCACTGGCGCTGAGGCACAGTGACCTGCTCACAGCCAGACAGCATGGAGAGAGGCACTGGAGAGGTTCCACCCTGCCACCACATAGACACGCACATAGCCTTAACTGACAAGGGATGGCCAGATTGCTATCCTTAAATCCCCTTGCTGCATTTCTGAGAACATTGCATCTTTTGCCAACCCACTTCCAAGACTGCTGTTCTTACCTGAAAAAAGCTAGTAGAATTTTGCATTTTTAGGAGCAACTGCTGCCGGTTTTAATGCTGCTATTAGAAGTGCAAAGCAAGTCAAAGCATATAAAACTTGCTTGCTGAGTTTACAAATGACTTACTCCTTTTTTTTTTTTTTTTGTAGAAAGCTGAAAAGAATAATTTGCTGTTCACCTGGCTGAAGGGTTTTTTTCCTTATTGGTTAAAATCATCTGAAAAATTACAGCAAGCATTCACATTGGCAGCCACACCTGAGGGTACGGTCCATGCAAAAATGCACCCCCTCTTTCTAAGGGGAGTAACCCAGACAGAATAAGCCCTGCCTGCAGTTGTGCCCGATCCAAGTTACCCTAAGAAGGGCAAGAGGAAAACACTGGGGAAGAAGGGAGGGAAAAAAAAGCACAAGGATTATGTACAAGTTAAGATAGGAACAAGAGGATTTTTCAAAACAGATGCATATATTTTCAGATCTGTAGAAGTGAAGGAGAGATAGAGCAGTTTTCTGCACACTATTTTTTTTTTTTTTAATATCATTTGCAACATATATTCCTGGTACACCATTTAAAAAATAGACCCTAAGCATGAATCCAACTGAGAATCTGCCAAGAAAATAGGAGAGAGAAGAAAAAAACACCATGGCTTGTATTAAGGACATTCTAGAAAAAGTTTGCATTTGATTTCATTTCCGTTGGCAAATAAGTGCAAAACAGGATCTTTGCATGGATCATCTGAAGATAATTTTAGTTTTCTCCCTCCAGAGATGCTTCCTTTAGGCAAAGAGCTCATCTGTGCCATTACTATAAATTATCATAATGGTTTAAAATCCAGTCATTTGTAATCAATCTAAATCACTAATTTAGGTCATTTATTCAATAGCTCCCTTAAGTAACTGAAGCTTTAGCACCAAGAACTGCCTTTAGTAGCCAAACCTATAAAACATGCCAAAGGGACCTAGAACAAATCACTGACAAAACGTAACAGTGCTGTTTAGTCTCACCTGCTGGTATCACTCCAAGAGGGACTGATGCTCTGACAGGAGCCGGTATGTAGTCTGTGCCTTTTCCAGCATCTATCTGGGCTTTAAGTAGCAGACCATGAGCAACTTCACTGACAAATCCATCTCCACCAACACAAACTACCCTATTAAAAAACAAAAACACTTAACAGTTCAGAAAAACCATTCCATAATTGAGCAAACCAGCAGAATGCAGCTAACATACCAATGTCAATGCAACGGTACTTCAAGCAGCTGAAATCCATTCTTTCTTTAGGAACAGTTAAAGTCTTACTGTCAGATCAGTGCATACCAACTAACAAGATATAAGCATCCTTGTTTCTGCTTCCCACTGTCTGAGTAGGAATAACTACACTTAACTACTAACTTATACCTATAGCACCAGAGCCACAGAACCAAGCAGGGGGAGGACTCAAGCACAAGCCCAAGCACTTCAGAGGAAAAGCTCCCCAAATCTTTCAATGTTGACCACCATAAGCATTCCACTGGTTTTTAATTGCCGTTATAATATCAACTAACCAAATATTAAACTAAAAATACTTGAGAACAGCTAATCCCACACACTATGCAGACAGTGGAGGGATTTAGGAAGGTATAAAATCCTCATACCAGCAATCCTTTGCATGAAGGTACTTAATCACTGCTTCTGGAGCATGTAATTAAACTCCCACCTGCTGTGGCTATAGAGAAGAATGTATTTGTCTATAAAAGCTCTGTTACAGCAACTGTCCGTTGTTGTTGTTGTTATTTTTGGTTTTGTTTATTTATTTTAGGTAAACATGAACACAATTCTCCAAATAAACATGTTTGAAAGTTGAAGGTTTTTAAGGTACACATTCTACAGAGAAAAAAATGGTAGTATTACACTCCATATGTTTACAATATAGGTAAGTCAGGTTTACTGTAAGAGGTGCTTATTCAAACTGCTTTATCATATGTCCATATGAGTGCAGTTGTGAAACTATGTCCAAAAATTCAGCCAGATAAAAATAGTACGCTTCTAAAAATATATATTCATAATATTACTAAGTACTTAAATTAAATCATCTCATCTCTTCAGTTCCTGTCATTATTTCTTTCTATATCTTTATTTCTAAATTGGCAGGAATATTTCTCCCTCCGAGCTAAACAATTCTCACACAAAAAAATAAAAAGGAAAAAAAAAGGAAAAAAAGAAACATTTGGATTCCGTTCTCTTACTGTGTGTAATCAGGAGTCAGATTTTTACTTCATTTTTTATTTAGTTTGACAGAATCATAGAATCCTTGGAGTTGGAAAGGACCTTTAAAGGCCATCTAGTCCAACTCCCCTGCAATGAACACGCACAGCTACACCAGGTTGCTCAGAGCCTGGGCCAGTCTGGTCTTGAAAGTCTCCAGGGATGGGGCATCCACTACAACTCCAGGCAACCTGTGCCAATGCCTATCCTTGAAAACCCCTGCCACAGGGAAAAAAAAAAAAGAAAAAAAAGTAATCTTTGGAGCGTAATAAACCGGAAGGGACTTAAATGCAGATTCTAGGTATTAGCACTACTGAAAACAGACACATATTCTTCTGATTTGGGGGTCTGTATTGTTACAAACAAAGGATCCAAAAAATAACAACCAGAAAGAAATGTAGCTAACTTTATTTTTTTTTAATTCATGTTAGTCCTCAACAGTTGCCCTTTTGGACAGAAACAGAGATGGCATCAGGCACCAGGGATTTCAGATCTAATCAGCAAGAACCTGTTATGCATAAGGAGTGGAAAGCCTTGAGCAAACAGATTTGACTAAGACCACGAAGAAGGCTTCTCAGAGAAAAAAAATCCGTCTAACCACCAGACACAAGTTTCTCAGTCATCCGTTCCCTAAAGTCTGACTAACTCTAGCTACTCTAAATAAAAGTCACAGTCGTGTAGGCTCCTGATTAGGGAAGAAATACTTGCATACCTTTCACATTTCTGTTACTGCACAAACAAGAGAATGTAGCTCAGAGGCAGTTTGCATTTGTGATGCGCACACTCTCTAACCATGGTTTGGCCCCAAGACAGGGAAAAAGCACACAGCCAACTTGGGTAATTTCTGGTGTGGGTAAAGAAAAACAAAAGTGGATAAAAAAGAGGTGAAGTCATACACAGGATGCTTGACATACACCCATGATGTTGCAGAACAGCATGGGAGCCGGAGAAATCAGGGAAAATAAATGAAATAGAACACAGTCAAGACCAGCTCTGACAAAGAATTAAAGCACTGCAGTATTGCTTACAAAAAAGCACCAAGATACAAATACGCAGGACTAACACCCTACTAGAGGTGGAAAGCTTCCAAATTACTTCACGTACTGTTTAACATGTAAGGAATCATAACTCTTTTTGAGAAAAATTCAAGATAATAAATTGCAGCTTACTATACTGCTTGCTTACTCTAATAAATAAAACAATATCATGTCTTTGAGGCACAGAAGTGCTGTTCTTCTCTTTTGTAATCAGGCAACCAAGTGACACTGTAGCTGACAAACAAAACTGAACAGGAAGTGAAGGCAGAACTGGGGAGACTGGAGTCCACCAAATAACAAACAACACTGCTCAATAACTGGGAAAACTTAATGGAAATAGCAAACAGACATCACATGAGGTGGCTGCCAGAATTGCTAAAAGGGTGGAAAGAATTACTCTTACCATTAATCTTTCCTAAAACCAAACCATTACCATTTAGAAAGGACAGGGATCTGTTCAAATCAGACATCCTTGCATCATGCTATTTTTTCCAGCTTTTTCTGTTCTATTTCCTTTTGTACCTGGCTACTAGAAAGAAGCCTTACAGAAGCACTCCAGTGACTTCACCTGATGTTCAAAGACAACAATTTAAGAAAGCTTTATGTTTATTTATCATTATTTATGAATTAAAATACATGCCTCTTGATAGTAAGTAATAAAAAATGAAGTACCTAAAGAGAATTGATCTTCTCAGTCTGAATATACATCAGAAACAGAGTAACTCATAAAATACCTCTTGGCAGACTGTGGATGGAATACAAATAAAAACTAGTGTTACAAGGTTTACTAGTGTTCACAGCCACTAACTGACTTACCCATCAAATGCCTGGAGTTCACATTCTTTAAGTACTGACAGAGCATGTCCTTCATATTCAGTTACTGTGGAAAACAACATTACTCAATTTTCAGAAGATTGGATAAATTTATTTTTTTACCTCATAAGAAACATACATTAATTCAGTTCGGAATATATTTTTGATCATTAAATACATTACAATTATGAGAAGGTAAGTTGTGCATTACACTAACTAAAGGGCAAGACATCAAAACTCAGCTGGCATCAGGCACATGGCTATTCAATGCATTTAAATTCAGAGAATTAGAGAAGATGTTTGTTGCATCAAAATGGAACTTGTAGCATTGGTACAGTTGGTAAACTTCAGGAAAATGTAAGCATATCCTCAGTTAAGATTGAATTATTTCAATATCAATCACCTTTAATTGCCTTTGTGTTAGGATATGCAAATTGCTAAATGAAAAATATCAGGAGTTACACACAGAAATATGAAATCAAGCCAAATACCAGTGACAACAGAATATAACACACAGAGGAAGGTGGCACAAGTATGCACCAGAGTTCATAGCCTCTGGAGGAAATGAATCTGTCAGTCTACATTGATGTCTCTGTGTTTGCTGATACCCTACATTGTACCGTAAATGCCAGCGAAGACAGGATAAACTGGCATACTACAGATGGCACAAAGCATCATAACTACATTTAGCATTTTCTAGGCCAGCTTTGCCAGAAGAGACAGCCCAGCTGCACCCACCCATCAAAGATTTTTGCTGACTGACATGACACTTGCAGATGGATTTTTTGTGTAAGAATGTGCATCATTATATGCAAAATTACATTAATCTTTTATGCTTGTCTGTCCCTGGTGCTAGCATAGTTCGAGGCTTTTCTCCAGTGTTTCTAAATACTGTTAAAATTATTAGTCTTGGTGTCTAAAACAATCATTCTGTATCTGTACATGTTATAGCATACTATTTCTGCAGACTACTCAAATGCTCCATAAAAAAGTTGAAAACACCCTGTCTATACACAGTGTGCATGTATACAGTGAGTATAACTCATTCTTTAAAAAACAAACAAAAAAACAAATATTTTTTTTAAAAGTGATAAAATCTCTACACTATGCACTAAAAACTGGCTATTAGCATACAATTTCCAAATTTAAAAACAAAAACAAATGGACACTTCATTCCAGTATTAAGTGACAGTGAAAAATAAGCCCTGGCACGGTTGGTTGTGTAGGAATTAAGAACACCGAACAGCAACACCAAGAGCCAACTACCAAAACATGAGATGTGATGAAGAGTTCTGCCTTTCAGCACTTCGTTGTCCAAATTTGTCGTTGCTGCTCTGTTGGTGTTGTTTCAAGTAACCTTTCAGTCTTATATTGTCTATGTACAGCACATCACTTCAGAGACTCAAACTTACAACGTTTTCCTACAATAAATTTTAGACTTTAAAGCAGTGTAGGCATAAAGAGTAAAAGTAAAAACTATCTTCAGTATAAAAATTGTACAGAAGCTTTCAATTCGTAGTGCCCTAAGTGTCTTGTTATTGCCCCTTGAGTTTTGTGGTGGTTTTTTTTTTTTTTTTTTTTTTTTTAAAGAAGATGGCACCAGTGAACAGAATTTTCACTCAGCCCCCTTTTCCATTTCTTTTCTTCTTTCCTTTGCTTCTTTGTCCTTAATACTTAGTTCATAATTTTAATTCTTTACCAGCATTTAAAACTCTAATGCAGTTTTCTCCTTTTGCCTGTAGGAGGAGTGTTAGGCAGCTAATAAGCACTTTAGCACTTGGTTATTGCCAAAATTGCCTTATTTTAAAGGATAAGCAATTTCACATTTATCTGGCTAACAACAGCAGGGTTTGGTTTTTTTTCAGAATTTAAATAAAAATAATCAAAATAAATTTTCAACAGCTTCTATTCAATTAGGAAAAATGCTTTTAAAATCACAAAGAATGATATTCACAGCTTATATTATGTGAATTAATCTATAAAACTTGATACAAATTTGGCTTATTAGTTCAGCTTTAGGATTTCAGCCAAAAATGTAATTTCATACAAGTTAATGATAATGCTGCCTTTAACAGAGTTTAACAAATGAGGTTACCTTCACAGTAAAAATAAACAATAACCAGCAGTATGGAAAAAATCCAAAGGATAATTTTATTTCAATAATCGTTTAAAATGAAGTAATAGCTAATTTAACAATATGACATAGTCACCTCTTATTACCATATAGTTGTAACAGAAAATTCTATTTCACAGTTCAATTGATTTTCTTTTAAAATATGGGCTAAATAATTTAAAAACATGTAGATACAGATTATAAAATTAGCAAGATATATCTCATACAAACACTTATCACATCATTGTATCATAATATTATTTTTATACCTAAATCAGATTGTTCTGAGTGCTTTTTGGCCTGTAACCTGAACTAGCCATGACTTCACAAAACTTTTAGGCAACAACTGCAGGTTAAACAGTGTCTTTCAGCTGGAACTGATCATTTTGCAAACTAATTACAACAAACACATAAAAAAAGACTTTTTGGTATTAAAACATCTTGCATAAGACTTTACACTGCACATGGATATGAAATGTGTAACTAAAGAACAGCAGTATTAGAGGGAGTTATAATGCTATGAATATAATATTATTTGCATTGGATAATACTAATACCATTGCTCTGTAAGCTCAGATGTCTGGGGGGACCAAATCTGATGCAGCAGAAGTTTCATTCACTTCACAGAAGGGAGCAGAAGCAATGAGATCATTACAATTTTACTGCTTTAAGAAAATCTGTTCAGTTCCTTACAGGAAGCCAATGAAATAGAACAGCCAAAGGGCAAATTCAGTGAAAGACATAAGGACATAAAGCGTAACCCTGGCAGAATTTGGAGCTTTAAATCCAAACCTGATATTGGGGACCCACTGTCCAGTGTCAAGCAGAAGGCAGCATCACTACAACATTAAACTTTTACCTTTTGTTCTCCAGACAGCCAGCTGTGCCTGGTGAGAACTGCCCTTGTCATACCAGAACTGATTCACTTATTCTTCCAGGTCATCCCTCAAACTCAGTCAGAACCCAGAGATAATGTGCTCTTCCCATTAGCCTCTCTTGCATAACGTCCAACCAATAGATGTTCTCAGAAGAGAGGTAATATTTAAGGGCATGTTTATCAGAACTCAGGAGGAAATATTATCAAGCGTATCAAGACTATCAGGCACTAAATACCCGTTTCCTTTTATTCAACATTCGGCCTACAAGTATGAAAGTTATGTTATTGGTATTGATGACTATAGGGGAAAAACTGTTCAATGAAGAATAGAAGATTGCACTGTATCAACTAGAATTCCAAATGCACTACTTGCAGGTAGAACCAGTAAGGATTCAAACTGTCTTGAATGCTTAAGTAGTAGTTTCACAAAAGATTAAACTATGCTTCTGAGGCAACTTACCTGTGACATCAGTTTTTATATCAGCAAGCTTAAAAAGGGGTGACACTTGTTCATAATAAATATGAGTGGCTTCTCTTTTGTGGCTGCTTGGATTAACAAATACTTTCAAGGATTTTGGCCTGTTTTGAAACCCTAAAAAGGAAACACAAAACATTTATCATTACACACCATCCAGCTATTCCTACAGCTTAAATGAATTTTTATTACTAGAACAAATACAGTACTTCGATACAATAATTACAGTACTAAAAAGTCTCTATTTCTTCTGAATATGTGCTATTTGTCTCAAAATTACAGTACTGATTACTTTTTTAATGTAAAGTTAGTAACAGCGGAAATGAATCACAATTGTCAAAACATTGTAGAACGAGAATGAAAAAAATTATGTGTTGTAGCTTAGTTAAACCTCGATACAGGAGCAGAATGAGTGTGCAGAAGCTATACGATAGGGTTAACATAAAAAAGTATCAAAACATTTTCTTTTTGGAATGCCACGTGAAACACTGCCAGCAGGCATATGACAGTAAGATCTAACAAAACTGGCAGCACGATTCAATACTATCATTTTCTGGCATTGCAAATGAAACAATGCATTTTGAAAGGCAAGAAGAAATGTCAAGAAATAGATAAACCTGGCAATATCCATCCAGAAATCTAGGAATTATTGTTTTTTGGTTGTTGTTTTTGTTGTCTTTTTTTTAAGTTACATTTAAGTCATCAAAGTAACTCTGAACAGACAATGCTGAAAAACACTGCAATGCAAACAACACCCAATCCTGCACATTGAGCCAATGAAATGTCTTTGAGAAGTAACTTTATTACCTGCAATGTGGTTTTTCGTTGAATGGTAAGTAATTCATATTCAGTAAGTAATAAAAAACATTAACACCATTTTTTCAAGTCTTTTCTATGATTCCAACAGTTGCCATGATTCAGTCAAGCAAGTGGTGGCAAGCAGTACTGCTATTTTTTTTATTTTTTTTTTTGTCATTACTTGTAATACATGAGTTGAACAATTTTGTGTTCAGTTAATTCACTCATAAATTCTCAATTTCCATTTAGCATCAGGTTAAATTATCACTTTCTCAGCCAAATAAAAGCTAGAAGATCTGATAAGTATGCCACTTACAACATTCAGGAGGAACATCAGCAGTAGTCCTCAATGCCAAAAGGAACCAAAAGTGAAAAAAACAAATTTTCCTGCCCCATATAGAGTATTATTTTATTTTTTACGGTCATATGCACCTTAAGACCATTGGCTGGGACTTTCTGAAGCTGTTTCCCTCTTATTCTACTAAATAGGAACAATTCCTCTGAGAAACTGTAGATAAATACTGTTTTAGAATCAAAGGGAAGGTATTCCATAAGACCAAAACATAATGACTATAAAATTCCTATAGATTATTCCTTGGCTCATTTAAACACATCAAGGAATTCAGAGATGAAAATGAACGCTTTTACTAACACAAGACAGATCATCTTAGAAGATTTCTTAAAGATACCGAAGGGTATCTACTGTGGCATTTTAGTCCTGATGCATCCTTAATGCCTGATGAATACCCTGGATGTCTTCAGTCAGAGGCCTTAGCACCTTCACAAAGAAGCACGTTCTTGGGAGGCATATCACGTCGTGTGTATGAAATAAAACAGCCCTTAAGTAGAGATAGGTTCCCCCTTCGTGCCAACTTACATAATATGTTAAACACTTTCAACTCTAGGCATTTGTTGACACTACTCACTGGTGTTTAATTTGAAGTCACTAGCCTGCTTTATTTCTGTCCAAGAAATACAAAAATCCACAATAAAGCAGTAAAGCAGGAAATTCTCAAGCTTACTAGTCTCTTTCTCTCTCTGATATTAGCAAAAAACCACACAGACGATTCAGGAGTAAGGTAACATTTTTCTCCTATAAACAGTATGCTGATGACCTTTCTGTTACGCACCACACTTGATAGCTTAGAAAACTCTAAGAGGAAAAAAAAAAATCTTTTAATGCCTGCTTATGGCTTCTTACACAAATCACTTTGAGAATATGGAACAGTATCTAAATTTACTGTATCACCAAAAGAGTAGAGAAACGCTACACAAAAGGGACATGAGTAAACAAGGTGTATTTCAAAGGCTCTTGATGGTAGACAATTCTGCACTCATTTCTTTTTCATTTCACAAATTACATTTGAGAAGAGAGATGGTACAGTACCATACATGAATGGCTGATCAGGACAAAAATTAATAGCTATCATTCCCAGTGTGTAACAGACATGTTATAAATCAAGCAACTGGGCTTAATAAAAGAAAATCCAATAATAGTCAAAGATCAAATTTTCAGATAGTTATAGAGTGAAACTTCTTTTAAAAAGTAGTTTTAAATAATTATCAACTTTTAATTCCCTTTAAACAACATCGTGAATGAATTGATATTATTTACTACAGCCTGCAACTGCTTTCAGTCTGTCAGCCTTTTGGTGCTGTCCTAACTGGTGTTCTGTTATTGTTTTGTGTAGCTGCTCCATTTGAAATGAACCAGCAGCCTAAAGCGGGAAGGCCAACTGTTCCTCCAGTACTAACAAATGTGCTAATATGCACTAGTTTAAACTTGATCTATCAAGTGAATCAGTGAACCATGAAGGGTGGTAGGTCAATCAGGGTGTTCTGAAAACAAAGGCTCGGAGGGCAGCAGAGACGCTATGCTCAGACATACATCTGTGCTGCTTTCCATTCCTAGTTTTATGGAAATGGGTTTATGTTACAAAAGTTAAGGGTCTGGAATCATGTCGTTATTACATGCATTTATAAATACTTTATACAAAGTAAGAATATTATACATGAGGAAAATTAATATTATGAAACAGATTTGTTAATGTAACTATGGAGACACCACTGTTAATATTAACTAAGCAAAGTTAATGTTTAACATTAATGGTTTAATTAAAACTTCATGCATGAAGTTTCAGCCATTTATATCAAATCCCAGTGTGAGAGAGATGCTACAGAATAGTACATAAAAATAAAATGCACTTCATGCATTTTTTGCTACTTCAACACTTATTTTTAACAGCATTTATTGTCTTATGTTAACTTACAGAGCTTTTAAGCGAAACTCTTTCAAATTAACTGCTAGTGAGAATAAGTCTCATCACAGTTGAAAAAAATTCAAAGAAGGAAAATGAGTAAGCATTGCTAAGTATCCATTTTCTCCCATTTCCAGGGCCATCTTAACCCTTTGAGTAGCTCTGGGCATTTGCATGTGGAGAGGATTCAAAATTAATCAGTGAATCTCACTTACACAGCATGCCTGCAGCACACACTCATGAGCCCAGCACAGGAAGATGCAAAGAGGAAACCTCTGCAAGTCAGTGCAGTGCAAGTCAGACAACAGGTCTGACATAAGACCAGCACCACGCTAGGAATGGCCTAAGCTGCCATTTGGGACTTTCCAGGAGCCTAGGCTCCATAGGTGTGTGTTTTGATTTGGCAGCAGTCATTTCACATCAGTTTAACAAATATGCAAAGTACAGATCATAGGGTTTTTTTTGAATGCTATATCACTGAGTAAGTTCTTAATATCTCGCAGCAACAACAGCACTGTTATGTACAAAATCAGCATTTATTTGAAAGTGAGAAGATGGTAGCACATGCTTGTTACTGTTGCACACATGCATAGGAAACTGTAACAGACACTGAATCTGCACTGAAAACAACTACAGGTGTGCTCACCTACAGGATGACAGGTTTCATGAAAGATCAGAGACTAGACAGACTTTAAATTGAAGTTCTTGGAAGAGAAATTGAAAGCAGACAAGATTACTCATTATAAAGGGCACGAGAGAAGTAAACATACAAGAAACATTCATATCAAACACATAGTAAAAAGGCAATTGTGTATATTGTATTTTAAAAAAGACAAAAGAAATAAACAAAAAAGATTTTACTAGAACAGACCTCCAGATAAAAACTAATCCCTAATAAACTTGCAACTGCTGTCGATTAATAAATGAACAACACTTAAAAATCCAAAAAAGAGGAAGATAAAAAAGTAAAAGAGTATTTAGGTTCAGTTGCTGGAGACATACCCTTTAGTAATATTTAACCATGTGACAAATGAACATACATATTTACTGACAGCCATACTCAAGCATACAGACACTATGTTGACAAATCACCTCCTTTAATTTGCTCCGGCCTCAAAGCAGTAAAAATCCTCCAAGAATGTAATTCAGTAGTTAATGAAAACTCTTTTCTGACATGAAACATTACAGAAAAAGAAATAAATGTTATTTTGGAATGGCAGAATTTTATTTTCGTACTGCAGTCAAAAAAGACAAAAAGAAAAAAAAAGCCAATTTGAGTTCATCAGTGAAGATGTCAGAAGATGTCCTCAGCACTGTTACAAAAACAAGCTATGGCAAAAAATAGGAAAACTTACCACCATTTCTAGCGGAGATATATCAATGTACCTTTTGCAGTCTTAATTACTAAACAATCAGCAGAACTTAACCGCACTTTATACTTTTAGTCCAGAACTGTATCCTGCTGGAGCCTTCCAGCCAATGTTCGGTGTATTTTAAAACAATTTTTTTTTCCTGAATTATATTATTAGTATGCCATCATTTTTGAATATATATACCATCATGTTTGAATGACTGATAATGTCTCTGCCATTCTGAGTGTAGAAATGCTGCTGTCAATTTGCTGATTTTCTGTATAGAAAAATACTTACTCAGTCTTCAATATCCAACACTATAGAAAACTACTTCTACTATAACTACAGAATTTGCAACAATGAACACTTTAGTAAATGTTGTGGCGGTTATGTTTGGTTATTTCCCCCCTCCCCCCCCTCACACACATGCACAAGGTTTAACTTCTGGAGAAAAACCGAAGCTGAAGTAAGAACCAGAGACAGCAACATTGCACAGAACGCTTTTTTTCAGGTTCAGGTGGCTTCCAATTACAAAGCTATGAAACAGAGGCTGCACCTCGAAGTCAAGGCAACCTGAGCAAGAGATACTGCTGCTTTTTTTCTGTGAACATATGGTATCACTGCTCCTGATGGATGGAGGGTAATCTGGGAACAAAACAGACATTTGCTTCTTATGCAAATGTCTTTGCTTTTATGGGTAGTTGGAGATCTGCAAGAATCTTGGCACTTCTGCAGATTTCAATATTTAGTGATAAGGCCTTTCAAAAGGAGCAAAGGAAGGTATGTTTTAATACACAATTTTGCTTAGAAAATCCAAAGCATGTTGTAAGCAAAAAGTGTACGCACACCTAAAGCATGTTATTTTACTTTCTCTGATATCTGTTTTTGACAAAGTAACTTTAGTTAGTGTAGAAGTACACTATAATTCAGCATTGGCAGTGCCACAACTAACGCTACAGAGGTGTAAGGTTTTGAATGCTCTAATCTGCCTCAGCATTAACAATTCAGCTGGAGTTTTAACAGCCTATTATAAGATTGATTTTTTTCTTCCATAATAAAGAAATTCATTTGCTGTGTCAGTAAAAAGAAATATTTTGAAGGTAAATCAGAGTTCGGTTTGTGTTTTCCTGTTTTGTTTTAATTAAAAGTGCACTATACTACATGTCTTTCTAAGTCTGAAGGTATTAAATTACAGTGAAAGAGTGAAAGGGTTTCGCTTTTCTGTTTTGTGCTGTTTCCACCACACACACCCCCTAAACGGTGAATATTCCTTTAACTTGAATCAGTTTCCATGAAAAATACAACTATCAGGGGTTAACAAAGCATCCCAGAACTATTATTAGTCCAGGCAAAACGAGAAAGATAGTTCTAAAGTAAAGAATTGCCTCTTGTCACTAGCCAATATCAATACACTTTGTGCCAAATTATACAAGAAGAGTCCTACAGAGCCTTAAGAGCACTTCCACCTGTGAATTTATGAAGAAGAAAAGCCTGTCCCGTTAGCTTCTAAGAATCTGCAGATCTCAAGCTCTCAATCTGGGAGCTCTTAAACAGGCTCTGGGCAGTCTCTGAAGAGTCCACAATCAGCTACTTGTTTGCAGTGCTTGAATACTTTTAAGTATAGCATCAGATGCAAAACCAGCATCTTTTTCTACAGGATGCATTAGTCATAATCACTTTCTTAATCTGGGCACTTCACTATGTAGAATGTCAGTAATAAACATTTTCCAACAACATTCATATGTTTGTGTTTTAATTTCCAGAGACAAAATAGTTTTTCTAAGCTTCATTAAACCTTGTGCTTTACTGATAGAAACAAGTCTGAAGTAATATTAACTCAGATTAAGTA
Source organism: Pavo muticus (assembly GCA_016647715.1). NCBI lineage: Eukaryota > Metazoa > Chordata > Aves > Galliformes > Phasianidae > Pavo > Pavo muticus. The sequence continues at coordinate 31,118 of JACDJE010000628.1, forward strand.
CTTACCATTCAAAATTTCCTTTAGACATCTAAACCATGAATGACAATGATCTTCACTGAAGTTATTCAAATGGATAGCACAGTCTGTTAGTTTATTTTCTTCTTTATGCAAGCATTTAAAAATAGTGATACCCAACAAAGTACCACCTTTCTTCTGTCCTACAAAACGGCGACGTTTCACTTTTACTGAAAATACATCCTTCATTTCAATAATCTCCTCTTTCACCTGTAAAGCTGTACTGGAATCACCTGTAAGGAAGAAAAAAATGTTACTATGAGTTGACTAGGAGTAATTATCTAAAAAAAAAAGCAAATAACAGCAACAACAGGAAAAAAACACCTGTTATGGCTTCATCACTAGCTTCAGCTGTTCACAGAATCATGGAATCATAGAACCATTTGAGTCAGAAGAGACCACTGTAGGTCATCTACATCTATAGCTAGATCAGGATGCTCAGAGCGCTGTACAGTCTGACCCTGAATGTTTCCAGAGATGGGGCATTCACCACCTCTCTGAGCAACCTGTACCAATTCCTCATCACCCACAGCATAAAACACTTCTATTCTTATATTCAACTAAATTCAACTCTTTCAGTATGAAACCATTTTCTCTTGCCCTATCACAACAGAGCCCAATAAGGAGTCCGTCCCTTTCTTTCTTGTATCCCCCCTTTAGACACTGAAAGGCCACTTTCAGGTATCCCCAGAAATTTCTCCAGGCTACTACATCTGCTTGTGCCTGTATGAAATTTAGTGCATATCACATGCATCAATTGTTGGTCTTATTTTGGTCTTGTATTTTACCCCCTCTTTACTATTTAGGTTAGATATTCTGCTATACAAATAGCATAACTTCAAAGAGTCTTTTGATATTAAAAGCACTTACTAAAATTCTAGACTCTAAAAAAAGTTATAATCTCCCCCCTCTCCACCTTCTGCTGTTGTTGTTACATTCACAGGGCTAATTCTTCAGTCTCTTCTCCTGAATCAGAACTCTCAGAGATCAAAAATGCTCTATGACACAAGCTGACTATATAAACATAGCTGATTAATTATATATGTTTTTTTCCCCCATTAATACAACTGCTATTCTTGGGGTTTAAACCAGAGCAAGATCAGAAAACAGTTGAGCAAAATCAGAAAAATCAACCAAAAGTACATCACCCATCTTGTCTTTCATTTTCAGGTTATGAATTTGATTTAGAAGACAAGTGAAAGAAAGTCTCAAAAACTCTTCAACAGTTCAAGGCCCTTAGCCCCAAGCAGAGCTGCTTCAGGCTGGAACATGAAATGAAGGCTCTCTCATTTTGGGGCTGCCATACACAAAGGCCTTTGCTGCTGACGCTGCCATGCAATGACAGTAGTTGCAAATGCCTTTTTGAGTTCTATTAACCGAGCTACAGTGGTACAAGATGTTTCTGCTCCCTTAAGCTGCAAAACATTTGAATCCTCAAAATCAACCTAATTCAAGTACATAGTTTGAAAGAAAAAAAAAGTCATAATTCCTGTAGGAGATGGATATTCTGGACAGGAAAAGAAAAGATTTTCTACTATCTACATAACTACAGCAGATGCAGTGTGCTATAGACCAACAAAGAAAGGTCACCTTGCAGCCCCAGGCAAGAGTAGCTAGAAACCAGACACCTTTTCCAAACATTGCAGCAGCTCAAAAGGTTTATTAGTGGAAAAGATACAGGGCAGGGTGTGTGATGAATGCCATGCACTGAGACAAAGCTCAGGGCAAGGTGTGAAACCCTGTCGTGGTGCCCTTCCTGGAGACAGGAGCAGCATGAGACTGCAAATTCAGGCACTGCCTTCCTCAGTACACCACACTGAGCTGAGGGCCTCAGCAAGTCCAACTTTTTTTGAGCAGGAAAAGTCTGCATCAACAACTGCAAGGCTCTGACACAGCATTTGTCAGCACCACTGACAGCGATCGTATTTCCATCAGAGCCCCACGGTCAGCACCCGACAGGTCCAAAGGGTGAATGGATAGCACAAAGGAACCTTAACACTTAAATAGCACCACATCTGACATCTTGGTTTTTAGCAACTTTACATTGCTCCTCTAAAACTTTTGGGAGTAAATAGTCTATGTAGACGTTAAACAAAGTGCTTCTTTGACATCCTGAATTCCTTAATTTGAACTACATATATATATATATATATAAGTACAGTTTAATATGCGTATTTAGTATCTGTCTTAACTTCTGAAATAGCATTTTCGAGAGGGGTCTGCTCACCAGAAAGACTTGTGCTTTCAGGCACAAATTCCAATGAAAATTCCAGTACACACTCAACAATTTAGGAAATTTCATAAACAAGGACACACAAAATATAATGACAACTGTCCTGCAGCAGCAACAAAGCCACAGCATTTATTCACGCCAACCAATATAAATATTTCACTTTTCTTTAATATCTTAAATAACATTTTTTATTAATTATTAGCTTTGCTGAGAGATCAGAAATTCTGTAACACAAATGTTATATGTACAAATAATAAACAGATTACAAACTCTAGTCTATTTGCCCTGCACAGAACAAATAAAGTAAGTGCCTGCTAAAATACTTTCTGCTATGAGTTCCCATAAAATGACAGTTAGTCATAAGTCACTAAGGCCTGTCTCGTCTTCTCATGCTACTATTTCAGCCAGATTTTTTATTTGCTTTTAAAAGTTCCTCTTCCTCCGTATTTGTCAAAGTCTTGGGTTGCTTAGATGCACATTAAAACTTTAGATAACCAAATAATTCATTCATACTAGACAGCACTGCACTTCCAAAACCAGCATTTGACTCCAGCTCTTTTACTGTAACATACTTTCAAAACACAGTTTAGAGAAGTATATAAACTATAGGAATACTGAAACATACAAAAGCATAATCCTCAAATTTTAAGTTGCAGAGAAAATACCAAACGAGCTAGTAGGATCAGGACAGCCAATTTTTCTGAGATTGAAAAGAACTCTGCATACAAGGCCTTTAATCTTCTATTTTTACTGAAAATAAGATCATTTCTAATACTATAAAAATTTATCAAAAATTCAGGTGAAAATTTAAGTCAAGCTATATTTATAAAATATCTCTAATGTATAATAACAAGAAAAATTACTTTAAAAATAAAGTTTGTATTGGATTAGACACTTTTTAAACTTCATCAAATCAGCTTGTTAGCATCATGTTGGTTACTGGTAGCTTTTTCAGGACATTAACTGTCCTCTCACATTACTGAGAAAGATATTGGGTACCATCTGCTCTTGCAAAAAAAGATTTAAGTATACATCTATTAGATATCACGCTATTTATTTAATTCAGTACCCACTTCCCATTGTTGTATCTTCTGGAAAAAAAAGTCAATTTAATTACAAAGAATAAAGATAATCTCTTCTACCAGGCTGCCCTGTCATCATGAGAGCTGAGAGGGGACCTGTACAAAGTAGGTTACAGGCGTTAGGGAGACTAAAACTAGCAGCACTTAACATTTAACAAAGATCTAACAAAAACAGAATATATGGTACTTAAAAAAAAAAAAATTACTATAAGCCAAGAGCTTGTCTAAATCAATCTCAGCACATCTGTCTGATGTAGAGCGTAAACAGGATTAGAGTTGGATTTATCTGCTTGACGCTAATTATACTCACAGTTTCTGCACATGTCCACTTTTTTTTCCCCCAAATACAGCATGAAAAGAAAGCCTGCCTGATATATGAATTTCTAGGAAGTTTTATGCCTCTATCTATCCTATCACTGATTTCAAAAACTGAGACTACCCTACATTCTTCCTGTTTACAGTAATCTAATCTCCTATTTAATAAAAAAAAGATGTCTAAATACATCACACTAAGCTAAATCAAAGGGTGAGATATTGATGCACTCAAATACAGTTTAATTGTAAATTGTAAATAATTTTAATTCATTGAGAGTGTTAAATTAAGCTTTTAAAAAAAAATTATCTCACATTTACAGCAAAATTGATCAAAATATACCCAAGAAAACAGTTTGACAGAAAATAGAACAGCTTGCAGAAGAGTGTTATTAAGATATAAACACTTCAACAATAAAATGTTTATTGAACTGTTATCTTACAGTAAAGGCCCAACATCTAGAAGAGGTGATTAGATCTGAGGATCTAATTCCTATAACTGGAGTACATTAGAAAGAGAAATACACACACAAGGTGGGTGTATGGTTCAAATACAAGATTTGGAAATAAGGAAAAATGGGTTGTGCTTCCTTGTTCATGAATTCTTCCTACGACCCTCAGAAAGCCATTTCCCCACGTAACTACATTTTATAGATAAACTTATTGAACATTTTGTCCCATGGTGCTTTGAAAGTTTGCTTCATTAATAGTTCATTGCTATATCTGAGCACAGTATAACACAATTTTTAATTAGAAATAAAAGCCATAAAGACTATACCAAAGAAAATTCAGCAAACAACAGTAGTTACTGCAGATCTTATGCAGCATGAACTCTATTTTCAAAATGACCGTTCCAGATATACAATAAGATATAATGGTATTAATATAAATACAAAAAAAGAAATACATAGAATGAAAAATGAAATCTATCTGGACAATGCGTTTAAAAATTCAGGCTTAGCAGTATTTACTTAGAAATAATAATGTTAAATAATGTCTAACGAATGCATACAGGAAAGCAACCTCTAACTTAAGCCTATTTTTCCCATTAGAATGTGCAGTGAAGCGGCATGCCACTGTTTCATGAAACCACTCCAGAGTTTTCAGCTACAATATCAATTAAGAAGGACCAGCAATGAGAACTACAACGGAGCAAGTATGATCATCCTTGCCAAAAAAAGCTGAGAAGTACCATATAGCTCATGTCAGACTATTCAATATTAGTTAAACATTCTAAACGTAAGACAGAAAAGCTACTTTCAAAACATCTGAATGTTCAAGTGTTTTCTGTTTCAGAAAGACAGATCAGGCAACACCTTGGGTAAAAAAATTGATGCTATGCTTCTTACTCTCTCCCATAAGCAAAGAAAGAAAACTTCACTGCTTGGCCAGAATAGTGATCAATGAGTAAGGGTGATAGAAGGGCCAGGCTTCAGAGGAGTTCGTGTTGTTTTGTTTTTTTTTCCTTTGAAGACCACCTTTACACCACTGCCCTCCTTTTAAATGGTGTTATAAAAGATGTATAAGACAACCAAGACCCTAGTCTAGAAAAGGGTCCAGACTGTTTGTAATGATTTTTAGGGAACAGCGAGACGTCCAGGAAGTACTACAAGGTACAGAAGAGATGCATCGCAGTTCCTCCAGAGCCAGAAAACAAAAGCAGGGTGCAAACGCTACTGTCATATTTTCATGCCACTATTTACTGGCAGCAACAGCTGTAATTCTTCAGGGCAGAAAATTGAGCTTAAAAGCATCTGACAGGAATATAACCAATTTTCATTCTCCTTTAGAGAATCTGAGAGTGAAGTGATGCATTTTGCCAAGCCAATGCTACACCTTGCCGCTAATCTCTCTTCCAATACGGGCAACTACCATGCCTGTGTAGTCCAGTCCTTTCCTTTGCGTTGCGTCCGGCACTTGGCAAAATCAAGCTGAATTAATTCAATTCTCTGAAGTACCACAGACTGTAGATTTTATTTTTTTGCTGGCTTATTCTTCTGACAAGCTGGTTAATACAGTCAGTCAAACACAAGTCCTATAAAACCAGGAATGGTTTAGAGTGGTAAGAAAATACACAGAGGAGAAGAAAGAAGAACTGGAACTGCCTCCTGTCATCAGCAGAAAGTCAACACAGCTTGACCAAGGTGCTGTGCATGTTCACTTCAAATCACTAACTCTTCAAAGATCATGCAAGGACAGATGAATGAGAGTCAGCAAGAACTAGGAAAGATTCACAGTTGTTTCTCAAAATTTTTTAGAATTCTATTGACATATTTTTAATTTTAAATATATATATACACACACACACACATATATAAGACTCATAGAATAAAGCTCCACTTTATAAGCCTGTAATAGCACATTAAGTTAGCTTTGCCGGATAAGAAATTACGAACTATTTTAGTATAGCAGCAAAAGGCACCATGACAGTTATTCACTATTCCTGCTTAGCGAAGCCATCTCAAAGAAGGAAAAACATCTGAAATGGGGGGTACTAGTGGGTTCACTCACTTCTATAAAACTGTTTATTTAGTACTGTTTATTTGTACAAGCATAATGTTCCTATAAAGGAAAAGATTAGAAAGGAATATTATTTTCATAAGGAATTAGCATAGTCAAATCAAATGTGTTTTAGTCTCTATCTATAAGAGTCCCTCCCATGGTATTTCAGTGCAATCAGTTTAATATGAAACAGTCCAAGCAGAGGCCAGAATCCCAACCTTCTCCCCTTGACTCAAAGTTTTACTGGTTAGTTGCTTTTTCTGGCCTCTCATCCTCCCCTCTCTTCTCTCTCCACATTCAAAATTTCTCTTCTCACAGGACTGATTGACAAATGGTTGATCCCAATCCCTGTTTCTCCACCACATCTTTTTAAAAACTAATCCTTTTTTTTTTTTTTTTTTTTTTTTTAAACATCCTCATCAAACCTAGTGGGCTTTGCCACATCATCACAGCAACTACAGGAGTTGTTTTTTTCAGGAGAGATTTGGTTCTGTCCTTGGTATCCTGTGCTGGAGGCACACTCAAGGACCTAAAACGTGGGTAACTTTCATTATGCCTTTAATAGAACAGCAATAAGCAAATATCTAATAAAACAAACAAACAAAACAGTATGAAACTGCTTAACTCTAGCTTAGCCAAGACAAAAGACAAAAAACGAGGCTGGAAAGTGGCAGAGGGAACACGGAGACTAAATCAAACAACAGTTTAAATAATCTCAGACCATAAGACCAGAGTTTAGTACAGCTCAGAGGATATCTTTGCTGGAGCTGACTTCCTTTTAGAGATGAGCCAGGCCTGGGAACACCCCCTCTAAGCCTGATCAGGCCTCAGGAGTGACAAAGCACCTAGCAACTTGGGTTGTTGTTTGTATAGCTACTTGAATTAAAGCTCTCCACAGAAAATTGCAATTAAGGCTCAGCACAAGACCTTAATACCGTTCCAAGCAAGAAGATCCTCATGAAGGAAGAGTTTCTCCAACAAAGAACTTGAAGGAGATGAAAAATAACCCCAAAGGAGAAGATCTGCTAGGTTTGCCAAAAAGGAGAAAGGCAGAGAGAGATCCCAAACCTAATGCACTTCAGAGGAAGTATGAAAGTCTTTGCTTTTTTAATAGTTACATTTTCTGATTAACATCACATTAAGAAAGAGGTCACTGAAAGTAAATTTAATACAGAAAGCTCTACATTTTTCAATAAGAGTATGGCCCACATACTGCCTAATTTCATAACGCGATTGGAAAAAGAGCAGCAAATTTTTTTTACAAAGTGCCTGAACCTCCAAGGCCTTTTCTGTAAGCAGGAGTTGTATGGCAAACGTCCATGTAACAACAGTGGAACAAACATCACTGGTTTTCACCCGTTTGTAAAGCCTTGGCAGACGCAGCCATCGGATAGAACTGATAGTTTTACACAGACCAACAGCACCACTATCATATGAAGGAATTAGTTTAAAAAGTGTGATCTGTGAAATAAAACAAAAGAGTGGGATCTAACAATTTGTGTGATTCAATACAATGGGTTAGCAGAGTTGAAAAGTACTAGAGAAACTTCAACGAGGAAACAGGAGCTCCATTTTGCACTTCTTTGAAGAATCTCACACACACAGGTTTGTATCTACTAATTTACTTGATCATAATCAAGACAATTACTTCTGTCATTTTAGGAAGTAATGGGGAAAAATAAAAATTGCCTCTTACATCCACATGACATCACCACCAAGTCTGATCAATTACAAATTAATAATCAGTTCTACTTGCACTCTTATCACCAAGAGATTTACTTCAATCTCAAATACAGATTTACAGAACATCAAATAATGATAAATATCAGTGTCTCATGTTCAAGAACATCAACATGCCTCAAACATTTGAATTTTGTTTTTTTTTTTTCTGGAAAGATTTTCAAAGCCAACATTTTCCTCGAGAGAAAAATAAAAAAGAATCTACGCACTCCATTCCAAAAAGAGCAATTATCTTCCATAAGCTATTGGTATTTCATGCATATTGGCAATTCATGCATTTAGGTATCGAAGCACAGCTATCAGCTACTAGTTAAGCTTCATCCATGAACTTCTCATCGACTAACACATGCTTGGTTTCAAACACATCTCTCCTATGTTTCTAGGAGCTTTCTTCATAAACTCAGCCAAGCTTGGTGCCTGCCTGCCCCTCCCATGTTTGCCCAAGTGTAGGACATGGCAGCAGCACCACCAGAATCCTCTGACAAGAACAAAACCTTCCCCTCTCACTACCAGTGCATTTCAGCTCACTTGCCACACAGGAATAGAAAGAATGTAAGACTACACCACTTTGCCTGCAGGGATGAATGAATCCCATTTTGTTCATGTACACCACACTTAATAGACTTAAAAGAAAAACAAAGAATTAAAAGAAAAAAAAAAAAAGAGAATCTTGTTAGATTATCTTTATAATAAACACTTTCCCCTTGCTTTTAATGAAACTGTTCATATTTCTCTAACAAACTTTGCAAAATATTTTTGGCATATTAAAAATATATGTTTTATACAATGTGGCATGAATGTAACAAAAAATAATTGCTTAGAACACAATGTAAAATTTAAGGTATAGTCAATTATCCAGTCTACAAGTGAGACTTTCACACAAAGAAGAAAGCTGCTAGAGTATTGCACTGTGAAAGCTTTCTGGTATTACTATTATTGTTAGTATGGGGAATTGGCTACACTTACAGTGATGCATAATTCTGTGACTGAGAAAATTACGTTCTCAGACTTTCATCAATTTTGTTTGTAGCTTAACACTACGGCAAAGCTCTCACGAAAGATTTGATACCAATATGATGTGACACAACTGAACCAAACCTTAATTTCACTCACAGTAAGAAATCACAGGATTAAGTAACACTGTGCAGTCTTTTAGAAAAGTTTATTGCTTCCAGATGGATGCAAGTTTCCTTTCAGCACTGATTGTATCTTCTGTACACAGGGTGCCAATGTTGCTATAAATATAGACAAAATGCAGTTATAAAGATAAATTATTAAAATATTGACATAAACAGGCTTATACAATACTACCTCTTTTCACGAAGTAAGGACAGCCACATTAGAGTTACGCACTTATCACAAATGTTCAATACTAAAACACGTATGCCCATTTCAGAAATTACAGTCCATATTTGAACAAGCACAAATTTACAAGGTATCCATAAAATGACTTCTAATTCAAAATGCATGCTCTTTGCCCCATGTTGTGTGGTGCCATGTGTTTCTCTGCGTGGTGCACACTACCAAGATGTCCACCTGTGCCCATGTATCTTTGCTGCAAGCTAAGTATATGTTTACTCCATTTAGCAGCAGAACTGTTGAATATACTGCAATACAATTCTGTTGAAATTAAAACTAAAACTGCAAATAATAAATTTATTTAAGGTAATTAAATTTTCTAACCACATGCACAAGATACTGAAAAATAGATCGGCTCTACAGCAAAATGATGTAATAAAAATAATTGTGGGGAATATCTGATCAGCACATTAATGCTACTTTGGAAATCAAGATACATTCAAAAATAGGAAAGGCTGTTACTTTTAATTCTTTCAATATTTTACATTATATATTCCAGGAATTATAAGACTATAGGTAATGACATTTAAAACACATTTGAAATTATCACAAGATGTTCAAAATGTTTAAAGATCTCCATCTTTTTTAGATTTGTGCAATAACCATCGCATAAATTTGAATAAGTTAATGCATTTTAAATAATATGCAGACCGCAAAAAAAAATGCTCTTCGAATAAAATTTTAGCATTAGGTATCATGAAATTCAAAATTAACTACCACTATAAAAATAACTTGTATCAAACTGCATTACTATACTAAGCTACACACAGAAATGTATGTTTCCTGACAGGCATACCAAGTGCTTAAAAACAGAGATTCTAACCAAAAGCACCACTGCCAAAAACATCCCACAAAACAAAAAAAAATAAATAACACTTTCCAAGACTTAAGCTTCACATCTTTGCAAGTACTAATAGCCTCAAAAAAAAAAAAAAAAAAAAAAAAAAAAGGAGACTCTTAATGCTTTGTTTTTAAGCAGATTCCTTGATGTTTCCATTTACTCCTAACATCAGTATTATAACTGTAGCAACATACCACGTTTACATATTGATTCCTTGTTGCCATCTCTGAAGGCAATTGGTAGCTAAGCATGTGAATTTAGAGACATTTCCATGGTCTTCTGAAGATGCTTGGGGAGACAGTAACAATCACGTAAAGAATCCCATGGACACAGCTAGGACAAAGAAGAAGAATGAGGAATACCAAGAAGTACCACGATCAAAGAAAAAGGCTACTGATCAACGCATCAAAATACCCAATTCCAGATGAGTTTTCACTGCTAATAGAGATGCACGTCAGATGACAAAAATACTCCTTAGCTCCTAAATTTTTGACAAGATCTTACGTTATATGTTACAATAAATGTAACTCACATCTGTCCTCTTTGTAGAAAGCCTAATTAAAGCCAAGCAAAGGGTATCTTAGAGTCATTAAAGCTCTTTCTACAGAAAAGCCATCAAAACTGTTTCAAAACTCATTAAGTAGGTTCAGCCTAAGAAGAAGCATACCAAGAGAGGAACAACATATCTACAGCTGAAAACATTAAACACTGAACAACAAATAAGAGAAAAAGTAATACAGAAAAATTTTCAACATTACTTATTCATCTCCCTCTTCTAGAATGGACCAAGTAGTCATTAATAAAGATAGAAAAAAGTTTGCAGTCCAAAATGGTTGACACAGAACAAAAGTCTACATAATGGACATAAGCGCCTTGCAAATGGAAGGCTAGGCAAACACTGAAGTTCAAATTCTACCAAGAAAACTTGCTTAGCAGTGCAAATACAGGTAGAGTTACAGACTAGTAATGTGTGCTTTTACATAAAATAGCAGTTAAGTATAAATTAGCTGCTTTCTGGTACATAAGACCAGCAAGACCAAGAGTCCATCTGTCCCAGTATCCTGTGTCAAACCACAGCCATAAGCAGATGCTAAGAGAAGAAAAGGAATAAAGCAAGCATTTATTCTATTTTCCCCTAATGCTTTTCCACAGCCCACCTGTCTTCATTTGGGATACAATGAACTGACTGGTGTCTCGGTATGTAACATCCCTCAAATGAGGCCTTCAGCCTCCATGTGAATCCATAAAATCTTTTAGCATAAATCATATCCCTAGCAATAGGTTTCACAGTTCTGTTAACCACTGTATCCTTTTGTTTTGAGCCTGGTCCTTCTTATTTGATACACCTTACTTTTTATGTTGAAAGATAGAAAGCTATGGCCATCTGCTCCTCCCTTGCCCCATCTCAACCATCTCTTTCAAATTGTAGAGTAATAATCCTTAACATAACAATCCTTACAACTCTTTAAGTGATAGATGACATTTTCCGCTGAGTAAACTTATGATTACACATGCTAGGAATGGCCTAGTGACAGCTCCCGATCTTGATCCCAAGCTGATGACATTCAAAGACCAATGCATTATACCACAGTTAATTGTATTGACTCTTGGTTCACTGTCACATCTGTAAAACAGACATATCTCTGAAATTGCACTGTAGGACAGAATCAACATCTAAATGCTTTTCCATTTCTACTTTAACAGTCCCCAAGCATACAAATCCAATGCTTCTGCTTTTCTATGTTTATCCCACACTAATTTTTCTCTCTTCTATCCTCTTTCCCAATGACATTGTTGATACCAAAGGCACTATGAAATTTTCAAGCAACCATCATTCCGCTTATTAGACACAGAAAACAAACAGTAGAAGCAAAACCAACCAAACAACAACAACAAAAAAAAAACAGAGAAACATATTTAAAGACAACTTCCTTTCTACTGTAAGTTTCATTAGTCTGCCTCTACATGCAAACTAATACTGTTCATCTGTTACACTTGCAAATGTAACAAGCAGTATCTGCTTTAAGCAAGATAAGCCAGCATATATGTATAAATCACCTTCAACTCAGTATTGAATCTGTGTGTGTACATTCCACAAGCAGTTTCTACAAAGCACGTAAGACCTAAGGACAAAACTTCAAAAACACCACCTGCTTGTTTCCAAATGCAAGTGCAAAGAAAATGTATTTTTGTTCCATTTTTATTTGCACTGCAGTAAAACAAAGCAAAAACCAAACAAACAGAAGAAAGAAAAAAAACAATAAACATTTATCAGATACTCTTTACCTCTGTTTACTAATATTTTCTAGAACATTTGTAGTCGTTATTTTTCCTCCAGCACAGAAGATCTAAGAACAAAAAAGGAGCTGGAGATCTTCCCAGCCTTGTTTAAGGAGAATGTCACAGAAAACTGATGATCAATCATTACATTTTGTGTGAAATATTCATAACCCCTCTATTTCCTCTAATAAAAATAATAACAAGTTAAAAATAGACATCTATTTTGAATGTTTTCCTGATTATCATAACATGTCAACATATTCGGGCTTACCCTGGAACATACTAACAGCAGAAATTGCTGCACAGTACAACAAATCTGTTCAAAGTTTGAAGTCCACATGGGTTACCATCGTCTTCAGCCATCTATCTGTCTGTGTACGATTCACTAGTGCTGTGATAATTCTGATCCCTGTCTAATCACCTCTCCCTGATTTCACCACACAGATGTGACAGAGTAGGCTCTGGGGAAGCCCAGTCCCACCCAGCCCTGGCTCTTCGCAGCACCGCTCAGCAGGTGGGACATCCCAACAGGCCCAGTGACAGCACTGGGCCAGAGAGAGGACCGAGGCAGGAGCCATCTGTAAAACACTCAACAGCTAACCAAGCAAATGTGTTTTTTGCATCTAAAACACCATTCAGTTAACTGGAATTTTTTCCTATTTACTTTTAGTAATTAATTTACAAGAACTGTCACCTAAGTTAAATAAAATTGACTTTTCCTTAAAAGCCATTTTCCTACATTACTTTGAGAATACTTCACTTATTCCACTTCTGCTATACTAAATAATACAGGAAAACAAAAATACAAAGAATTTTTGAACATCTTTCAAATCAGGGGTTTTAATGTAGTAATGAGCATTTAGCCATTTAAATTCAGTATCTGCAAAACAGCGCTATATGTAGTCACCAACATTTACCACTGTTACCCTTCGCACGATCATTTGTATGTGAAATTTTGTTTTTCCAAGACTGCCTGCACTGTGTAAAGATTTGTTTCCAGGATACGTATAATTGTGAAGCACATAACATCTGTTGCTTTGCATTTTCTGAGCTTTGCAAAGCATACTTTCCTACACTCAAAAGTGTATGAACTGACAGAAGAGATATATGGTCACAATTCAAACAAACCGACAGCTACGGCAACTATTCTGTGCTGAAAAGCATCTCAGTAACTCCCATCTTGCATTGCCTGAGTAGACAGAAGCCAGGAAAATCAGTTTAGTACTAAATTTTGCCCACGAACTGATCACTTGCTTAGAACTACTACACACAGGGAAGAAACTGCCACAAGCTAGATGAGAGAATCACATGGCAAACCAAGTTACTGTGCTCCTTCAGTCAGAGATTTAGTACCTCCTGACCACTACAAGGAAATGAGAGGTCATGCTGAGGAAGGTGCACGAGGTCTCACACATAAGAAGTGTATTCCAGCAGATCCCTTTACAGAAAGGCTACCACACAGTATAGGTCATAGCAAAATTCTGACCTACCATTTTCTAAACACCTTTTCTCTCCCTTTTTTTTTTTGTTAAAAAAAAAACCATATATTTCTCTGTGTCTGGTAACACTGGCAGACCCTCCTAACATATGAAAAACAGATGATGGACCTGGAAAACAATCTTTAATACTTCTACATTGTCTTGGGATCATTTGATCCATTATGGCCGTTGAGTACCAATTCTACCAAAAGTGGAAAAAAAAAAAAAAAAAAGAAATGCAATTTACAATATTCTACAAACACTGGTTTGCAACTGTGTTGCAAAACTTCCAGATTAAGAATGGCTTGATGTATTTTCTTGGTTTTGCAACTGAAGGGCTTAATCTCTAACACTCATAATACAGCATTCAATGTTTGGCATTCACAATACACCCTACACTGAAAGATTTATCAACATATAGCTAGGATGACAAATCCAAAACACAGGGAAAAAAAAATACAAACACCTACCCATGAAAAAATAAACTAAGGATTTTCTTCAGTCTTAAAAAGAAACACACCAGGAAGACTTGGGGAGAGAATCAAATCAGACACCCACTCTCAATCTCGAAATAAACATTCAGAAATACTCCCAATTACAAGCACGATAAAGACAGAATTGCAGCTCTGTACTTCTGACAAATGTGGTCCTCTCCAAGCACCACAATCATTCCCAGAAGATAAACCTAGCCAACACTGTCCTGTACCATACATGAGCCATTCCCGAAAACTAAACAATGGGGAATGTGGATGTTGTATGAAACACAGCTTATTGACTCTTCTCTAAATAAGAACGAGGACTACTGGTAATTCTAGCACCACAACACTTCCAGGTTTGTAGAGAACTTGTTTCTTCACTGCACTTAGGTTTCTTGGGTTTTGTTGATCACCCCACAAGGACACACAGTAGGAAAACAGCCATTTTAAGAAGTTACATGTTCTTATCAGTAGGAGCAATGCATTTTTATTCTGCTTACTTTGAGAGGAAGAAAACACAATAGGCTTTTAGTTTCAAGCAAGAAGGATACAAATGCATTTTAAATACATTTAACTTTTTTCCTCTAGAAGCTTTGCCATTAAAAAATATGAAGTAAATTACTTTTAGTTTCATAATCACCTTCAGAATTAACACACTGCTGAATAAAAAAGTATGAGATGACACTTCATGTCAATACACAAAGCAAAAAGAAATAAGAAGGCTAGTTATTCTTTCATAATGCTGTCTCACATGTTTAAACATGCATTTAAGGTCACCATAAAAGTATTATGTGAAAGCAAATACTATCTCTATACAAATATACATCATATGTCGGATGCAAAATAATCTGCCACTTTTCCAAATAACACAAGCTCATCACACTGTTTTTTCCTGCAGAGGGCCACAGTCAAACAGTTTGATAATAAAAGCTGAAGTCCCACAAAAGCATTTTCTGTTCTCCAACAGAGAGCACAAATTGAAAACACCAATGCTTTCAACTCTTTATTATAATCTACATAAAACTCAGCTCCCCAGCTACTTCCACATGTGAAAGCTCATTACACAGCACGGCTACTCACCCAAGAGGAAGAACTTCCAACAGCCTAACAACCCCTTCTGGTTGCATCTTCAAGGTCATGACTTCACTGCCGACTGCAGTGGCACACCATAGCTCGCAACATCACGCACTCGGCTTCACTTGCAGACATGATCCTGAACTGTAACCATTGTCCAGAGGATAAGCTGTGCTTCACTCAACAGGGTAAGGATTCCTAAACCATGAGAGAGGAGTTCTAAAACCTCTTTCCTAGTAATAGTTTGAGGGACAACGTCCTAAACAGACCAACTAAACAGAGGGAAAGAGGAAGTTCTATTCATTTATTTCAAGCTGACAGTAAATTTTAATTATGATAATAACAATAATAATGAAACGGTATTTTAAATGGTTGATTTATCAACTTTACAGTTATGTGCAGCTTTGTAACATGTCAGAGTATATTGAAATCCAGTTAACTCAAAAACCAGACAGCTAATGACCGTGATACCGAAATCAATTCAGAAAAAGATCTCAGTATAATGCAATCCTATAGGAGGCCCAGTAGTAAATGACGAAAAGGTCAAATTTGGAAAGGAAATAGCAGATACCACCACAAAACTAGCAGATGTTCCTAAAGGATCATCTGTACAAAAACATAAGCATATGTGAGAGAAATCCAACACTATCATGAAATCAGTTGCTGTCTAACATAATAGCAGTTCCTTATGGCAATATGGTACTACATGTATCAGATATTCAACACATTATGGCTTTTTGTCTGCACATACTGTTACAACAGAAGTCATAAGAACTAAGACCACTGATTTCCTTGAAAGGCAAACATTAACGTTCGTGGATCATGGAGCTAAGGTACACAGACAAGCCAATTCTTTATGTACTCAGATCTTCAGTCACTTAGGCTTTTTCATTCATTGTCTGAGAAAGATACAAATATTTTTAGAGTACCACCTGTACTGAAATAGAAACTTACCTCTAAGAACAGTGCATAATACAGTTGGATACAACTAAATGAAACAGCAGAGAAGAAGAGGCACCTTGTATCCAGTACCAATTTCTTTGTGGATTTTTGGTATAAAATCAACAATCTCTACTCGTTACCTGCTATTCTTGTTAAATACATATAACAAATATGTATAGGTAGCAAATAAATGCAATGAAATACATGTATAGTTTTTTTAAAAAAAAAGTCTACAATGAATGGAAAATTGTTTTCCTAAGTTTTGTTTATTTTGACTCCAACAAGAGCAGACAACAGACTTCTTTTTATTTCTGTTTTGTCACTGTAAAATACAGACAGAAATGTCTTCATCTTTCTGTCAAAACACAAAATAAGAGAATGCAACAGAGCATCATATTCTGAGTTCTAGCCCATCTGTCACCACGAGCAGTCACAACCCCGGAGGCCAGGTGCCATGGATTTACGGCAGCAGAAGACCCCACCAGGCAGCAGGATCCCCACGGCTGCCCCACACAGGTGCTACACAGCCCCACCCTGCACACACAGAGGAGAGAAACAGCTGCAGGCAAAGTGAGCAGGGAGCAGCCTTGGAGCCCAAGTGGACACACTGCTTATTCATCAGATTTTGTATTTATTTCCTGCAGATATTATTTAGGAAAAAAAAAATGAATGAATGAATGAAAAAGAGAAAGAAAAGGTTTAAGGCATCTTTTCCAAAGTTCTGTAGCTTCTTGGACGTTTACAGAGCACTGCTTCTAAATGCAAGGGACTGAAAAAGCAGCCACTACCACAGGCAAACTTCAGTGCTTTGATCAGAGACAACTGCTAACAAGGGAGTGAGCGCCATGTGAAAACCAAGATATGCCAGCAACTCCTGACACAATGGAAATGATGTAAAGGAGCACAGGAGAGGGACACAAACTGGGGGATGATATGGTAAAACAACAACCACAAAAAGATTACAGCAGCCTCCAGAATACGAACAAGGCAGACAAAACAGTGCTTCTCAAAGGCTGAAGAACAGGACAGTTCTGAAACTGGAGTATGAGAAAATAAATTTGGTGGCATACTACTCTCAATGGTTCTAAAAGAACTGTAATTACCAATGAAGAAGGGATGCTTGTCCATGCTAGTGCAATAGGGTATCAAAGATTGGTGAATATATGAACTGGGTTTTGGTGTTTTTTTTTTAACATATACTTTCAGATTCTTTCCATCATGGACAGCAGCCACTGCCCCTCACCAGCCAGGCAGGCAGGGCCAATGGGGAAAGCCAAACTCTGCCTTACCTACAGAAAGTGCATGGCAAAGCTGCATTATTGCTTAGCACAACAGGAGAATGAAAACATTAACCCCACCACCTTTAGGGAAGTCTAAAATTTGCCATTTTGTGGGCTACCAGAGCTTTAAGATAACAAAGCACACAATATCACCAACAAATACTTTTACGTTAAAATGTAAACACCATGAAGAAGAGTTATTTGTGCAACAGATAAATAACACCAGAATTCTATTATTTCAAACTCAAGTCACACTGTAGTGCAAGTCACTGACGTGTGTTTTAACATGCATGTAAGCTCACATACATAAACATACTTTGCAAGACTTAGTATAGAAAGCTATTTCCTGGGACAAAGATTTTACTACCTGCTCTCTCTTTTTGGATATAGAGAAATAAAATACATTAAAAAGCCACTACTGGGTGCCGTGTGCATGTTGATCCCTTTTGACAGATGCAGAGAGGTGCACAAACATGTGAAGCATGAGAAAAACACCAGAAAACTTAACGCAATGGAAATAGTTCCGCACACAGCTAGGCTATGAACTCTCCCACACTGACCTATTGGTGAAAGGAAAAAGACACAGAGAATCAAGACGTGATGTCTACAAGTCACCTGAAATAATGAACTAAGTCTCTTAAAAATAAATTCATATACTCTTATTTTTTCCCCCCCAAAAAATGTAAATTAACAAATTCCTTCACAATTTTATGCAGCATTCACCCAAGAGACATGTATTTTATGGACTTCTCAGAAAAAAAAATTAAGTCTCTTACATATTTAGAAACCATGGGATCATTTAAGACTGTACGATTTCTTCCTTCAATTCACATCTTAGAGCCATATATTCATATAGTACATGTACATCACGTTTTCACTTATACTTCATATTATTTTTATATCTCTTCCTCAGAAATACATTTCCTATTTGGACAATACAAAAACCACTCGGAGAAATTGTGTTCTCTCCACATCAGACACGGAATCTAAAGCTCCCAATGTGACCAATTCACAACTTCAGTGCTTCACAGCCATTTCCCACTTCCATTATTCCTGACTGACCAACAGACTGACAGATGTCTTACTTTAGAGATCCCAAACAGACTATTGGTATCCATTTCACCCACATCTGTTCCTAAATAGCCTTGGCAGCAGGCCACTCTCTACTCAGAATTAATTTTAAGTCCTTTATTGCTAACTCTTTCACTGTTTCAATACATCAGTGATTTTTTCCTTATTGCTGCACTTAGATAGAATATTTATAATTTCAGATTTTGATGAACATCAACAAGATGATATTATGCATACTTAGCCTGCCTACACATTGATCTTTTTTACTTCACTATAAAAGCATATTGTCAATAATATGTTAACCTCGGTATTACTCCAGAGCACTTTCTTGCCAGTCAATAGAATATTTTGTTCTACCACTTATATTAAAAAAACAAGGTTTTATCTGACAGGTTTATTACCCAAATACTCAGCCCAGTCTACTTGCTGTCAGTCTGAGAGAATGAGTTGATACACTCTTCAGTCAAATGCACTAAGCACGCAGCAAACTACACCTATAAAAAGGTTTTCACAATTACCAAAACCCTCTGGGCTTCTCATGCCAGTAAATACAGAGTGTGTGCTGGGTTTGTTTTATTTCCTATCTGATAGAAATCTGCTGAAAAACTGAAATTTTCAATTTGGAAATTGTGTAGCAATCTTCAGAAAGATGCTGAAGGCGGTAAGGAAATGTCAGGATTAAAGTTCTCCATCAAAGCCAAGCAAACCAATCCAACCCAGACAGCCCACGTTTTATTGGAAGAACAAAATAAAGAAGGATGAACTGACATTATATGAACAGATATTCCCACATCCGCCACTGCTAACCCCCTGTATTTCATTAGCTCTTAAACTTTAATCACAAAGAAAAATATTGCATCCTGAGCATCTCTTCTTAAAGGATCCTCCATCATTCAGTTATGTTTATTATTTTCTGAGAACTCCTAAAAATCACGTAACATTCAAATCTGCATTTCAGACAGCTTTCTCTTCTGTGGCTTTGAAGCAGCATCCAGAAGGAGAAGCTCTTACAGTCTGGGGCTAGATTATTAATGTAGAAAGGGAAGACAATTTCAGTGAATGTTATGGCAAAGGAAAGCCATATGGAAAGAAACTAGAGTAAAAACTAGTAATTAGTGACTGTGAACTGTGCTTTCATCACGTCACCCAACATATTCTTAAAGCAAGCAACCCGACCCGTGTCAGGGCAGCAGGTTGCTGGAGCACAGGCTGAGCTCAGCACTCTGAGCTCAAATTGCAGCCTTGGGGCTGGGGGCTGAGCCCCACTTCGCACTGCCTGCCTGGCCCCAGCCTCAGACCCACACTCAGTTGCATCACTCTTGTCCAAAGCTCTGTTAGTGCAGAGGGTACAGGAAACTCACAACAGACCATCACTTGGTAAGATGAGGTAACAAAAGCCCTCTGGAGACAGATGCTGCAGAAGGCAAATGGAAAGTAAAAGAGGAATAGAGCTTGGTAACCACACACTGACCAAGAGCTCCACAGAAACAGTGCAATGGTACAGAACTATGATTACATCAGGGTGTAGGGGACTGAGCCCAGGCAAAGCAGAGGCCATGTATTAGCTACCGGAAGCTACAACTTTGAACTGACAGAGCCAAGGCTGAGCAAGATGCCAGACAATGGGAGCCACAGAGCTGTGGGTTACAAGCAAGGACATCAGCAAGGCAGGAACAATCTGGGGAACTGCTGAGGGAGGGAGGGAAAAGAGGAAGAAGTGGCTACCTGTCCCCCTTAGGACATGTCTGCCACAGAAAGGTTTTTTCCTAAAGGAGGAAGAGTTAGTACATGCAGGACCAAGCAAGAGACAATTAGCATCAGAATCAGGCCACCTGGCAAAGCAGGTTTCCTTGTTCAAGTCAGTGTTAAATGACATTATGAAGCTTTTGGTTTGGAGAAAGTATGCTTAAACAAAATCCTAGGGAAACAAACCATTCAGAGCAAGCTGTTCAGATAGTCTTAACCATCTCCCATGCCTGTTCACAGCTCAGCTCAAGTACTGCACTGCTGTTGCACTGAATGAGATAATCACAAGAAGCTCCTGCAGCCCCAGTGCACATCCCACCACCAGTAATCCCTATTGGGATAGAAGAGAGTCAGAGAGAACAAGCATCCAAGTTACAAATCCTTATTTGACCTCTGCAGTTACAGAAGTAAAGCCATCCTGACCTCCAGCCCCCAAGCTGAAAGGAAAACCAGAACAGCCTTCCTCTGGACAAGGACAGCAAGCCCAGAACAAAAACCCTCAGCTCCCACTCAGCTCATCTACAGACCCCAGCAGGCATGTGCAGAGCAAGCCCAAAAGAAGGCATCACAACAATTCTGCTGGGTGCTCTTCAGGTAGACCACTGAGTTCCCATCACAGCATGACCAGAAGGGACTCGGGAACAACCTAATAGTTTTCCTTTTAAGATGTTTTCATTCCCAAAGAAAGCCCATAACAGTGCTGGGATGGTCTCTAATGGCATAGTGGTGAACATCCCTAGTGACAGAAGAGCTGAAAATCCTTTTATCATCAACGTACTGATGACTTATGTGTTGTAAGCATCAATAGCTGACTTTTAAGAATTTGGAAATCTTATGGTAAGAGCTCATAGACTCCCACAGACCTCAGAAAAGACAAAGCTGCCTTTTCCACTGAGGCTAATAAAGAAGTAGGGCAATGAGCGCTCCTCCGAAACAACAGTATTCAGCAGCTCAGTATGACACAGTGCAAAACTGAATTTTTAGAGATAGTTAAGTATCAGTATCAATTGAATACTTGCACAATAAGGGACCAAATCTTGGTATAACTGACATCAGCTTCTCAGTGCTGCCTTCCATAGGATTCCTGAAGTTCCACCATCTGCAACAGGCCTGACTTTAAACACAATGCACTTTAATACCTTGCACATGGAACTAAATAATTCATAACTGACGCTTCAGACCACATACACAGAGACCTGCAGATAACCCCAGCCAGGGAGGAGGAGTGGCCTCGGCACTGTGTTACCGAGACTCCCACCCCAGCTGTGTAAAGCTAACACCTGCACAGGTGTCTCCAGAACTGAGAGCTCTGCTGAACAGCAGGTATTGAAGTATGAGCATAATACTCTAACAACACTGCCATGAACCAACACACTGGCTGGCTCACTGACTCACTCAAACACTGGTTTGGCCGAAGCAGCTCTGGTGTCCCTGCAAGGTTACATCGAGCAGAGCATAACTTCAGCTTTGGGCTGAGAGTGCATTCGTCTGCAGCAAGTTCCTTCCAAAGCAATACTACAACGAACACGGTGTGTGTATCTGGTCAAGCCACCTGTGCTGTAATAGCATACAGCTGTGTGGTCAGAGAACCACACCCCTGGAACACGACCCTGATGTGTCCTTCCCTTAGCACCACGAGGTCATCTCAGTCCACAGGCACTTGGAAGAGCACACGTGACATTCTGAAAGTAAACTTAAGCACTCAGAGTTTTTAGTAGGGGAAAAAAAAATAAGACTATTTGGATAAATTAGAAAAGCATGCCTTTTCTACTTGATTTTTGCACTTAACTCCATAGGCAGGGCGCCTCGCAGCACGCTGCTACATGGAAGAGCGGGGCTGGCCCCACCCACCAGCACAGCCCGAGCAAGTCCCACTGCCTTACAACACACCTCAGAGTTTGCACTTTCTGCACGAAGTACGGCCCTTTCCGAAGGAGCAGCTCGGCACAGGCCCCTCGTAGCGCCGCGAGCAGCCGCTCCGCTCGCCGCACTTGGCAGCCCAGTGCCGGGACCCCACCTCCCTGCCCGCAGCCCGGCCCGTCCCACCTGCGGGGCTCTCGGGCACGATGGGGCTCCAGCGCAGCCGTCGGGCGCTCAGCACCACGTCGCAGCTCCTCTTGCCGATCTCGAATATGCCCCTGAGGAGCGGCTCCTCCTCTCCCGCCGGGGGCACGGCCGCCAGCGGGGCCACTCTGCGCCGCCGCTCCTCGGGCCGGTCCCGGCTGCGCGGGAGGAAGGGGCCCGCGGCGCCCAGCATGGCGGCACCGCCGCCCCTCAGCGCTCCCACCGCGTCCCGGCGGCTGCCAGGGCAGCGCCTGCTCCGCCTCGCGGGCGGAGCCGCGGCCGCCGAGGGAGGGAGGAGGGAAGCGCTCCGTGGCTCGCGCGGGGCGCTTGGTCGTGCTACTGCTGGCAGGTGGGACAGCTGCGCTCGTGGAGAGACCCGCTGGGGGCAGTCGCATCAGCGCTCCTGCGGCAGCCCCAGCCGGGCGGGTGCTGCTGAGCATGCAAGGGCTTAACGCGAGGGAAAATAGTGAGGGCTTTTTTAGTTC
This sequence comes from Pavo muticus, assembly GCA_016647715.1. Classification (NCBI taxonomy): domain Eukaryota; kingdom Metazoa; phylum Chordata; class Aves; order Galliformes; family Phasianidae; genus Pavo; species Pavo muticus. Next base: position 54,098 of record JACDJE010000628.1, read on the forward strand.
TGAGTTGTATAACGTCGTGGTGTCTTATTAATGCATGAATATCATTAAACAAGCAGTTCAGTAATCTTGTTACCAAGACGTAGGGCCAGAGATGTGACACTATGCAGCAGAAAGTAGTAAAGCAGTAAAATAAAACCACCACCCTTTTTGAGTGACACAAGCTGCAGTTCCTTCAATTGTGTGTCAGAATAGCCAAGTCTGTGTGCTTGTGTCTCTAGAAAAGAGCTGCTGTCAGAGATAGGCCAACTTGTCTGCAATCAAACTGGCTGGAAGTCCATGAGGTAACTCATGAGTTTGTGACTGTGAAGCTGCCTTCCTTAGTAGCTCCATAAACACCTGTATCAAGTACTGATTACACAGCCAAAAGGAATATTTAAAGACATTTAATTTCAGTACAAGTTATTGATAGATATTTCTCTATTATGTTGAATATACTCAGAATAGTTGCCAAGTGCACAACCTGTAAGTGCTGTTGAACTTGCACTAAGATGTTGATTTGGCTTTGAGAAGCAGCCCTGGCAAATCTGTCCTTCTGAGCCATGATCACGTGAAGCTCCAGGTTGCTTAAAGCTGCTAGCATCAATAGTCTTATTCTGACTATGTCAGTATTTTTGTCCCTTAGATCTCCTCTATTGGGATATAAATACCTCAAAAGCAGAGTAATCAAATAAGATGCAAATAATTTGAAATATGCATAGAAGAGGGAAGTTTAGTGCAAAATATATCTTCTCACCTAAAGATAACAGCGAGAAGGCAGGAAAAGCTACAAGCTAAAAAAAAAAAATCTTGCCCATTTACCTTTCTGATACAGCAGTAGATCAAATAGTTAAACTTATGTCTAGTTTTGGACATCAGAGCTTTTGAACATGCTTTCTTTCATTTTGTTCAAAAGGAAAGGTAAATCTTTAATAAGAGAACAATTTAAAATGAATATGATTTAATCAATTGAGGCAGTATATGCTTTATAATCCCCTACTATCATATACTAGACTATCCCATCTACATATTCTATGTATTTTCACTAGATTATTCCTGACAAGATAAAGAAAAGGATGCATTAACAACTTCCATAGAAATATAAAATATTTTCAGTGCATCACATCAGCAAAAGACTACTACAGTTCCCAGACTTGCAATATTCTTCAATTCATATCATTGAGAGTTTCAGTACTCCACGTAATGACAATAAAAGAGTATTAAATCAGTAATTAGTAAGATACTAGTTGCTAATGGATTAAAACAAAATAGTAGAATTAAGGGAATTGCATGTTTCTTCTATGGTTTTCATCTTTGTATACAAGTCCGTGCATTCTTTGTATGCTACCTCATACAAAATCCTCAATCACCACAATCCCTTAAGTTTGAGTCAGACTTTTCCCTGGGGAAAAAAAAAAAATACTATTTGATGCAAGTCTACTTGGTTTTGTTTGTTCTGGTGGGTTTTTAGTTGTTGTTTTTAAATATATACCACAATTCTCAGATGGTTACATTGAATTGGGAAAAAATGCCAAAGAATCTTAGTCCAGCCTGATTATTTTAGCCATCTTGTATATCACAAGCAGTACTTTCACACTTAGAGCTTCCTTGTCATTTCTTGTAAGGAGGGCTGTGTATACTGATAATCCCATCAAAGGGCATCTAGAAGGACAGCATTTTGTTACTCTTTATAAGCATTTGAACATCTTTGGAATATAAGTATTTAGTGTTTTCTGCACAGAGTAATTACCTTTGAATTCAATATACATTCTTCAGATCCAGGGTGAAGAAACATGCGGTGCACAAGGACACCTTGTTCTTCAGCAGTGCTATATAAGACATACCTGTTGTGCTTTTTTCCCCCACTGATAATTACAGGCAGGATGTGTTTTTTTTTGTTTTTTTTTTTTTTTTTTTTTTTACAATACAGCAGGTATAATGTATCATAGAACTGAATCCACAGAAGTGTTTCATGCAGTATTTTAGTTTGAAACCAAGTTTACTCAATTTTACCTTAGAGCCTGTAGAGCTGCCTCAGGAAGTGTCTTATTACTGGTCATTTTTGTGATGAAGGCTCATGTTAGAGCAACAGAGAACAAAAGGAGGAGAATCCTACATGAAGGGAAGAGATGCCACTGTCAGGGCAACAGCCAGTTCCTCCCCTGAGAGGACATCAGGTGAACACAGCAGGTCCCACCCAGCCCACACACAGTACCTAGTGAAGCAGTCCAGAGCAGGTGCCAGGATCAGCCAGGAGGCTCAGTCACCAGGAAATCTGCAGCAAAGAAACAGGGCTGAGGCTACACCACTGGTCAGGCTCCTCTCCTGTAGGAGCTGCAGCTGTTAGAAGCTAGCATCTCACAGCTACTCTGGAGTAGAGAGAGAAGAACTCCAGGTTGAGCTTAAATAGAGCTCTGGGCCTTGGGTAGGCTACAGGTGGGGCTGGTCAGGGCCATTAAGGCTCCTCAGTGCCCTTAGCACCCTGGCAGACAGAAACATGAAGAAGATCATCAAGGGGCAGGGAGGACAGGCTGCCCACAGGGGGACTGACAGTGACAGATAGGTAGGCCCCTGTCTGTCAGAGCAAAGGCACCTGTAGCCAAGCTTGGCCAAGGCTCCAGGTAGCCAGAGAAGTCTGTGCAAAGAGGTAGGCCCACTGTATCCCTGGAAATAGAATCAGCAGGTCAGGGCTGGTAACAGCAGCTGTGGTCATCAGCAGTCTAGTAGGCACCAGGGAGTCCGTGGTGACAAAGCAAGCCCAAAATGAAGCCAGTCTGTTTGTCAGGCTGGGGAGATCCTGCTTGGGGTTTCTCAGAGCTGTATCTCAGCTGACCAGAGGAGACCCTGCATGTCTGTATGCTGGCCTTGAGGACAGGTAGCTGAACTAAATGAAAGGATCCTCGGCCCTGACAAGAAGTAGCAGGGAACAAACAACTTCTCCTCAGATAACAGCATTCCTCACTGGACAAAGGAAGCCATCTCTCACTGCACAGGTGCTGAGAAGCAGTGGGAGTCTCAAAAATCTCTTCCAGGAAAACTTAATGAAGAAAGAGGCTGAACAGCTCCCTGCAAGGAACAGCGAGGGAGGGAAGCACAGCTAGCAATTGCTGGGGGAGAGTAACAAGGTAAAGCAAGCTGTTGGAAAATAAATCCTTTCCCTCAAGGGAAGGAGTAGAAAAATGCGGTGAGCTGAATAGGTGAGAAATTAGAAGGCCAGGTTTTGATGCATGGATAATATGATGCCGGATTTAGGGTATGGATATTAAGACAAGAGGTGAGGATGCTGTGAGGAAGACACCCTTTGCTCACTCCGAAGGATTGGCCTGAACATTCCTGGTAGCTCTGTTTCACCAGCTAGATTAATAGATCTCTAGATTTTCTTCTGGATAAACATGAATTAGGAAGTTAGCAGCATCTCCTTGGTTTGTGTTTTTCTGGCTACTGTGTTCATGCAATAAAGGCTGAATGTGTAGTCAGTTATACTTCAGGTTTTCATTCCCAAATATTAGCTCTCATAAGTGTTTCTTCTTTTTGCATTGCTCCTATATAAAAGAACCTGCTAGAACTATCAATATTAATTAATCTCTGTTGTTTTTCCTTGACTTCAAAGAAGATATATTAAGCAGAATACCGAGCATTTTATGAATAAGGTCAAAAATTAATTATTTTGCAGGAAAAAAATATTAGCAATAGTCTGTAGAAGAGAGCATTGCTATTATTATATATGTCTGCATGCCTGAAAAGGAGAAGGAAAACATCCAAAAAGAAAAGGGGAAAAATATAAAATAAACACGAAGATAAGGGAGAGCAGATAAGGAAAACAAAGCCTGAAGTTGTAGAAGTGGTCAAGTAGGTTTAACTGAGATGACTGCAAAGAGAAAAACAAGAAGGACTGAAAAGATTGTGCAGGAATAAGAAGAAACAGGAATGGATGGAATGAAGCTTAAGTCATTCCAAGAGTACTGGGAGCTGAAATCAATCTTAATAAAAATAATAAAATAATAATAATTTTAAAAGAAAAAGAAAAAAAGAAAAAAGTCAAAGGAAAATGCGGTACTGAAAGGAATATAATATGAGTTCACCAGAGGACATTTTATTCTTTCTTTCCATTAAGGTCAATATGCTGTCTTTTTAAGATAATGAGGTTCTAATATAAACCTTTTATTCTACTATCAACAAAATGCTGGCAAATACCGTAGATCGTAATTTCTTCTATTTTATTTCATGCAAAATGCAGTAACTGCGCTCCAGACTACTACAATCTAGGAAACTGAAAGCCAGGGCTGAAAGTCTGTGTTTTACATACCCTGTAGGCAACCTAAATACTTTAGAGAAAGCTTTGAGAGCATTGTCAGTTTTAATTTTGTATTGCATAGCTTCTGACAGTTTGTTAAATACACGTATGAATTATTTAAAAAACACTTATGTACATATTTAAAGAACAGTCTATTTGTAGATCTTCATCTCACTGCTTCAATACGTAGTCACATGGTGTTTTTCAAGACTTTATGTAATAAGGGATTTTCAGCTACAGAATGAGTGCAGAGCATTTATAGTTTCTAAAATAATTACTATAAAATCTGTCTTGGTGAATAAAAGTGAAGACTAATTTCTGCATGTTTTCCCTGATACTTCACCAAGCAGGCTTTGATTTCTGTGAGTTCTTCCTGAGCAGTAATGAGTGAGAAAAGAGAGATTAATTATTTTAAATACTATATATATAAACAAGAGAAGGAGCATTTAGCTCCGTAATTTCAAAAACTATTTGATGAGGTTCTTCATTGTACAGAATACTGTACTGTTAGTAACCTTTTATTTTTATGAGAGGGATGTGTTATATTTTTAATATGTCAAAAACCATTGTTCAGGTCATGATGAATCCAATTATGATCAGTTACAATGCTGAAATAAATGCAGTGATTTTTATTGTTAGAGATGATAGAAAAGGTTTGTTTTACTTGCTCTCAAGACCTAGTTTAGAATAATTTGTATTAATACCTATTACCTGTTCTTTTTTATATTACTTTATTAACATTTTGGAACAATAACTCCTGGAGAAATTAATACTCTGATTTCCTCTGGTGTTTCAGGGCCCTTGGCTCTCCTCAAAGCTCCAACTCTTCTCCACTCCCGGAGCCCTCCTGAAGGCACTGGCCCAGAGCCTGATGACGTTCAGCCCCATCTTTTATTCAAGGTAGGTAAAACCTGAGGTTTCTGCCTCTTGGGCGCTTTGAGGACATGAGTTCTCATGGCTGGTGCCCCCGCCATGTCACAGGTGGTGGTGGGTCAGAACCTCCAGGTCCTAGCCTTTTGCCACAGAAACCAAGCAGGGCAGATCTGCCGGTTGGGCTGTCACTGCTCATGCACTGTTCTCGCAAAGATTGCACTGGTGTCTTCACAGGCATGCACTCACAGCAGAACAATTTCTGCCGTCAGAGAAATATGGTGTAAAGGAGAAGGGAAAGGCCACTGGTCCCAAAGAGCAATAAAAATAGCATTCTAGGCCTCTGTTGGATTACCCAGTATGTGTGTGGGGATGACTCAACCCCTCGGTTTCCTTCTCATGAGGAAGTTAGATAATCCCACTATAGCCTTAGTTAATTAGCGATACGTTCACAGGAGAGGGATGGTATGAGTAATTCTTTCCTTTGAAAGAGACCTTGATAGACCTTCCCGAGGGAGTCACGAGCAGACATCTCAGGATTTAGCCTTATACTAACAGTAAAAAAACCTAAATATCATGGAGACAGCAGGAGCAGCATCGAAGGAAAAAAAAACAACAAAACAACCCTCGTATAATTTAGGTGGAAAAAAAGAACAACCCTAAACTAATGGAAATAACAAAACTCACAAATGATTTTCAAAATGGAGTCTCTAGTTACCAAAATGCCTAATTAATTTCCTTATTAAATTGCTCATAACATTAAAATGTTATTAAGGATAGCAGTAGCAAACACCCAAGAAAGCCTAGGTGGATCTTTTAAGTAAATTGCATTGGCTAGAGGAGTTAGATTTAGTTATTAATTGGGAAAAAAAGAAAAAGGTAATTGAAAAGGTTCCTTGTGGTTTGGAAATGCCTTCCAAATATTCATTAAACATTTAAGCGAGTAAATTTGCAGAATATGTTCCTGACGTTGGCACTGGTTCTGCGGTATTTCTCTCATCAGATGGAAGTACTGTGTGTTATGCAGAGTGCATTCATGCATAAACAATATCATTTTCATAAATTAAAACCTCCCCTGCAGAAGGAACATCTGTGCCTGCCTTTGAATAAAAGATGGTGGCATGCGAGTTGCCCCTTGACTGGAAGAATCCTTGTCTTGGTGAAGAAGGCATGTAACCAAACGGCAAACAAGCCCGGGTCGGTCCTCGGGCGCCGTCTGAGCACGGGCGCTCCCTCCCGTCACCGGGCTCGCTGAAGCTCTGCACTGCCCAGGGGGGCTGACGGGGAGCAGCGCCCTGCCGCCCCCCCGCTGCCCCGGCCGGGCCGTGCCCAAGCGAACCGCGCGTTTTCTGGGGGCTCCGAGCGAGGGCAGCGGCTGCCTTTGTGCGAGGAAGCCTCGCTGCCGTCGGGCGCCGACCTGTTGCTGCGGCCACTCTCCGCGGGTCGCACCTGCGGGACCGCGCGTCCCGGAGCCCCGCGGTGCGCGCCGAGCCGCGGCCCCGTCCTCCCGCTGCCAGGGAGCCCCGCTGCGAGCACCCGGCCCGGTCCCCCCTCCGGCCCCGAGCTGCAAGCAAGAAGCCGCGTCCTTGGTTTGTTCTTGTTGTTAGTTTTGTTTTTTTTTTAAGTCCAATTTTATTCTACAAATAATAAGTGTCGCACCTTTCATGAGCTATCCGAATAAAACAATAATCCCATAGGAATTACTTACACTAAGAAAAAATAAAATCACATTGAAGGAGAAATGCAACATTCGACCAAATGTTCAATACTAGGTTGTTGCAAAAGGATGGACATTTCCTAAAATCCCAGTGTGCATTACACCATAATATACAGGATTACAAACAAAATTACAGTACAGATTTGATTCCAGTTGAACCAGCGTTACATTTCAAACAGCACTTATTCTGGACTGCATTGTACATGCAATAGCTATTGTTCTAATTACGGATTAAATGGTTTGAATTTGTTTCAAGCTACCGTACTAATCGACTACAATAGGTATATAGCCCGACTCCAACGACCTGCTCAGCTTTAGGTTCAGAGTGATGAGACGAGCAAATGACAACCACGGATCGTGTGAATATGTCTAAAATCATGCAGTTACAGCGTCCGGAAACACCGAGAGCTTCAAGTTCTCTGCAGGAAAAAAAAACACCACGGGATGCCAAGGGGCTCAAAGACTAAAAAGAAAGAGTGCAAATTGTATGTGATAGTCAAGCAGCTTTTGATTCAAAAAGGGTGTTGGCATTTGCTTATAATATTTATATACAAGTTTGTGCAAGTCATGTGTTGAACTGATATGTTTTAATAGAAAATAAGTCTCTCGTTCTTCTATCTTCTCAAGAGCTGGGGGTCTGGTTCTGATCGTAAGGGGGAAAGGAATAAGAAGAAAAAAAAAAAGGAACCAAAAACACTTTCATGGGAAAGAAATTGCCCGGATTGCGCTTTGTGTTGTTTGTTTGTTTTTCTTTAACGATTTGAATGGAAAGCAGTGCTAAGGCAACAGAACTTCTCTAAGCACTTTTCTGCTGGTTTAAATTAGTTAAATTATTTCGTATAAATTAGATATAATTCTACCTTTCCGATATGTATAAAAATTGATGAAGCTGCATGGTTTAAAATAGGAAATCCACGTTATAAAAAGTCATTAAAAATTCTGTACAAAACCACAACAAAATAATTCGGCGCGGGAAAGGTAACAAGTAGTAAAACGTTGGTTGAAAAATAGAGATCTCATATATATTTTGTAATTGGCCCATCGCGAGGTTAAAAATTGCATAGATCCGAATTATTGCTGGTGGCCCCGCTCGGCGGCGGCGCTCACTCGTGGAAGATGGCGCTGAGCTGCGCGCTCAGGACGCGCTCGTGGTGCGGGTGCCCCTCGTAGGGCGCCAGGCCGTCGGCGGGCAGCTCGCAGCGGGCGGCGGCGCCCGAGAAGACGGCGGCGTGGGCGGGCGCGGCGGGCAGCGGCCCGGCGGGGTAGTGCATGGTGAAGGCGTAGCTCTTGTCGAAGTCGGCGGCGGGCTCGTGTTTGAAAGAGAAGTTGCCGTTGATACTGAGGGGCGGGCTGAGCGGGCCGTCGAAGGCGGGGCCGGCGCCCTCGGGCAGGCCGCCCTCGAAGAAGGGCTCGAGCGCGGCGCCGTAGGCGTGCGGCGGCTTGAGGTGGAAGAGGTGGGAGCTGTCCATGGTGCCGTAGGGCGGACTGGGCAGCCCCGGCGACGCGTAGGGGAAGGGCGGCGGAGCGAAGGGCGCTCCCGCGGGCGGCAGGTGCGGGGCGGCGTCCGCGCTCTGCTCGGGCAGGAACGTCCGCGGGTTGAGCTGCAGGCAGCCGGCCACCAGGTTGGTGGTGGGCTGAGAGAGGCCCTTGCACAGCGTCTGGACGAAGGACACCAGGTCGGGGCTCTTGCCGGAGCGCAGGATCTCAGACAGTGCCCAGATGTAGTTCTTGGCCAGGCGCAGCGTCTCGATCTTGGAGAGTTTCTGCGTCTTGGAGTAGCAGGGCACGACCTTGCGCAGGTTATCCAAGGCTGCGTTCAGGCCATGCATGCGGTTGCGCTCCCGCGCATTGGCCTTCATGCGGCGCAGCTTGAAGCGCTCCAGGCGCGCCTTGGTCATCTTCTTCTTCTTGGGGCCGCGCCGCTTGGGCTTCTGCTCGTCATCCTCCTCTTCCTCCTCTTCCTCCTCCTCCTCGTCCAGCTCGTCCTCCTCGTCCTCCTCCTCACCGTTCCGCAGCGCGTCCTCTTCAGCCTCGCCGTGCAGAGCCTCCAGGTCCTCCTCCTTCTTGTCAGCCTCGGGCCCGTCGGCGGGCGGGCTCAGACAGCCTGCCGCCCAGCCGGGGGGGGCCTGCGCCTGCGGCTCGCCCGCCGGCCCGCTCTCGCTATACGACTTGGTCATGGCGAGCGCCTGCGGGACAGGGACAGCGCCAGTCAGGGACACCGCTCGGAGCCGGGCGGGTGACGGGGAGTCGTGGGATGGGAGCGGAGCGCGGGTGCGGAAGGACAGCACTCGGGGACGGCCCTGGGGACACCGCTCCTCCTCCCGCTGCCCGCGCCCCGACGCCGCGCACCGCCGGCGCGGACAGGTGCTGGCTCCGCGCCCCTGCCCGACTCGTATCCCCTTACAGGTGCCCACCCCGTTCGGGACCCGTTACCTCCGTTCTCAGCCTCCCCCGCGCGGTGACGGTCGCATAACCCCGCCGCCGTCCGCCGGCGCGCTCCGGGTGCGAGGGCGCGGCGCGTCGTTCCGAGGGTGCAGCGCCGGCTGCCCCGGTTTTATAGCGGGGCCGGAGGAGCGCGGCGGCGGCGG
>JACDJE010000628.1:64716-227216 GCA_016647715.1 Pavo muticus
TCCTTTTCCGCCATTTACAACTTTAATTTTCCTTTTTGTTGTTGCTTTTCGTTTTTTCTTTTTCTTGTTTTCAGGTCTTTTTCCTTCTCCCCCTCCCCGTTCCCTTTCCCACTACTCTCGTTTCTCCCCTCCCCTCCCGCCCCCCGCAGGCCGACAAAGCCCCGGCCCCCCCCACGGCCAGGGCTCAGCTGCCGCCCCCGGCCCGGCTCCGGAGGGCTTCGGGAGAGCAGTGACCGCCGGGGATGGGGAGGCCGGGGCCGAGCTGCGAAACGCCTCTCGGTGTCCGGAGCTCCAAATCGCTCCCGGGGAAATCTCCGGGGTTTGCTGCATTATCTTAATTAAGATAATTGATTCATATTGCACCTGCGAGAGTGCGGGAGGAGGATGCCTCCTCCCCAAATAGCTCCGAGCTACGGCGAGCGGGAGCCGCGCTCCTCACTTAGCGCGTGATTTACAGCCGGGCGCTCTCCGACGTGCTGCTCGCCTCCGCCGCTCTCTCTCTGCGCAGCCGAAGGTGGTTAAAACCCTTCCAAATGTCACCGCCGCGCCGCCGAAACTCCCCCGAGCCCCGGAGAGGGGAGCGCGGCACCGAGCGCGCCCGTGGCCCCGGCGCTGGGAGGGCGGTGCGGGGCAGTGCGGTGCGGGGCGCGGGGATGCTGCGGCTCGTTCTGCCCTTCCGGACGCGGCGTATCGCGTTGAGGCTTTCGCCGCTGGGTAAATGCCGCTGTTGTTTTAATTCTATAAATGTAAACTTCTATTTAGTTAATGGAAAAGACATCGCCGCCGCGGTGTAATTATCAGCTTTTTAAATGACTCTCTTAGTCGAGTACACACGATTACGGAATCACAATAGATTGAAAATATCGTTCAAATTGATTAAAGACCAAAAACAAATCAGAGGAGTACGTACCATTAAAGCAAATGTCTAAACCGTAGCGGCAGGCCGAGCCGCGGCTTAAATAACATCGGCAGCCGCTCCGGTGTCAGAGCTCCGCCGTCATTAGGAAAAAGGATTCTTATCAGACGGGATTTAGATGCCGTTATAACCGCAAAATCTAATTATTTTTTATCCAGGCATTTACCCCCAGAGTCCCACCTTGTTTAAATAAAATGTTTTCTTTCCTCTTGAACAAATGCATTTCCATTTGAATTAAATATTGATAATTTGACCTTTTAGTTCCTTTAACTAATCAAAAGGAGAAAAAAAAATCCAAACGTGGATCCTAGTGCCTGGCCCTGGTGGGTCTTTCCGCTTGAATAGACACTGAGATTAAATGAGTCAAACTTCCTCTTTCATTGCACTCTCTTTGCACTAATTGCTTATGCAAAAATGCAGATTTGTATTAATTAGTAACTCCACTGATTACTTCGGTGGTATTTCCACGTAATAAATCATGCTGCAGACACGATTTTTGGCACATCCCCAGTAGTGGCTCAGGATGCAATAAGTTTTCCATATTAAATAAAATCTTAGCCTAAATCTACCTTTTCGTTGCAGGTACACTGTGTACCACCTGCTGTACGCACCTGCTACGGGAAATTACCTTCTGTCCCTGGCAAGCCTTTTTCCTTCCCCTAATAATGCACTGTTCTTCACAGGGTGTAGGCTTCAAAATGTGAATCATGAATCACAGAATCCAAGAACTAGATAAATCTGATGTTATTTTTAACCCTTTCACATGAATAATGCTCATTTTAAAGGGTATGAAACCTATTTAAGATGCATTGGGTACAGATTTTTTTCCTTTCCCTTCCTGTGCCCAGCTACTGGATCTCCTTTTCTAACTATTCCCCACATTGCCCCAATTATAATGTAGAAAAACATTTTTTTCTATTTTTTTTCTCCTTCTGCAGAGACCGAACCCCTACATACATGGCTGCTCAGCTGGTGTCCGTGACAGGCACTGGGTCCTCAGCAGAAACAGAGCTCCCTAGCACCACCGTGGCACTGACATGTTGCTGACTATGCCCCCCCCNGCCAAATTGTGAGCTAGTGTAAGACTCCCCAGAGCTCTCAGGCTGATGTGCCCAGTGTCTTGGCTCTACAGTTGAAAAGCTTTTCCAAAATTTTCAAAACCCACTCCCAAAAGTGCCTTCCTACCTGTTCCCCTCACACAGTGTTCTCTGTGCTTCACACCTTTTAGTCAATGCATCACGCAATGCGGATCACAGCAAGCAACACCTGCCAGCTTGGCACTTGGGAAGGGAGCAGGAGCTTCCAAAAGAAGCAGGCGCTGGTGTCCTTTCCTGTAGGTGATGACTGTGGGCACAGAGCCCAAAATGTCTTTGCCTCTCTCCTGGAGCATCTCACCCGTGCACAGGACTGCTGTCACCAGCAGGAGCCAGCCTTTGGCCCTGCTCTAACCAGTGCAGTGGGGTGGAAGAGCAGCAAACAGGTGCCAGCAGATTATCCAAAGCTTTGCTGAGATTAAAATCTTGTCTCAATATGAGTTATTGCATATTCTCTAAATAGAAATCTCCTTAGCGGTGGCTTTAAAAGGTCTGCTTTGTTTTCTCCTGAGAGAAAATTATGGTCGAACTTTAGACTATACACGTAATAGTTTACGCATTCGTTCCCTATGGCCACGTGAGCTGAACATTTTGCAAATGTTTGGCAGTTCCTAGCAAAAATATTGGTTCTTTCAGTGCTCCTTTCTTGAAGAGATAAAGCGAAAGTCAAAACCCTCTTACTATGTTACACAAAAAATGATCCTGATTAATTTCAGAATATGGTTACTTATTTTAGCAATATCCTGAGAACAAAGCAAGGAAGGTTAAATCAATGATCCAGTGGGATGGAAAAAGAGATTCAAATAATCGTTAAATCTTATTACATAATGCGGCTTTGTTTTTACCTCTCAGAGTGAGTTCACACCTAAGTTTGGGCTGAGTGCCTCAAAGCAAGCTGGGCATGAAGGAGCATCAGTCATTTCCCATCACAGCGCAGTGTGACCTCAACATCTGTAGGACCAAACTGGTCAGAGGAAACTCCTGCTAAGCATTGCAAGTGTATAGGAGGATATTCTATGTTACATACAGCGTATATAGATGAGGATATTCTACATTACATACAGCACCACATTTTGAGAAGTTGTCTTCCAAAGTCATTCCTATCATCACCTTCCAAGTTACCCCCATAACTGCCACCAGAGTGCAACAGTGCAGAATATTCCCAAGAATCTTGCCACCTGGAATTGCTCTTTGGGGACACTCCTGGGACATCCCAGCTGTGAGTGTGCTTTGCCCAGCACTCCGCTGGCACTCAGGATGGTGCCTCAGCCTCTTAGCCACAAAGGACAAAATGAGCATCATGTGACAACCCTTGATAATTTTTACCAATGACAAGGTACTTGCTCTTGAATTAAATCTCTGCTGAACCTGGTGCATGCCATCCCCTGTGAGTTAGGGGAGATGTGATTATTCTCCTTGGCCTTGCGTAGTGCTAGCACTGCACGGCATTTACAGGATACGGAAGGAATTAGTGTCATTGCATTGCACTGTTTCTGCTAGCAAAGCCTGCAAACAAATCCATACTGTATCTCTGGTTATCTCTGGTGCAAACTCCTTCATGGAACAGTGGTTTGAAGTTGAAGAAGCTATACAATGAAGACATTTGGTAGTGAGCCTCCAATGCCCTTTCCTTCTACTTCCCACCATGATTAGAGTCTTGTTCGGGACCTCTTTCTGCAGATAGCACAAGAGTTTCAGCCCAAGGCTTTGGGAGAGAGCAAGCTTCTGAGGTGCTGGGGCTGGAGCATGCACTGCCATGCACACACACACCTCTCTTGTGCCCAGGCAGACCTGTGAGGACTCTTGCCCAGGAAAGCTTGCTGTATTCTGAAGTTAAAGGTGCTGGAAAGCTGTAGCTCTCTGCTCTACTTTAGTTCTCCTGACAGAATTTTCTTCTCGTGACTGAGCATTTCGTTGGTAGATGTGGATTCCCATGAGAAGAGGAACATGCTGGTAAATCACCATACTTCCTCCACAACTGAGCTCCAGTTACATGCCACTATGATAACATAAATATTTACTCATTTTGTCCCTCTTCACCCTTGTAAGAGGATAAGAGCATCTGGCCCTTTGTTAGCATTCTATTGTCGATTTGCTAGAGCATACACTGGTTCATGCTGACTTATACAAGGATACATAAATAATTTTCTTCTCCACTTTTTGCAGAGCACAGCCACTGCTGAAGCTAAGTGTCAAACCTGCCTTCTGTATGGGAGTGGAGAGCTCTCATCCAAGGGCTCACAGAGCTGTACAAGGCAGTCAAGAACAAATCTATGGGTTTTGCATTTCCATATTTATCCTGGCACTTCACACTGCAATCTTTTTGGCAATGAAGAAAACCTAAACATCAGAAGCAGGGTGCTGGAAAATGAGACCTAGAATCTTTTCAAATAGACTCAAGGTGTTAGTGGAAGCAGAAATATGGAGCGTAGCAGTAAGATGTATTTTTAAAGATCTGTTTCAGACTGTGATTTGCAGTTCTTCTGTATTCATCTCATCTTTAGCTAGACTGGTGCTCTGCAAAGCTGTCAGTAAGTAGAAGGGCTGTGTATTCTTCGGAGATTAATTTAAAGCTTAATGTTGTCTGCGCTGACTTTTATTTAGAGGGAGAAATCGCATTTAAGAGAAATTATTCCTTCCAGATTTTGAAGCAACTCTCAGCTCTTTTTTTCTTTAATACTATTTTAACTACTAGAAGGTTCAAAGTTCAAACAGCAAGAATTTCTCTCTGAATAAATTTGTATTTCTATAATAACTTATACTTTAAAAGGAAAAAATGTAGATATAGTCAGAGTCTCTTTGCAATTTCAGTTGGTGTCAGGAGTATAAAGTTCTTAGGTAATTTATAGCCCATTTCTTCTACTACATTCACAAGTAGTTAGAAGTTTACTGGGTCTGCTTGATTGCAGATGATCTGTTGATAATTTGGGGCAGCTCATTCAATAGGTAACAGGAGGTGTACATGGGGCTGCAGGGATCTGCGTGTCCCATAGCAGAACTGCTGCACCCCCAGCCAGTGTGGGGCTTTGCTCTGAAAAAAAGACAGCCTGAATGTTACAGTGTAGGAGCGCACGACTTCAGACATACCAAGGATCTTAGTAAATGCAGGGTGATTCCTTACACATCTCCTAACTCAAATCTACAGAGCTCGAAGCCAGGCATTATCTTGCTGAGCTTTTGAAAGAGATAAACACTCCATTTTCACTGCCTTTTCATGTGCAGTCAGAAAAATGTAACAGCTTGCTGCTGCTCAGAGTGGGAGGGCTCATTCCTCCTGCCTTCTTTTCCATTCTCCCCTTACATTTGCCCTTATCACAGTAACTTGTCCTACCTGGTGATCCAGAGCTGGAGGGACAGCTCAGAAACCCCCTCACCACCGCAGGAGTTACCAAGGCTCAGCACAGATCAATAGGGTGCTGGTGTTTGGCAGGGAAGGGCAGCTGGGAGCAGGATAGAGGGAGACCTGGAACGAAAGGGTGGGAGGAGACCTTTGCTTTTTATGCTGCAATGAAATGCTGCATTGAGTCACTCTGTCTTAGGGAGGTGTACCATTTTAGCCACTCCGCTGAAGTATGCAGGATGGACCTACTGAAAGTGTGACTGGCGTGAAGTCTCCCCAGATGGCTTAAGCCCACTTCATCCTATGCACTGCACCATCCACTAATGATATACTTACTTCTTGCTCCAAGCACACCTCCTGTATCCTCCTGCGCTAGTCCAGCCTGAAGGACAGGCAGCACAGGGCTGCTTGGGTCTACATTCTAGTTTGAAGAGATCAAAGAATCATAGAATAGTTTTTGTTGGAAGGGACTTTAAATCCCATTCACTTCCAACCGCCTCCCATGGGCAAGACTGCCACTTAGCAGATCAGGCTGCCCAGGGCCCCATCCAAACTGACGTCAAATGCCTCCAGGGATGGGACATCCATTCTTTGTGGATTCTCTGGGCAACTTGATGTAGCTTTCATGTGGTAACAGCACTGTTTTGATCAGAAAACAAACCAGCAAATTCATGGGGAAATGTTGGTGGGGAAGAAAATCTCTCTTCACATTTGTATTTGTTTGCATTAACATCTTCCTCACATGTGTTCTAGAAGTGAAATAGCAATGCACCATGTGTTCCATTTGTCTAAATATGGTTTGTATGTGTGTAAGGTTAACAGGTCATAAAGTTAACAGGTTGTAAGGTTAACCAGTATATAGAGAAATTAGGCTAGTAAGAATAGTTAAACAGAGAGGAAAGGAGGAAAGGTGCTCACTGGTGTTGTAGGCTCGCAAGACTCCAGAAGAAGCAATCTCCAGGAAGAGATCCTTCCTTAGTGGAAGTCAGCCCTTAAATGGGGTCTAGGAGAGATGGAGCTTGGCTCCACCCCTTCCAGGTATACAGCTAAATTACCTTAACCTGTGCTCCCATGGCTGACTCAGTGCTTGCCTCAGGTAGTTAATCAGAGGTTCAGAACATGATTCAACAGTTCCCATACAATGTGTATGTGTTTGTAAGGTTAACAGGTCATAAAGTTAACAGGTTGCAAGGTTAAGGGGTATACAGAGAAATTAGGCTAGTAAAAATAGTTAAATAGAGAGAAAAGGTGCTCACCAGTGTTGTAGGCTCACAAGACTCCAGAAACAGCAATCTCCAGGAAGAGATCCTTCCTTAGTGGAAATCAGCCCTTAAATGGGGTCTAGGAGAAGTGGAGCCTGGCTCCACCCCTTCCGGGCACACAGGTGAATTGCCTTCACCTGTGCTCCCATGGCTGACTCAGTGCTTGCCTCAGGTGGCCAATCAGAGGTTCAGGCTGTAATTCAACAGTTCCCATACAGTGTTGAAGAACAACAATGTATGTATCTCAGGCTATTATTATCCTTAATTATTTACAGTTTACTATAGTGCCCAAGGAAGATCTATCAGAAACTAGGACCTTATCATCTTCAGTCTTACAGAGGCAAAATTAAAGGCAATCTAATCCATTACTTCAAGGCAAGGAATATGCTGGCAGGCTGAACAATGAATTTTCATAAATCAGCAAATAATATGTCTCAGGGAAGTCAAATTCACAAACCATCTTTCAGTTTGTGAAAATATAAAATAATTCACAAAGTTCCTCTCTTGGAAGTATTTTTCAGAGTTTTTTTTCCATTTTGCTCTCAAGCACGATGTTGAAGACTCTAAAAGTCAAACAAGCATCACACCTAGTGAATGTCATCTACTTTTTAGCTTGTCCATTACCTACATGTATTTCCATTTTCTCAGGTCCTTTAATCAACTGCAACACTACTGAACTTCTTTCAAATACAAGAGTTTATGAGCAAAATGCTGTTACTAAGAATGATTTACAACTGCTACTTTCTGAAAGGATAATCAGTTCACTTTGAATAGCGCTATACTTCTGTTGCAGCTCTGCAACAACACGTGGAAACAAATTTTTGAAATATTAGTGGAAAATACTGAGGACTTTCTAATGACAGGAATATTTACACTTTTTAAAGACATATCTAGTAAATATTTTAAAAGATATATGTATATATATTTGCTTCACAGTTGTATGGGAACTGTTGAATCATGGCCTGAACCTCTGATTAACCACCTGAGGCAAGCGCTGAGTCAGCCATGGGAGCACAGGTGAAGGCAATCCACCTGTGTGCCCGGAAGGGGTGGAGCCAGGCTCCACCTCTCCTAGACCCCATTTAAGGGCTGACTTCCACTGAGGAAGGATCTTTTCCTGGAGATTGCTCCTTGTGGAATTTTGGGAGCCTACAACACTTGTGAGCACCCTTGATTTTTATTTGGTTATCTTTTCTAATGTCTGCCTGACTCTCCTGTATACTATATAACATCTGTATACTTACTGACCTTACAACTGTGAATTGCAGTAAAAGTAGATTTCTGTCTTAAAATGCTTAGTAGTAATTTTAGATAGATTCCTATTGATTTATTGACAACTGAACAGGTGTAAGTCTGCAGTTGGTAGCAGTTAGAACTAGACAAGAAGAAATTACTAGTATATAATATTTTGGTGGCAAATGACAGTTATTACAGAAAATCTAGAGATTAAATGATGGAAGCTTGTTCATATGTCTTTCTCATTAGTAGCTGTAGATTCTCATGGAGACTGATAAAAATGTTTTCTGCGTGATCCAAATTGCATGTAAGTGTTGGGGTTTCACTTTGTGCCTTTTGATGCATCTTTGATCAGGCTTTATTTTGGTATGTGTGATGGTATTGCATTATCATCAACCATTACAAGTAAGCACTAATATGAATTACACTAAGCACAATTCTTCAGTTGGTCCATCTGTTAGCCATTTCTTCTGATACCTATTTTTGTTTAGGGTTTCCTCTTCCTTCCAGCTTTCTTCTGGCTTTAAGTGATGGTACAGTTTTTCTTTTTTCTTTAAATTACACTTCATGTTTTCAAGCAATTTTCTATATTACTTCAGCATGTAGTTTTAATGTTAGGTTATGGTTCTGTGTATGAATGTGTAACAACATTAACATACCTTAACATATCTTAAAATCAATTTCCGTATGTTTTCATAAGAATTTGGGCTGTGCCACAGAAATGATCCAAAGGGTGGAATGCCTCCCCTAGGAGGACAGGCTGAGAGAGCCAGGGCTGTTCAGCATGCAGATGCAAAGGCTCCAGGGAGACCTGAAAGTGGCCTATCAGTATCTAAAAGGGGGCTGTGAGAAAGAAGGGGATGGACTCCTTAGTAGGGGATGTTGTGACAGGATAAGAGGAAACAACTTCAAACTAAAAGAGTGGAGATTTAGATTGAATATAAGGAATTAGGTATTTTTAATGATAAAGTGAAGGTGATAGCAAAGGACTTGCACAGGTTAGCCAGAGATGTGATGGATCTCTTGTCCCTGAAGACACTCAAAGTCAGGCTGGATGGGGCTCTCAGCCACCTGATTGTGCTATAGGTTCATTGCAGGGGAGTTGGACAAGATGCCCTTTAAATATCTCTTCCAACTCAAATGATTCTATGATCCTTTGCTATCATCAAGTGAGAGCCAATTTAGTTTTTATTTCCCATGCTATGTTTTCCATTCTCTTTTATATCATTTTCAGCTGAAAACAGTATTTTCAGCATTACCCACCTGCAGCTTTACTTGTGGTGAGAGTTCAGTTCTGTCACCGACTCGGAAATAGCCAGGAAAAGCACAGGCTGTCAGCCTGCAACCTGACGACCAAATCCCATTTAGCCTGTAGGCCTCCAGGACGATGCGCGGGCGCGCAGCGCCGCGCACCACTGTGGGGCCCGCGCATGGCCGGGTGCACAGCTCCCTCTGCAGGGCGGCCGGGAGATCCCCGGCAGGGCTCCCCAACCCTGCGGCCGACCGGGGGAGCTGGACGCTGGAATTGTAGTCTGTACGGTTCAAAATAAATACATGAATTACACTTCCCCTCTTTTTCAGCAGTATCTCAGGCTTTCCCCAGCAGACACCGTACTGCACTGTTGCTCGCGAGGTCCGGTGATGTAATTGCAAGGACGTTATAGGGAAATTTGAATAGCTGTTTTTAGGACAACTTCAGACATTGCAAGCTGAACACAAAGCATGTTTGGAAAGCAGTGTTTGAGGGCATGGACAGGTTTCCTTTACCTGCATCAGTAGCAGTTAAACAGTGAACCAGCAGGAAAAAAAAATGCTTTTTCTGTAAAATGTGAGATTTCATAAATCTTGAGGTGAGGTGTGGTGAGGTTCTGGTTAAGTCTGGGGTCTGGGCAAATAACTGTTGCAGAAGCAGTTGTCAGCTGCATTTTGCAAAGCCATAGGATTGGCACAGTGATGTGTGAGCGCCCGGTTCTTAAACGTGGAGGAGGCAGAAGTATTTAAGGCCTTATAGGTTGGCATCTGCTATTCAGTTTAAGGTTTGGAAAGGTACATTTGGACACATCTTTCCTGTTATGTGTTAAGGTTCCACAAGGTAAGGGAAGGTAAGTCAGAAGAAGTTTAATAGACTTACTCAGACTACCTGGGCAATAGGGCAGTTAAGGGCTAAACCCTTCTTAAGGGCTGAGGCTGGGTCAAGTTTATGAAGAGTAGATCACAAAAGTGTTCCCTGCAGTGTTTTGAGAGGTTCTCCAAGACCATCAGGTAGGATGTGATTTGAATTCCTTAGCCTTTTTTTTTTTTTTTTTGGAAGGGGGGTGTGGGGGTGATGGAGAGGAAAGGGCTATGTTGGTGCCTTTAATTTTCCTAAAAGCTAGGGTTTGGAAAAATGCTTCTTGCTGTAAGGTCCTCAGAGGTCAGTGATGTGCTGAGGGGAAAGGAGATGAGTGCCCTGTTCTTAATGCTCCTGTAGCTTTTTTCAGATAGTTCTTTACATCTTTTTCTTAGGGTGGCTTAGGGCAAGGGTTAAGATTAGACCTGGAAGGTAAAGTCTGCTGAGGTGAGGAGACTGTACTGCTACATCCCTAAGTTTGCAGTAGCTTAAAGAGGCCTTTATTTTGTCTAAGGGCTCATGCCTAGTTACAGGGCAGAAAGCAGCACAAGGCTGGAACCAGTAGATGTGAGTGTCTCGGACTTCAAGCAGCCATGAATTTCTGGGGTTTGATCAGGGCTGCTCTTAGAGTCTGGAAATGTGGAGAAGAAGATTCTATGCTGAAGTCCTCAAGCCTGATGCAGTTAGCTTGGGGTTGATGGTTAAAGATTTAAAGACCTTGGTGTTTTTTTTTTTTGGACAGCAGGTGGTGCTTGGTCTATGTTATTTTGGTTTCCATGAAAGCACAGGATGCTGATCAAAACAGTCCTAAAATTGTGACTTCCCAAACAAGAGCTACTAGCTCACAACTGGGGAGAAAGGAAACCTTCTGAGATCAGGAAGAGTAGATGTCTCTTTACCAGATCTCACTGGGATGTTCCTGAGAAATTGAGAAATGAAAGCAAGACCTGCAGATTTCCTGATGGCTGGCCTCATCTGCATGTTGTGAAAGATTCTTAAAACTCAGCATTTAGAAATAAGATCTTGCTATATCACAGAACTCAGAACCACCTCCTAGTTGCCAAAAGGCTGCTATGAAGAATCTCATGACCCCAAAGCTTTTTCTTCTCCAGGCTGAACAAGCCCATGATCCCCAGCTCTTGCCACAGGGTGTGAGCTCCCAGGGAGAGAAGAGAGCTATGTGTGCAGGCTCTGACAGGTGCAGTAGTGCAGCATGCTTTCAGAACTGAAACTCTTGCTGTGACACAGCATCCTGCAGCAGGTGTTACATTCCACCCATTTATCACTCAGGGCTTTCAGGTAATGTTATATGATTGCAGGCTTTTGCCATGGGATTGTCAGTTGTGCAAATCACCAGAACCAAGACTAATCAGAGTGAGAAGTATGCAGGTGGCTGCATTTTCAGCAAATTGTCATTAGGATGATTATGGTCAGGCCCTTGTTCTCCAAGCTCTTTTCTCCACATCTGAGAGCTACAGCCACATTTCCAAATTTGCACACATGCACTGGGGTCCTCCAAAACAAGAAGGGAGCTATGTCTTCAAGGCTCTGATACACCCATAAGCTATCTCACCTTGTGCAAGAGGAAGATTTCCTTTGAAATAGCATCCTTGGGCAGTTCCTGTGTTCTGTGCTAGTCCTTGTAATGTGAAACACACCCCTGTCTGTTCTGGGAACTGTGGCTCCTGCAAACATCACAGTGCATGGCACCTGCTGCGTGTGTGCATGTGCAGCTAACCACTATGAACTCATTTAGTTGCCAAAAGGTGTTTTTTGTCATGTTCGTCCTCTCATTTCCCGTCGAGGCTCAGTCCCCTCCCGCAGGTGGCGTTCCCAGCGCTGACACGCGGTGGTGCTGCAGCCCCGAGCTTCGCGGTGCTTTGCAGCCGCTGCGCTATGCCCGACGCGCTCCTCTCTACGGAAAGCACTGAGGCCTGGGCTGGTGCAGGCTCGGAGGCCCCGAGGGTATCCTTACCCACTGAGCAACCATAATCCAATAGTTATTCAGTGAATAATATTAACCGTGATACCTTCAATCCTCCTGGCCGCTCTGCAGGGTTGGCCTCTACACTCGTGGGAGGCCAAGGAGCAGTGCGAGGCGAGGGGCTGTGCGGGTGTCTTGCTGCCTGCTTTGTTCTGAGTGGCATCAGGCCTGCCCTGCACTGCCTGGACACTTGGCATGTACTGACACTTGGTTTTGTCCCCCCAAGTATTCCTTCCAGACATCATCATGTGAAAAAAGGCATTGCATGTGATCCTTGTGGGATTAGCAATGCTTTCCTGTTGCAAACAAGGTGCATTCCTGTGTGGGAGGCAGCTGGTGCTGTGATGAGGAGCTGCTCCCTTATCCCTACCCTCCTGGATCAGCTTTCCACCTTTGCACAACATCAGGCAGGAAATAACCTGTAAGGACAAATGATATTAATTATTAGCACAGAGATCGCTTGTTTCAGTGTGGATTCTTGGTACTAATACAAAAAATCGCCAGGATACATCACTGTAATTAATTTGAATCTGTTCCTTCCTCCCCAAAGATTTCCCTTTAAATCTAACTGATTTGGTTTATTAATTAGTCTTAAAACTAGAGGCCCAAAGATGTTGCAGTTCGCACACTGTAAGCAGAGCTGGAAGCATGACCACTCAGGGCCTTAATGGGAAGCCATCAGATTGCAGGCTCAAAAAACCCCATACTCCTTCTGACGAAAGGCAGTAGACATACAGACAGCACAGAAATGAGAAGGAGAATCACAGCGAGCGTGATCCTGCAGAAGCAGTGGAGGCAGTGAGCTGATGTGGAAAGTCTGCCTTACTAGGCAGTAAAATATGTTCTTACTTGGTGGTACCCTGTGGTGAAAGCCTCAAAACATGTGTCCAAAACCAAAATGATCCTACCACATGTTTTAATGCTGTTTAACATGCAAGCTTCAGATTTCATTGGTCTTAGTAGATAAAAGCGAGCTTCTTATAACATCCTGCTGCTTTGCGGAGGCTGATTTTATGTGTGGACCTTGGAGCTGGGACAGATGGAGGGAATTATGCTTCAGCAGGAAAAAAAGATGCCCATCATTGAGTTATGAATGGGAGAAATTATAACATATACCACTTATTCAAGCTCTTTTTTTTAAAGATAGAGAAATAGAGAAAGAAAGAGAGAGAAGGAAAGAAGAAGAAAAAAAAAGGAAGGAAGAAGGGAAGGAAGAAGGGAAGAAGAGAAGGAAAATAAATCTGGAAGCTCCCTTCACCATTTGAATGGAATATTACTTTTTCCACGAGAAAAATGTTTCTTTTTGGTTTAATTTTCTTGGTTTGTTTTCATCATTGCTGTAATTCTCTTTCTTTCAATATCTGAACATTGGATATAGAAGAATTTTGGTTTAAACTTTGCCTTTAGAACAGATATAAAGTTTGTTTTCCTTTGCACCCTGAGGTCTGTCCTTTTAACCAGAGGATTATATTACATGTCATTTTCCCCTGGAAATCAGAGAGCAACCGTGGCTCTTCTGGGAAGTGAGGGAGTATAACTCAGTCTATCTGACAGACTGACCATGTTTTGATGAATTCTTGAGAATTGTGTCCCAGTTTATTTTAAATCAGTTCTCAATTCAATGCCAAACATGGCTTGATCTTTGTTATTTCAGTCTAACATATACCTGATCATCTGTAAGTCAGTAATTTACAGATTGTATTTGGATTGTACTTGTATATCCTGTTGTTCCTGCTTAAACTCAATGACTATCATAGCATGGGAGAACTCCAGGAGGATTTTGCCGCAGTTCTCTAAGAATATGCTTCTGTGATTAATTCCAGTGCTTTTGTTAGGAAGGGGTGATTTTTTTTAAAAAAAAGAGTACTCTCTACTCGTATTCACAGAGATGTGTTAGGCACAGACATATAGTGTTTCTTTCTTTGTTTTGTGAAAAAGGTGTGTTTCCTTCTTTCTTTCCACTGCAAAAGTTATGTTCCATCACAGCCTAGCTATGTGAAAAGTAAGCAAATCTTGCCTTAGACTGCCACTTAGAGTATAAAACATGCTCACTGACATGATTTAAATAAACAACACGAGAGCCTGAGATGGACCTCAAAACAAACCTCCCTATAAAATTATACACACAAATAGCATTCATATTATTATAATGCAAGTCTTCCTGTAGGATAACAAGAAAACTAGTAATGGTGCTGAGCTAATTGACAAAGTAGAATCTGACAGCAAAGAACTATGTCTCCTGCCTGCACAGGCAATCTGCTGTGTGGGCTGTGTTTAGGGGACAGAGGGAAGAGGATAATCCCACTTACAGCCAAAATGAACGCTCTCTGAGGAAGCTTTGTGGGCTGGCAGAAGTCTCTGATCATGGATAGGGCGACGTGACCCTCTTGGGAAGAGCAACTGTATGCAAACACTCCTGCACTGACCTCCTGGTCACTGCACCATGGTCCAAACACAGTCCGTCACTCCCACGCTGACCTTTGCTGTTCTTTCAGGCCGACCTCCCTACCTTGTGGAAGGAATAGCTGTGGGATACAACACTGCTTCTCAGCCATGGTTCAGCTTCTTAACTGTAGCACCAGTATTTCTCCCACTCAAATGTTCTTTAGGACCCTCTGCTGTTTCCTGATCCAAAAGGAAACTTTCCTTCTGGAAGTTGATTTGTTTGATTATTTTTGTTGTAGATCACATTTGCAGACTGCTAAAGTGCACAAAGGGAATGTGGCCAGACACTTTCTCTATGCCTTGTGTTCTGGCTGAACCCTCTAAATAGAGCTATAGCCCTCAAAGTAAATTTTGTTTCTCTTATCCTGAGTCTCTCTCTTTTTTTTTTTCCTTCCCTCTTCCAGCTGCTCAAGAAGCAAGGCTGTAGCTTGTTGAAAGAAAATTGTGTTGTTTTCCCATCTCCATTTTTTTTTCCCCTTTTTAGGGGAAGTAGTATGCAATTACCATCTAGTTTATATTTTTTTTAAGCTATCGATTGCAAAAACAGTTACGTGGGTTGCCCAAGTCTCTCAGGGTGTGCACCCACCTTTTTATACAGTAGAACCCCAGGATGATTCATGGCCTGGCACTTTTGGTCTGGTTCAGAGGCTGATGCACTGATGTAACGCTGCCTGATCCTTCATGTTATTTCAACTGCACACTGCACTGCCTTTGTGAAAGTTCACGCTCTGGGATAATAGTGCTTGGAAATGACTTGTCCTTCAGGAGGGGCGCACTTTCTCTGTTTTAAAAGCATACACCATGAAAGTAGATGTTACCTTGATGTTTTTTTCTTAAAAGATTACTTTGTTATAGCTTATTAGTGAAAGGAGAGGAAAAAAGAAAAAAAAGGGGGGGGGGGGGGGAAATGAGAAAGGGACAAAGAAAAGGAAAAGCAAAAAGGAGGAGAAGAAGAGAAAGAAGGAAGAAAAAGAGGGTGTTTTGAGTACAGAGCTAAAGGAGATCTACATCCTGCCAGGTTGCCTGGGCTGGCTCTTCTCACTGTGCTGAGAGGTCTCCAGGGCCTGTCCAAAGAAAATATGTCTCTCGCAGCAGAGTGTCTGCCTTTTTCAGAAATGTGCAGGGTTTGAGAAGGCTGTACTTGTGCCTTCCCTGTCCTGGTAGGCTGTCATGCATGAAGTAATTGAAAGGTGCAGTCGTGTGCCCATGCTATTCTTGAAGCATAAATCCTATTTCTCTTGGTCAAAGTGAGACAGCCATGAGTCACGGTTGAGGGAGCAGCATGTGAAAACACAATAGGTTTTGGTCCAAATGGTCCTTGCATGGTTTTGAGAGTGAACAAAAACGCAAGTGAAATATGCTCAGGAGCCTCTGCTCTGTTCTGACAGCAGCCATGTGGCATGGGGTGCTTGGATTGTGCCAGAGGGCTTGGCATGGGCCTCAGCAGCAACCTGGGCAACCCCTGGGGCCTCCTCCATCAGGTGAAAATTTTCCCCTTCAAAAGCAAGCTGTGTCTGTGCTCACTGCCCGGCAGCAGGGCTGGTGTACGGCTGTGCCTTTCTGCTGCTGAATGGGAGGAAAGGCGGTGCGTGGGGGCACATCCTGTTTTGCAGGCGCATAGGGGCTGGGGCAGCGTGCCTCTTGCACCTTGCCCTGCTCTGTGAGGTGCTGAGCTTGGTGCTGTGAAAGGGGCATTTCTGGGAGTTAGGCTTCCTGCAGCGGTCAGGAGAGGACACTGCGTTTCTCAGTTAGATGAAAGGGCTGTTTCAGGAGGCCTGTCCTCCCCCCACAGAGCTTGCTGTCCCTCCTGCATTTGCGAGATTTCATCTGGAAGGAAACAAAAGATGCAAACACCAGACCCAGTATGTTAACTGAAAAAGATATTTTTCAGTCAAGCAAGCAGATGGTGAATAGAAACCTGCCATAGAAACCAGCTTACGCAACTCTTTTCACAACCAGCAAGCCTGGTAAATACAAAGCACCAGATAGAACAGTGAGATAGAGCCAGTCAAAACAGCCTGTGCTATTAAAACAGTGAAGTAAAGAGCATATAGCAATTTACAGTGAACTCGCAGAGGATATGTAAAAACACAAAGGCAATGATGTAATCTGAGCACTGCTTCCAAACCTGTCTGCGACAGTCTCGGTGAATGCGTGCAGCCTTGTGGACAGCAGGCAGACCTCACCATGGGCATGAGCTGGCTGAGGCTGCGGGGCAGAGCCAAGCCCGGCCTGCATGAGGGAGGAATAGAACAGAGGGGCACTGATGTGGGGCACTGGTGTGTGGGGAGAGGGCAGAAGAGAGGGTGTGGGGAGCAGGGGGTGAGTGCCTGATGTGCAGATGGATTCCTCCAAGCCAAGTGCTGCAGAACTGTGCTAGGAGCTTACTTTGATTTAAATATTTAGACATTTTGATTAAACGTTTATCACAAAGACCTGAGCTATATGACTGGATTTAGCATTTGATGGCAGGCAATCACAGCTAGGATATACAACATGGTACATTAGCTACCTTCTGTTTATCCAGGCTTCACCTAAGGGTTGTGGGTATTTCAGAGGGCAAATGCTCTCCAGAACAGCCCATTTTAGCTCATTCTTATCAGCATTCTTTATCACTTTGAGTAGTTAGTTCAGTATACACATTGTATGAATGTTCTGGAAGTGTGAAGAGGGTATTTTCTATCACGAGGATAGAAGGATCCAGCCTGGCAAGGACTAGCAGCTAAGACTGGCACCCTGCAAACAGACGTGCTGATTTTACAGCTGGTTTCCTATCTCTCTCTATTTTCCCCTAGATCTAAAACTTTTGTTTTAACAGCCACTTGAGTCCCTCGCATGGGTTGCATACACTGACAGCAGCTCTCCCGTGCTCACATCTTCCCTTCCAGAATCTTATTTCTGATTGACTTTCACACAGAGGAAACTCCCGGAGGAACTCGTTGAACCATATGGGTCCTATCTTTTGACATAACAATTATTGCTTGATAATAACACAATAGCGATAGCAGCATGTTTGGGAATCAACAGAGAAATACTAATGAATGTTAATGCATTGTTTTAATTTAGTACATTTGTTTTGTTGATGTACTTATTAACCTTCTGGTCTGTGGTTAATAAGGCAGTTTATTTTAAGGTAGTATTATCTGGGGGAAGAAGAGAAAAACAACACTGATGAAGTTAGACAATTTGTTCCTCATTTCATTCACATTTTGTTTAGTAATTGACAGCAGATTTTGATTGCCAGCCCACAAACCACACTTTGACTGGAGTGACATTGATGTTATTTTAATAAGACAGTGACATAGGGATATGTTTAAAAGAGAACATGTGGCTTATTTTAGCCACACAAAAGGACATTATGTCCAGGAAATGCCATGTGCCACATACAGCAGCCTGGAGCTCTGCAATGGGCATACAAGCTCAAGCCTGCAAGAGCCTGTGGCTGCGGTGGCACAGGGCAGGAAGAGAGGTAGCGACCAGCGGGCATGAGCTGCTTGGCAGAGCACAGGGGATCCCTCCCTGCAGGGAACAGCTTCTTCCCCCCTGCTTTAAACTACTCTATCCCTTTTTTTCCACCCTTCCACTTCTATGCTTCCTGGCTCCTGACATGCGGTTCATTGATGTCCCCTCAGCTTGGTTCAAAGAAAGTTACTTCGCCTGGGATTTGGAGGAATGGGACAATAGGGATTTCACTGGGAAAAGAAACAGCTTTAAGTGTACTTCAGAGAATCCTGAGATGAAGTTTGTCCCTCCTCTCATCCCCCTTTCCAGATACCTTTTGGATGAGATTTATGGATGCATCTGAGGAATGAAAGTAATTTTTCACTGGTGTGATGAGATTTGTGCTTCTAAAATGTTCTGGCCCATTTGAGAGCTTTCCTCTAAGTGGCTTTTATTGCTCCTGTACAGAAAGCAGCATCCCTCATTTACATTTGCAGGAAAAATTACCTCAAAAATTGGAAAGATGGAGCCTGGAAGTGTAACTTTGGAAGTTCAGCCAGTAAGAATCTTGCTCTGATGACCCTAATCAGCCCCACCTGTGACCCAACCACTCCTGCCCAGGTCCTATTTAAGCTCACCCAGAGGCCTTCTTCCTCTCTTTTAGAGTCTCTGTAGGATGCTGTTTTTTTTCTCATGCTATGGGTGCTTCAGTGCCAGCCTAACCTGTAGGTGGGCTGCCCAGTCTGACCTTGGATGTGCTTTCCTGCTGTTCTGCTTTCTGTGGGTACAGACCTTCTCTGGGAGACAAATTGTACTTTTCCAACGCTCTGAAGAGAACTGGTAAGAGAATATAATTTTACAGCCTGGTTTGCTAAAGTAATCTATGTTCTCTGTGGGTGTTGTGTCGTAGTGCATTCTGATGCTGTGATTTATGGAAGAGTTAAAGCACACTTGAACTGTGTTGTAATCTGTGTTCTGGTAAGCTTAAATTCGCTTGTAGCCCTCTCTTCTAAACCTTTGGTGTAACTCTGTCAGCCAAGTTCCTTATAATACTTGTTTGTTGATACTCAATTGTAAGTAGCTTCTCTTTTTTCTGAAGAGACCATTATGTTGCTGTTTTCCAATTAAGTTTTATTTTCCAAGCTTTTATATTAAGGAAAGGAAAAAATCTTTACATGTAGGGTGAAGAAATACTGTGTATTACTGTATATAAAGACATGTACGAATTAGAAGCTGCCATTTCCAGTGGCTTCCTGATATGCTGGAACAGCTGAAGGAAGAGGAAGAAAATAGGCAAAAGGATGTGAGGACACTGTTCTTTCTTTCTTTCTCTGTCTCAGCTGTGTTTTCAGGTATTAAGTATTTTCTTGTTTTAAATGGAAAAATATATTCTTGATAATTCAGCTCATTTTGAAAGTATTGTGGAAGGTGTTTCTGTTCTTCTGGGGTCTGTATTTGGGATATCTATTTATTACCATGACTGCACATTCCTCCTACACAAGCAGCTGTCTGTCCTGGATCAGCGCCCTCTATCTGGGGGTTGTCAACTCCCCCTAAAAAAGGCTGTTTTTAAGCAGTATCCCCTGGATTTTGCATTGACACTGACACAGGAACACATGTTCTATATTCATACTATGTGAGCTTATCCTTGTGCCTTGGAAATATTAGAGCTTACTTGTGTCCTAGTGACTGTATGCACACTAAGTCTACTCTTTCTGTTACTTCCTTCTCTTCACAAATGTCAGTAAGAAGATGAGCAAGCTAAAACAGCACCAGTTTATTAACTGTGCTTTATTCATTGCAGTGGACACTCATATTATCCCTTCCCACACTTTTTCCTCTGGAGCAGCTGCTTTTTCTATAACCTGCTGGTACAATTAATGAGAACAACAAGGTCCGCTTGTGCTGACTAATGCAGAAGCCCCCACAACTTTCCAAAAGCCACAGCGGGAAGGAGAGAGCTCTGTGTGTGTAGCATCTTGGAACGGTGATAGCAGCAGCCTGCAAGTATTAGAGTTTGGTCTGTCTGTGCTTAGGAAGTCCATTTCTAATATACCCAGGTTGCCTGGGAGAAGTAGTACAGTAGAGTTACCGTTATGACACAGCCACTTCCCAGAAAGCTTTAGACCTGACAAAAATACTTAAGAACTTATTTTGCCCAGTGAAGAAATTCCTTTAAGAGGGAAAAGTACCAACACTTGTTTTGAAGTATTTTTTCCTTGGACTATCTTAATATGTGTACTACAAAGCTACTGCCTGACTTTTTTCAGAATTATTCACATGCTATGCTGTTGTTCTTTAAAATCATTGATTTCTTGGAAGCTATATTGATCTGTGATAGTAGAGCATGTATAATTCAGTATGGTTTTCTTGTAATTCCTTATTCATTTTTACATACATATTCCAGTGCCTGTCTCCTACAAAGTACCCTTGGTGCAGCACATCAAAGACAGTCTGAGACAACGGTCCTTTATTGTTTTTCAAAATATCTTTCATGTTTTTGAAAATTTGACCCGAGTCATTCAATTGTGATGGCATATCACAGGGGAAATGCATGGTACCACTCCAAGTCGAGCAGGGAAGCATTTCAAGGGTCACTTCAAAGAAGCCAAGATGTACTTTTTTCGAACTATACTTTCTATGAAGCATGCTGAAGACTTGGCAATACTGGCTTCTCTGAACCTAAAATTCAAGTGAAATATCATAAACATAGAGTATGGAGCTACGGATTGAAGCTACAAGGAGCTTATACAGATCCCTGTAAACAGAAAGATGGAAGATAAGTTACAGACTTGACACGATTGGATAGCAGGCTGCTCACTAAGTAAGAAAGGTGGAAAAAATCTGTCCTGTCTTTAAGATAAAACTAGATATTTTGCATGAAATTACTCTTGACAGTGCTTACAACATGGAACTGAATCAGTAGACCTCAGATAAACAGAAGTGTGACCTCATCTATTTTTGAGCTCTTTTTCCTTAGTCAGTCATGTCTGAAATGTGTATGTTCGTTAACTGTGGTGTTGTGTACAGTATTCTGATTAAGATGTGTTAGTCCAAATTCCATCTTGGATGACTTTGAGTATAACAAGGCTGTTGTGTAGGTTTGGGGTTCATCCAACTGTGTGAGGAAGCAGCCCTCAAAAAGAATTTAATTATATTTAATTTTGTTTTTCAATTCTCAAAGAGAGCGAGTGATCCTGGACATCCAGATGAAGGTCTATTCTCTGGCAGCTACTCTGCATGTTCACGTTGCTCAGTAGTTCAAGTGCCCAAATTTTTTTCCCCTTGTGAGAAAATGATGTAGGAAATGGTTGATACCTGGCTTGGTGCTGCTTGTGATTGTGCACAAGTCACTTAACTGTCTTGCTTTCTTCCCTTGGACAAAAATGTATGCCTGGTCTGAGTGTAGCCTGAAGTAAAAGAAAACTGATGGTTGTAAATTACCTCCAAAAAGTTCTACAGCTCCATTAATTAACATAGTTCCGTTCAGATTTAAACTTCTAATAATAGTAGCCTGGTGATTTTATTGATCTTGGAAAATAAGAAGTTATTATGAGACACAAACTAAAATAGCCAGAATGATGTATTGTAGGCTGATGCCATCAGAAGGAAACACTTAAACAGTGCTATTACCAAGCAGGCTGATAAGATGCTTTTCCATCAGAAGGGGATGTGACAGCATACAGAAGTATTTTGTCATTCACAACTAGAAAGAAATGTTTTGATCCTGTGACAACTCTTGATCATTGCTATATATTAAGAACACATGTCATCCTTTTCACAGCTTTCACTGGAACCGCCAAATAAACTGGGTGTATTTATAGCCTCTTGAAGAAAACAGGCACTGGTGTTTAAAGTGCAGTTGGTGATTCATGGAAAACTGATAAACACTAATTTCAAAACAATGGTGCTTAGGGCTTGCATTGTATTCTCTATAGCTTCTGTTCTTGTATCTTACAAGTTAGTCATACATCCTGAAACACCCAGAGGTCTTCCCCATGGTCTATTTGTGTCACTAATGTCATTATGCTTGGATTCCTTTTTTCTTCATAATGTATGTGATGTGCCTGTTCAGTAATATTTCTGCCCGTAAATACAAGTTTGTGATAGAACCCGTAAGAAGCTGGTAGACGAGCACCAGCAAAAAACTTCGTATCACAAGTGGCACCTCACTTGGAAGCTTTAAAGAGCTGTAGGAGCTGACCAGGCATGAAAATAGCTTTTAACCTAAGGCTGATCTGCTCGTATTACAGCTGAGACTTTTGCTTTTACTGCCTGTGCTCTCAGTCCTGGGTAAACATGAGGTGCCAGAATGGGTGAAGCAGAATCTTTTCTAAGCATTTAACTCTGAAAGAGGTGGTTATTTTCACTTGAACTCATTTCCTGAAACATTATGTAAGTTCTTGTTGAGCAAAGATAAGAAGCTAAACACAGTTGGTACTAATCTCTCCTAAATTAAAACAATGAACGAGGTTTTATAATAAAAAAGGAGTTGTTGCTGGTTTACTATTCCAAATAAGTGATCACTGGTAGGAATTAGGGTCTGGGGGAGGGCTTTTTGTTTCTGCTTCCAAAAATTAAAAGAATTGACAGGTGTCCAGTGTCCTGGTTGCTGTGGGACTAAAACCATTACTGTACCCCATGCCAGGAGCCTGCATTCCTGGCTAACAGACGGCAGTGTGCACAGGGGAGCATGTACCAGGAGCATGGGCTTCCAGGTGCCTCCTCCTAATGTGTTCTCCCTGGTAGCACAGCTCTTCTCTAGTTCTAGAAGAAAAGCTTCTGGTCTCTGGATTTCCTTTGAGTGCTCTCCCTGCTCAGCTGGGAGGCATTAAAGCCCTTCCCTGACCTCCCTGCTGTGGTCAGTGCATAAAGCCTCTTGTGACCAACCCACTGGTTCCTAATGTCTCAGGACATGCCAGTAAACAAAAAGGAGGTATGCTATAGCCTAAGGTGACTTCGTCATTTTCTGAATCATCTTGATATTTCTTTTGGGTCAGCCCCAAGAAATTCTCTTCCCAGAGCAATGTTAGTCTATTCCCTGTTGAAAACAGGTAATGTGAAGCAAGTATAATCATACCTAGACTGGATATATTTTTTCATTGAAAAGTCATTGGTTGTAGATATGGCTATGTTCCTTAAAGGTGCATTTTCCCCTCCAGAAACACCAAAACAGAATAGTTTTTGGAGAACATTTTATAGATAGCCACAGTTGGTTGCCACATCATTAGAGAAGATGCCAGCAGAGTTGTTGAAAGCATTCATCATCCTTGAAAATAAATTGACTGCCACAGCACCAATTGGAGCTGTGCATCACTGCTAGAGTATGTTGTATTTGCCACAGGATACTGGATAGAGGCTCTTTCTCCAGTGCAGGGCTGGAGTTGAGAAGGCAAGGAATTAGATGCTTTTTTTCCTATAAAACCTCAGGGTTTCCTTAGGAGTATCTGTGTGGTGAAGCATATGACTGGGTGAGAGTTTCATGCCAATGGACTTGTTCTGGATTTAATGAGTAACTTCACAAATGTTAATGAATGCAGAAGTGCAGTGTTCCTCTGAGTACAGCTAGAGGCTGCATTTGACTGCTTGCTGTATCTCAAAATGTACTTACACAGGGTTAATGCAGTGTCTAGCAGTGAGTCCTGCATGCTAATTCCAACCCCATGCCCTCCTGCTTGTGCTGTTTTCTGAACTTCGTTCAGAAATGACAACTAGATAATTGTTTAAGTGAAAGCTAATCACATCATTGTATGCTCACTGGTCAATAATACAAGCTTCTTGTAATTTATAATAGCATTGGAGAAGAACACCTGGATCAATTCAATGCATGCTCAGCATCAAGTGCTCTAATTTTCATTTTTACTATGTGCATACAAAGCAGGAAGCTCATTTTTTCCAGCTCTCACCTTTGTGTGCATCACCGCTTGGAGGGAGAAAACTTCAGAGGGACAGCAGGACTTGTTGAAATACACACAGTTTGGTATGCAAAGAGGAATGAGAATATTGCTGCACTTCAGTGAGAATTGTGAATGCAGTTATTTTTATTATTGAGGACTTGCATAGAAACCAATTTGTATACATCTCCATTGTTTGTGAACAATGGAATGCAGAAAATAATGAAGGGAAATTTATGAACAAATGGGTGTGGAGCTTTCAGCTCAAATTTTCTTTTAAGATATGGATTTTAAGTATTGCAGCGGAATTATTTCATTGTTAGGACCTACCTTCCCACAGTAAGTTAAGAATCTGTGCCAGGTTCCCCTGCTGAAAATTAATGACAGCCATTTCTTATGGACACTGGTCACAAAAGAGGATTTCATGTCTAGGTGCAAAAGATATGAAAACTTTAAGGTGATAGTTATGCATCAGAAGTATGTAAAGAATTCAAATGTTGCTTATTGGCACGAGGTGAGTCTTAACACAGATGTTTTGGCAGTCAGGAAGATCCTAGTTATTGTGACAATCCTGTGAAATTTCTGAAGTGTATGAGTTGATGTAAACACTGTCTTCAAATGATGCTAACCACAGTCTGAAAAATCACTCTGTGATTGTAAAATATAAACTAAGGTATTTTCTGTACCACCTACATGTCTTCCTGCATAGGAAAAGGTGGAAAATACAGAAGAGTTCATCTGATAGTTTCAGTGCATTTTTCGTTTCCTTTACCCCTCTACTACTTGTCATCCATCCATGATGGAGGACACCAAGGACTGAGTTGGCAGTGCATAGACATTCTGGACAAGATAAAATCTGTCCTACATACACAGCTCATTTTCTATTTACTGTGTAGAGAACTCTCCATTTTTTTGAGTACTATGTAGGTATTTTACATAAGATAGGTGTTGACTAAAATGTGCACTGGTCTGAGTGGTAGGCATGTGATACTTCACCATGGGTAACTCTAATACTTCTAGATTTGGGGGTATGTGCTGGATGCAAGCAGTCATTAAGAACTTCAGTCTCCATAGGCAGTTACCACTGAGGTGTGTCCCTAGGACTCTGAAAATCACAGTCTTGTCTTGGACAAAAGTGCAAGGACCTCAAATCAGTGAGGAGATTTGCACTGTGTTCCTTACAATCTCATCCTTGCATTCATTGTCATTAGGGAAATTTGGGATAGCCTGTTTTAGCAGGTTTTCCCCATCCTCTGTAACTTTTTATTTCTGGATCATCTCCCTGCTCTTGAATATTTCATTTTTTTTCCGTATCTTTTCCTATCCCGTGTATCCAGCTAACATAAGAATCATTATTATTAGGTTATAACAGACCAATTAGATTAACAATATGTAATTGTTTTCATATTAAATTGTAATTTATAAGATGATAGTTTTGGATTGCATGAGTTTCTGGTGGGTATTTTTTTGTATTTACAAGTGCCAGTATCTTATTGAGTTTGTTTTTGTCCTGGTTGTATAATGAAAGGTTATTTTCCCAATAAGCCTTTTGGGGTTAGGTGGAACTACTGAAGTAGAACAGATACCTGATATCACCGCCCTACTTTTACAAGTGCATGTGAGAAATCAGATATGCAGGGTTTTGAGTATACTTTTGCAACTTGCATGAGGCATTAGGGAAGCTGGGATGGATGCAGCAGGACAAACTGGAAAGAGCTTGTTGTGGGAAGTGATGGAAGTGTGTAAGGTCAGACTAGGTGGGGTTTTGGGCAGCCTGATCTAATGGAAGGTGTCCCTGTCAGCAATGGGGTGGTTGGAATTGGATGGTCTTTAAGGTCACTTCCAACCCAAACCATTCTGTGATTCTAATATTACATTTCTTCTGGCCACTTGTGTCAGTCCTGCATCCCATTCTAGTCTGAGTAGTATCTGAGCAAGTTGGACAGCTGCTTGTTTGTACACACAACCCACAAGGTTCCCATGCTCTGTCTTTCTCAATCAAGCTGCGACAGTCATACAGCCTGCTGGCAGACTTGAAGATTCCAGTGAAGATATGCCATTGCATTCCTTCACTCTTGCCCTTTCTTTAATCTCTTCCATTTCCAGTCGAAGTGTTCAAGTGGAGTTTATAATATTACTTGCCTTTCAGGTAGTATTTTTAAAAGTCTTAGTTGACGGTTCCTTGGTAGAAATCCATTCTGCCTTTTATAAGTTGTACTGAAAACTTTAAATCAAGTTGCGTAACTTTCAGAGAAGATAATGTAATATACTCAGAGCAAGATGCCTAATGGATAAGTATTTCCTTGTTTCAATTCTCTCGAAGGTGAAGGGAAGAAGGGTTTTTCCACTGGAACATGTTCATGGGTTTAGATCTGGAAATGTCTGTTTCTACATAAACGGGTGCTGTAGCCGAATGACTGAGGGTCTCCAAAGATTGTTTCACACTGTTTGCCACCCTGCATTGGTTAGTTATTGGGAATAGGCAACTAAATTAGAAAGGGACTACAGTAGAGCAGGAATTCTGCTTGCAGTCATCTGGGGGAGTGTTTGTATCTTCACACCTTTGACAGCAGATCCTGCGCTGTTTATTCTTGAGGGATTTGACTAGACCAACTTGAGATACCTGCTGGTGTTATGAGAGTATATTAAGGTGATACAATGTTCACGTTGCTCCCACAATACTCACAGTAAGGAAAACAGTTGTATTTTGAACATGTGGGAGAACTCCATGCTAGGGAGAATGTTGTCCTAGATAAGAAGCAAGAAAAATCTTGTCTGCCTGGGAAAACCAGTTTTACAGTGTATGTGTTTTAATGCTTCTTAAATAATACCATTCATAAGTTAATTTGGATAAATCCTAACACAAGTGAACTGTCTTTCTTTAATATGAAGTGAATTCAGTTATAATAGTCACATCCCAAGTGAATTTGTCTAAGGGCAGTGAAGTGATTTAATGAATACACTTCTAATGAGCTGAAAGTACAAACTGCTGTTGTTTCTACTCTGAGAGGTTGGTTGTTTTTTGCTATTATATCCAAAGAAGTCACTGTCACAGCATTGGAAATTTTTAACATGACGTCAGTAGGTCTGAATCCTATCTCTCCTCTAGCTGACCTCTTATCTCACCAGATGTGAAAATCGAGGGCTTTGCCTGCGGTCTTCTCTAAGAGCTCGAGTGCTAACACCCACTCCTTTTTCTGTATCAAAACACACCCTTTTGTTAACAAAAATAAATTTTGAAAGTGTTACAAAAATCATACCTTATGAATGCCCCTGCATACTTTACCTTGGATATGCTGTGGATGTCACTTCCTCAAATAAGACTTACTATACTAAAGATGATTTGTTTTTCAGGATCAGCATTAATGTTACTGGATTTATTTTCCAAAGTACAACTTAGTGATGGTGCCATGTATGTAGAGAGATAAGGAAGGGAGCAGACAGACTTGACATTTGACTCAAGTAGCTGATTACGTGCATGCTCTCATTGAATCACAGCCACAAATCAATGAGATTTAAACACACAAGGAAAGGTAATATTTTTTTCTTTCTTTGGCTAAAGTAGTCTAAGAACATGTAAACAGATTTTCAGCATCTAGTGCATGGCAAATTGGTGTCTGTGGGCAGAGCTGAGTAAAAAGTGTTTAACATAGATTTTTTCCCACCAGACTTGGAGAGGAGAAAGGAGATGTGCTTAGTTGAAATTGTGATTTTTTTTTTTTTGTGTGTGTGTGTGTTCCTTTTTAGAAAGTTAAAAGCATTTAGAAATGAAATAGTAAAAAGGAAAAAATTGTTCTACAGTGCCACTGTTTTTGGTAATTTAATTTTAATTAAACTATTTGATAAAGATACATAGGGTGAAAAGTACTGAAGCATTTTCTTTCAAAGGCAAGTTAAAATAAGGTTAAAGTCTCCTAGAGAAAATGTGGTATTTTAAAACTTCCCAATGCTAATTCAAGTAAACTTTTTTAAAAGCACTTCTACAATTGATATTTTAATTGTTCTTTCATGTGCTTTGACATGTTTTGCTCCCTTGCTTTATCATGTAAAATTCCTATTAAAGAATATTAAAACCAGTTTCCTTGATATAATTTCTTCAACAATAGTTACCCTCTGAAGGGAAGTGTAGCAAGTAATTCTTACAGATAACGTTCTTTTCTTTATGCTGTCATACTTACACTTTAAGACATTTTAGTAAATTTAGGACTTAATCTAGGAGATGGCCTAATTTGCCATACTGTGGAAGCAGGGCTAGCGGAAGTCCTGGAGTGAGAAAATAATTAAAATGCTAATGAACCTGGCCCAACCTGAGGTGTTTATCCAAACAGACTCGAAGAGGAGTGCAGTTCAAAATTGCAGTAAGAGATCAAAAGAAGTCTGAAATGCTTGCAAAAGGAAATAAAAATATAAAAGCATAATTACGTTAATTAAAGGTTTTGTAGAACAGGTACAGAAGTGGATGATGCAGATGAATGTTTGTGATGAGCAGCTGATGTAATGTTTAAACTTGTTCATAAAAATATGGGTGCCTCTCTCTGCCAAGAATGAAGGAATTTTTCTATATAAATACAAAGTGCTGATTTGTGGAGACGGAAAGAGGCTAGGCAAAAGCACACGTGGATTCTTGAGAGGTAGATTTGCCAGTTTCCTTTGTTACCAGCCTGTCTCAACTGATATGTAACCCCTGTCAAAGGGCACTTCTCCACTCAAGGTTTCCTGGTGCTAAGCTGCTTAATATCTGAGCCCCCAAGCAGGATGGCCTGACCTGCTGGGATGAATATCCCAGTGGCCTCAGAGAAGTTTGGTGTGCTGATAGCGGGACTGGAATTGGTGCTACTTAATGTCAGCTGCCGTCTGGATGTGTGTAGCAGGTGGTGGCACAGGAGGTGGTGACTCTTCTCTTGGTCACCACTGAAAAGATGACAAATTGCCCTAGAGGGGGTTGTATCCAACTAAAGTCGTCTTGCTGTATCTTCTGCGCGTAGAATAGGAGAGGCAGCAGCTGTGAATACATCCTGCTTGGATCCTGAGTGCATCAGTGGGTATTTTGAAGATCTGTTTCTGATATGCAGCATGCCCGCTACAGACAAGTCTTTGGTCACTCCACTGTTGTTTTCATCTTGGAGGCTATTTTCAGAATGAGAACGATGCGTGTAGATTGTTTCACTCTCAAAGCAAGAAGCAGCAGCTTTGCCAAAATCAACAGTGTGTTTCAAAGCCTTCCAGGTTCCCTAAAACACAAAGGCTGACTCAGAGCCATGACTCATGGTCAGGAAACAGCAAGCTGGGGGACTCCTTATCTGCTCTCCTATCTGGGGTGTGGGAACAAACGGTGGGGTGGGGCAGGAGCCTGCTGGTGGAAGAGTAGAGGAAAGGTTAAATATGACAGCTTCCACTTCTTGGGGAAAGGGCTGGAAAACAGTCATCCTTTCTTGTGTCCTTCCTTACTGGCAAACAGAGTTGTTTTAGTAATGAGTACTCTAGCTCCACTGACAGCTGTACAGTAAATCAGCCTCTGTGTGAATTATTTATGTGAAAAGCATTAGATTAAATCTTACAAGTGATGAGAGTACCTCCAGGCGCCCAAGGGATTGTCACTGCTGCCATTGCAGGAACTCTGGGCTCTGTCAGTCAGCCCCATCTGGCTCTATTTGTTGTCACCATCTTCCTTCCCGCCTGCAGTCTCACCAGTGCATCAGTGATTCATGACTGAGATTGTGCAGGATTTTTGCACCTGACATACAAAGGCAACTTCTGTGCCTGGATAGCAAAACCAGACCTTTTACCAGGACTTCTGAAAAGCAAAAAGGTGCTGCAGGACCTGGGGTAGTATCAGTGAATAAATGTGCACAGCATCTCTTGATTCTTAGCAAGAGATGCTGAAGGATGCTAGGAACTTCATGCATCCGGCCTGTCTGCACTATGTGCTTCTGTCAGTCCTTTTCTGCTTCGGGAGAAAATAGTTACTTTTAAGAGTCAGAAGGTAGTCAAAATTCTTTCCTTTCACATCTAATGCTACGCAGCATTACTCCTGTTATTTCACTGTTTCCTGACAGGCTGACCAGTGGCTT
The DNA here is from genome assembly GCA_016647715.1 of Pavo muticus. Taxonomy (NCBI): domain Eukaryota; kingdom Metazoa; phylum Chordata; class Aves; order Galliformes; family Phasianidae; genus Pavo; species Pavo muticus. The sequence continues at coordinate 94,510 of JACDJE010000628.1, forward strand.
AGTCCTGTGCCCACCCACAGATATTCCTACCTTGCCCTTTGAACTCTGCATCCCCTGCTTCCTGACTCTACAAGTGAAGGGTTTTTGTGACCTCATTGCTTATGGCCCGGGACAAATGATCCTCGTTCGTGACAGACTCATCTCTGCATGCCCTGGATCAACTATGGGAGCTCAAAGATCCCTTTGTGGTCTGGTTTGTCTTGGTGCAAGCTTTTCATGCACCTGCCTTCACTCAGCTCCCTTTGCTGGTGTGGCAGTGTCTCAGACCTGCTGCCAGCCTCTGCACAGTCTAAGCTTTCTCTTTCTTTCCCAGCCTCATGTGGCAGCACGTGTCTGGTATAATGAGGTTGGTGATTAACCAAAAAATTATCAAAGAACTTTCTTCCTCCGGCTGGTGTCCAAAAAGACAGATGTTCTTAAGAAGTGGCTGCTGTAGGACAATCCAGAGGAGTCACTGGAGCTCATGCAGACACAATAATTTCATGCTGGTCTTGTGGGTTGGTGCTGCAGGTACTCCGCTGCTAGTACAGGACCTAGCTTTGCTGAATTGGCCCACAGCATGATTTCTGTGGGTACATCTAGAGCTCCCCTGGGTAAACAGGCTGTTGATCCCACTAGAAAAATAGAAGGCCAAAGAGGAGATGCCTGCCCCTTGCCCAAGCTGGGCTCTGTGCTGTGGTGTTCCGTGTGGCTGTTTGCACTGGACAAGTAGCAAAGGACTTGGTGCTGTTCTGCTGGTAGGGTTTGGGCATGTCTTGTAGTGGTGCAGATGGCTTTGGGTGAAAGGGAACAGGGGCTGGGCTCATGGCAAGGGAGACTTTAAATGGTGCTTTCCCTCAGTTTTTGTTTGACAACACTGTAACTACCTGCTCATCTCCATTTTAGCATATGTAAGCATGTGTAGGTGTTAAAGTTTACCTGTAAATATGTGCTGGAAGTCCTGTCTCTACAGCAACCCTGTAGAATAAAAGTACACACATTCTAGCATGCATTTTGATGCAATTGCCTGGCTGCAGCTGTGACAGTGATACCTCAAGCACCCCTAGCATAGCACCCGTACATGTCTGGTCCCACCTGTCAGTGCTACCATCTGTTCCAATCACTGTTATGCTCACAGTGAAAGTAACTTACAACTTGCTTTTTTTCCCTCTTTGGATTCAAAACCTTACCAAAAAAGAAGCAATGTGTGTAGAAGGCCTGTTGGGAGTGGGAAGAAATACGTATTGTAAGGAATTGCTAAATTTCTACAGTTCTTGTAGCTCTTCCAGGCACTTCCCTTCAACTCTGATTTCTTCCTCTTCTTGATCCTTTGTTGAATGTTATAATCCTGTGTTTATATCTGTCTGTTGCCATAGAAATAACTGATGGTGCTAACTGAGATAGAAACTTCCTTGAGGGATAAAGGGAAGGGCTATTCTTTATAATTGTCTCATCTATGAGAAAATAACAAGTCTTCAGATTTCTATTCAAAGGTCATGAACTTTACCCCCTCTACTATAATATGAAAGAAGTGAGGCCCTTTGGGTGGCAGTGCTCTTGCTTTCTCTAAATGGCAGATTGCAGTGCTCCTGCACCCTCCCTCTCAACTTGGTTTTGCAAAGGGACCGAAGGATAGTTCAAGCTTCCTTCTCATCAAAAGCTTAGCTTTTGTTGGTGGTGCTACAAACACCTATCTGTTCAGAATCTACCTAAAAACATCAATCCTCCTTTCAGAAGGGACTATAGGCAGTGAATGGCAACAGCTCCCCATCACTGCTGACCCAGGGTTTGAGGAAGAGGCCCTCAGCTAATGTCAGGTGTGGTGGCCTTGCTGATGTCTTCAAGTTTGTTTGTGTTCTGTTGCATGTGATAATTTACTGCAAGCAACCTCGTAGTCTCTGATTTAAAAAAAAAAAAAAAAATAGATAAATCCAGTGCATTATGTAGAAGAGAAGTCACAATGACTTTTATATCTTAAGCCTTCTAAGTTACATTTCACTTGTTCTTTTGCCTGATTTTTTGGTTTAATAAAACTGTTGGTATTTAAGAGCAGGGTGGTTTGTCTTTTTCACTGTAGGGAGAAACAAAGTGAAGTATCATATGAAACAATGCAAATTTAAGAGGATGTTTTAGGTCCTCAGGAAGGCTGCTTAACATCCACTTAATTTGAGCATGGCATGGGAAACCATGCTCAGCATTGGTAGAAATTTCCTAACTTAGCAACTGCTTTTTATAGAAAGTTATTTGTGTTTGTAGTCTCTGCTCTACTAATTTTGGATAATCCTTACCACTGAAATACAAACTAAACCCCGTTCTGATGGCCACATGTAGTTGTGTAGTCTTTTATCTCACTGGCCTCAAAAACACCATTTCATCAATCTTTATTCTTTCTTCTCCTGCTCTGCCTAAATCCTCCTTTGTATCCTTTCTACCGTCTGTCAAATAAAGTCCTACCATTTTTTTTCAGTTCGTCTGCTCCCCCCATATTCTATACCACTTCATTTTTTTTCTTAAAACATGATGGAACTTGTGATGTGGGTTGAAAATGTCAATATTCAACTTAAGCTTAAGCTTAATATTTGTTACGGAAAACATTATTGCCTATTAATTTCATAGCTGCTTGGGGTGGTACATATCCTGCATGTGGGTAAACTGAGGTATAAACAGCTCCAAATAATTCAGAGGTGAAAAGCCTAACAAAGTAATAAGAAGAAAGAATCCAACACTGAGCTGAACTTCCTCATTTACTATCTCCAGGTTTTCCTTTCACTTTAGGATTTTCTGTGTTGTAGTAATATAATGTCCATCATGTGGAAAGAGGAAGGAAAAAGAGCAACATGATGCTTAGAGAATCCTTGTAAATTGGTCATGACTGATGACTCTCTGTGATCATTCTTGGGACCAGTGCTCTTCAATGTCTTTACCAATGATGTAGACAGAAGAGGGATTGAGTGTACCCTCAGCAAGCTTGCTGCGATGCCAAGCTGTGTAGTACAATTGGAACAATAGAAGGAAGGAGTTTCATCCAGTGGGACCTAGACAGGCTTGAAAATTGGACCCCCGTGAACCCTAAGGAGGTTCAACAAGGCCAAGTGCAAGGTGTTGCACTTGGGTCAGAGCAATCCCAGATAAGAGTACAGACTGGGAGAAGAGCTAATTGTAAGCTGTCCTGAAGAGAAGGACTTGGGGATCTGATAGATAAAAAACTGAACATGAGCCAGAATTCTGTGCTTGCAGACCAGAAGGCCAATAGTAACCTGGGCTACATCAACAGATGGGTGGCTGTCAGGGAGAGAAAAGGAGTTATTAGCCCTTTCTACTCTGCCTTTGTGAGGTCCCATCTAGAGTACTGTGGCCAGGCCTGGTGCCCCCAGCACGGGAAGGATATGGACTTGTTGAAGTGAGTCCAAAGGAAGCCACAAATATGATCAATTTGAGATTTTCAGCTTGGAAAAGAGAAGGCTCTGGGGATACCTCAATGTGGTATTCCAGTATTTGAGGGGAACTTATAAGCAGGAGGGTGACCAACTTTCTACATGGTCTAGTAACAGCACAAGGGGTTTAAACTAAAAGAGGGAAATTTAGGTTAGATATTAGGAAGAAATAATTTACTCAGGGAGTGGTGAGGCACTGGAACAAGTTGCCCAGAGAAGCTGCAGACGCCCCACCTCTGGAGGCATTCAAGGCCAGGCTGGATGACATCCTGGGCAGACTGGTCTAGTGGCTGGCAACCCTGCCCACAGCAGAGAGGCTGGAAACAGATGACCTTTAAGGTCCTCTCCAACCTAAGTCATTCTTTGATTCTATGACTTTGGTCACAGTCTGTTTGATGTTCCTGTTTTGGTTTTGTTCCATTGTGTAGTTCTATCAAGGAATCTTTTAAAACCAGATAGTGAAAGTATTTGAGTTTATATCTCCACAGTCCTTTGGCCAGACTGCTAGAGTGGGTGCTCTGTACATGGGTCTGGGATTATAAAGCATCTGAAACCTTTCAAACTGCTACACGAGATCCTTTTTCTATTGTCACCCCCTCACACTTGTGTTGGGGTCACCATGTGATGGTGAAGTAGGTGAGAATATCAGGATCTGTAAGTGAAGCAACATGGTGGTTATTTCAGGCTGTGTCCAGAAAGGCACGTCATTCTGTAGAGCTCATATCTGCAACCACCTACTGACCCTGGAATGTCCAGGGGTCTCTATATTTTGTGTTGATCTCTCAACAACAAATAGTGTTGGAAAGCATTTGCTCCCTCGCGTGTGCTAAATGAATAATTGCTTTCCATAACTTCAAATGCAGAGCTCTCTATAATGTATGTGTTTTCTTTCTTTCCATTTTTTTTTACCAGCTGACTTCCTCAGAAGTAGCAGGATGTTAGGATCCACACCAATTCCTAATTTGACCACCAGCCACAAGTTTGTTTTCAGGAAGTTTTCTGCCAACTATGTCATAAAGAGAAATCTGCTCTGACCTGATAAAAATAAAAATTAAAAATTAAAAATTATCCTGAACAGGAGCAAGTGAAAATGACGAGAAGCAGAGCCGGCTTGTCTCCAGTTCACCTTCCTGTTTTTCTTGTTAATACACACTTTTTGTGTAATGTCTGAATCCAAAGCAACTTGAAAACATCACAGTAGTGCACAAGTCCAGAGAGGCCAGGTCTGAATCCAGTCCTGCATTCAGGGAGGGACAGGTTTGTCCTTTCAAAACCTGAGCTAAGTGCAGAAAAGCATGAATTGGCCTGTCTGTCACTAATGATCTCTTGTAAAGAAAACAGATGTTGAATACAGGTTTTCTTGGAAGCATAGTATACCAGTAATTTAAAAGGCTGGAATTTGGTTATAACATGCTGACCTTTAGCAGTTCTCTCATAATTTCTTGTAACTTTCTTGTTAAAACCTTGCTTGGAAAAAAGGTCAAACTTTCTTCTCTAATTTTAAACAGAATACCATTAAATGAATGTAAAAAATAGTTTTCTGGACTTTCTCCTTTTTGGGTTAAGTTTTTCTAAGTAATAACAGAAAAATAAGAAGCAAGTATTTTCTGTGGTAATTAAAACAAGAATTAAAATAGGTAAAGGCAGTAGTCCTATTAAAAATATGCCATTGAAAGCAAAAATAGAGAGAAAAATCATATATACTGTAGGCCATAAAGTGAAATAACTACTTCATCTGTGGGAAGCTGGGGGAGGATGGTGTCTGCCTAAAGATGGGAGGATCCCATGTCCTGCCTTGATCCCACACTGTCCATTCACAGGGCTCAGCCTTTGCCCCTAGCTGCACTTTAATATTTCAGTTTTAGATTCCCTGGGAGCTTTAATTAATGTGACTCTAAGTCTCAAGGTAATCAACAAAAATGTATTTATCAAAATCCTCTTTTCAAGTCAGTGAAAAGCCTAGTTTGATTCCAGTGCAGTTTGAGGCCTGCTTGTGGCAGTGTGTGCCCTGTGGTCATGAGAAGCACAACTCTGCCGCAGGTTATGCCATCCGTTACTGTGTCGTGGGGCCCTGGATGCTGCCCTACACAAGGGACTGCTAAGGTGTCCTGAGTGTCTGTTCTCTGCTCCCAGTGACTGGTATGTGGTGGAGGTGGAAGCGCTGCTTTGTTCAGTGGGATGCCTTATTAGCAGAAGCACAACTAGTGCTCCTGTGGATGGCATATATTTATGTAACATAGCTTGTTACAGACTCAGCAGTGCCAGCTGAGGGCATAGTAAGGGAAGGAATTCATTGCTTTGTATGTGTTGGGTAGGAGCTGTAAAAGGGGCCCAATTCCTCAAGCCTGGGTCAGTTTATCATAGAAGTATCTCCAGATGATGGGGCTGAAAGAGTGATTTTTCAACTTCCTGTGCTTTCAGCAGTTACTTCCAGCCTTGACCTACAAAGCATAAAGGGAAAGAATCTGAGGAATGCACTCAATGGCTATGGAGCAAACACGGCTCCTTTTTGTGGAAGTGGCCAAGCAGCACAAACCTCTGCTTCACTCTTCCCTGAGTGCAGGCTCAGGGCAGAGATGCAGCCTGGGCAAATGCTCTCTCTGTTGGAGCACGCCCCATCAGTGTGGGTCTTCACTGTGAGAATGTTTCTTTCCATTCCACTGAAAGGGGAGGTGATTTCTTTTTTTCCCTGAAGCTTGAAATGTGTTGGAACCCTGACTACTGTTTTGCATTCATTTTGTGTTGTTGCCGAAATTCTTTCAGGCATGTAGAAGAAATATCTGCTGGGAGTTGTGTAGAAATGCTGAGCTGGAAGCTGAGAGCTGCTGCAAGTTCTCCTGCATGCCTTGTTTGGAGTCTGGGAACTTCTGCTGTGCTGCTGGCACAGGGACTTACCACCATGTGATACTGTCTCAGAATATCTTCTGAGAGCGCAGCATTCTCCTCACCTGTTCTTGGAGTCTGACAGGCACCTTGTCATGGTGTAAGATTGGCCCCAAAACACTTGGTCTAGTTTGGGGAAATAAGCAGAACACCCTGCTCTCTGCAGTATTTTGTCTTTGCCATGATTTCAGATGGGTCATTGTTTTCTATCTCACGCTACAATAGATATTCATAGTGATTTGCCATAGGATAAGAAGCATCTTATCTCCAGAAAGTTCGGAGTGGTGCACAGATCCCTCTTTGCTCTTATTTTGAGCTTTGGTTTTTGCTGGGTGCTCTTCACCTTCCTGATTTTTGAAGGAGAAGGCAAAAGTATGAAAATCTACTCCAATCTTACTACCATGTGATATGAACAAATTACTTCCCTTGGGAATGCCTGCAGGTTGATGTAGTGAAGAATGACCTGTAATAACATGGGAGTATATGTTTAAGAACTTTTAAGCACTTCATTTTCATATCTTAAGATGTAGGGGAAAAAAAAAATAAATGAACATATGGAAAACAAACACTTCAGTAACTCGAGGTAGATGGAGATGCTGCTGGAAACATTTAGTGGGGATGAACAGATGGACAGCAGTGAGCTGGCGAATAGGGTGGGGGATTCAGCTTGTGTAAGTGATATGTGCATCCCAGGCTAGTGGGATTCCTGGTTTTGTACACTGGAGCTGAATGGGATTTGTTGAAAATATTCTGGTAGAACTAGGAATGTGTTAGGCTGATGTCATTTTGATTCTGAGGAGTACACAAGATATAGTATGTAAATTTCCATCAGACAATCAGTGTTGCAAACAGGCATATGTACTAGTTACAGCTACCCTCTTACAGAGCTACTGCTCACCTGGTCACACCATGGACTTAGCAAGATTTTTGCTGCTTTAAACCTCAAGGAAATCTGGTTTCATAGAAAAACTTGTCTGAGGTAAATTTTAAGTTGTAGTCAGGTCTTAGAGTGAGTTGTCCCTATTAGGCTACCTCTGAAAATGCTCTCTAAGCTCTAACATTAGGCAGGGGTATTGGAAGAAACAAGGAGTAAATATATTTAATTATCTTGGCATGGTCCTGCCTCTGCGCAGGGATCCAGTTCTCTCCAAAAAGTTTGCCATGTGTACATGCTGATCTATGTCTGAGATCTGCTCTGGAGTAAGCTGAACACCTCTGGGCAGAGGCAGCAGGCTTTTCTGGTAATCTTCCAGCTGTGAACAAGAGCATTAGAAACCATGACTGTGAGCCAGGCTGCAACAGCTCTTCTCAGGAATACTGGAGACAGAAACAGCAAAGCCCTTGTGAAATTACCTTGTCTGGGGTGTCTATGTGGAAGCACATCAGCTGTTACCAGAAAGCATCGAATTTATATAATGCTTTCCAGCACACTGACCATGAGTGCTAAAACTGTATGCTATGTATATAACATGGCAGTTGGCTGAGAAGCTGCCCTCATCAGGGGCTGCATTATTACCTTAAATAAACTCAGCTGGAAAATTCAGTGTCACAAAAAACAATGTGAGGTTCTTTATCTGGATTGTTCCCACTAATGTCCTTTGCAGCTGTGGGTAAGCTGTGAATCACAAAGGAGGAAAAGTGCCATGGTGGAGAGCAGGCTCTCCTGCCCAGGACTGTGAGGATGCAGAGTAATACTGATGACTGTCACCAGGCACATGGTGTGAGTGGCCTGTCTTTGTGCTGTGGAGAGAAATGGGAGGGACAGCTGTTGGGTAGCTTTGTAGCTACCTCATAAAGTATATAGACAGCACAGGAAAATTGTAGTTTTGAGCAATTGTGAACTGAATGAAGGATGGAGCTGGCAGTATGAGAATGAGAAAGTAAGCTGGAGATTAATTGAGAAAGTAAATGCAGATGTGATAGAGGAGTGCAAGCACTAAATAGCTTGTCAGTAGGCTATAGGAAGTGTCTTGTGCATGGCTGTAGTGGAGCATGATGGACTTCTTAAGGTGAGAAGATATCATGCTACAGTAAATAAAAAGCAGGTGATGACGGCCTTTATCTGTGTACTTTATCTGTATTGCTGAAGGTTTAGAGGCAGCTAAACCTTCTGAGTAGTTCATAGGTTTCACCAAATGTAGCTGAGATGTGAAGATAAAGAAGGATATTCAAGACAAATTTGTTACATACCCGGCAGTGAGATTGCTTCTGCAATTTTTTGCTATAAAGCAAAGGATAGCATCAAACCTTTCTTTGTGAGGATTTGCCAGGCTCACCTTGAACTGACGTCCAGATCTCCACAGCATATCAAAACAAGTGAGAGACTCTTTCAGACAGATAGGGGGAAGTTTGAATAAAGAAACAGGATTGACATAGAAATGCCAGTGGATGGGATGAAAAGATGGGAACAAGCAAACATCTCTCTAAAGAAATAGCGGTAGCTTAAAAAAAAAAAAAAAAAAAAAAAAGATGCACAGTTATTTAATCAGGCATTGACTGGACAAATTGTCGCTTAGACATTAAAGGAAACAAAGGGGTAGTAATACCTAATCCGACAGGAGAATGCATGGAAAAAAGCCACTCATTAACAGATGAAGAAAAGATGGAAGGGGAATACTTCTAGGTATTTGTGCCTCATGTTTCTTCTTGCTCCTTCAGTATTGAGCATCAGAAATTTTTTTGCCATATTCCTGAAGCTTTGAAAGTAAATGTAAGATCAGTAATCCCAGCCTTGGCCTTATTTCCTGTGGTATAATACAGAGGCAACCCCAGGGACCTTTCAGGTTAGTAGTTAGGCATTCCCTATCTTTCTATTTAGCTTTTTCCACTTTCTTTGTCGAGCCTCAGTGTTGGCAGCTAGCACAGCATTTGTGTGATCTTTATCTCTGGTCTTGCCCTCTATGAATGGTCAGCCCCATATCTCCTGTCTTCATCCCATGCACTGAGGCCAGGAGCTAAAGGCGACCTAGATGTTGTAGATAAAATTTTGCATACAGTACCACTTTGGTGTTTCTATAGGAGTGATCAGAGATATCAGGAGGAAGAAATGCTAGATGGCCTCCTTTCTGCCTCCCTGACCTCATGTGGGATGTCTGGAGGTGATCCAGCCCTTGCTCTGATAGGTGTTCACTGGGAAGAAGACAAAGTCTAATATGGTAAGAAAGTTTTAAGGAGACAGAAGAATATTGGTACTCATGGAGGTTTTAAACAGAAATCTGTTTCTGTGGAAAACTGTGATGGGAAGAGGCCTTTGATTCTGTACAACAGCCATCTTAGATGTACAACTGATATGTTTAATCCTAGCAAAATCAATTGATGGATGAGACAGGAAGATGTTATTAGTGTACGCTTGTGTACCAGGCTACAGATTTAGGCCAGACTCTTCTGAATTCAATTGAGAAGTGACTCTCGGTTTAATTAGATGAGTTCTTTATCTTCCTCACTGGCAGCATTTTGTACTCTTGCTTAAGCAGAGGAGAAGATTTCCAATGCAGGCTGTATTTATTGCTCATGGATTTATGGTCAAGTCTTTTAATTTCAAACCTTCCGGTTGGCTGAAGCTAGTAAAACTCTGAAGTGAGATGAGAGCTTCCTCTAACTCTGAAAGAGTGGTCAGTTGCTGGAACAGGCTTCCCAGGGAGGTGGTTGAATTACTGTCCCTAGAGACGTTCAAGAAATGTGTAGATGTAAGGAGCATGATTTAGTGGGGAAATACCGGTGTTAGGTGGACAGTTGAACTAGATGATCTTAGAGGTTTTTTCCAACCTTAATGATTGTATGATTCTTTGCATGTTGTCTGAAATAATTTCTTCAGAACTAAACAGATCTTGAATGCTGCGATTTTTTATTTGTGTAGTCTGTGTAATTGTCATCTTTCTGGAGTGAATGCATAGCATAAGTAATTTGATGAAGATCATATGATCTCTTCTGAAATGGTAATTCTTCCCTGTTATTTTTAACGTATCTCTAACAGTCAAACATATAGGTCATGAGGAGGTACTTTAAAGCTCTGTTAACTTACTGTCTATCTTCAAATTTTAGTTAAAATCATGCCTGGTTACACCAGAAAATCATATTTTCAGCAAACTTTTCCTGAGATAAAGTGTATAAATATTTTTATGAAGATTAGAAAAGTTTGTTTTCTGTTAAGTTTCATAGAACAATCTTGACAAGAAATCTGGTGCTGCTAACAAATACGGGCCCAATTAGTTGATTTCTTTGTCAGCTCTTTTGTCCAGGTCTGCATTTGCAGCCTTTAACATTTCCAGATTCATTATCACGTCCTGGGGTTTTAACTCTGAGGCTTGGAATAACCTAGTGTGCTATCTATTATATCAGTAATATTTTTCCAAGGATTAAGTAAGACCGAGTAATTTGTTGTATTATATCTTCTAAAGAAAAATCCATTATGTATTTGCCCAAATTTGACTTATTGAACATTTTTAGGCTGTTATTTCTGGACTGAACAAATAGTTCTGTGGATCCTCAGCTGAACATTGTTTTCCTGTAACAACCAATGTTTTAAGCAAGTAAAGCCTCACTGTGATGTTAACCAGAATATTATCTGTTTGGGTTATAGGGTTTTCTTGCATAATACACTTCTCTGTTACTTCCAGAGTTCGGCAGCTGTTAAACAAATATTGTCACAGAGTGTCTACAGATTTCAATGTTTAATTTCCCTTGTTCTATTGTTTGTCATTCAACGAAATACAATTATATAAAGTTGATCAATAGGGAAAGAAAGTAATTTCATTAAGCTCTGTCCTGGAAAAAGCTATCTACTTGTCATCCCTTTAATCTGTGGCTCCCTCTCCAAAAGAAGTAACGTAGGAAGTGATGGTTATTTTTAAGGTACAAATTGTTTTTTCCTTGTTGGCATGCTAAAAATATCAGAAGGTTCATGGTTAGGCCATCTATGTGGTGATGTCTGGTGCCATGAGGAACTGAGAACAGGCTCTCTGGGATGGCCTTCCTAGGGGGATGTGCAAGTTCCTGCGCCCAAGGCACGACTTGCTTTTTTTCTAAGTGCTGCTTACTTGATATCTTCTAGTTAGCAATGGCTTTTTTATGAATCGTATCTACTGTGTCTCAAATTAATAGTGACTGTTTTGTGCAGCTAAATGAAACTGGCACATGAAAACTGTAGTGGGCAGAAGAAGCTATAATGTACAGGCTGAGGTGAAGGAGTCCTTCTTGCCGCTAGACATCTGAGATGATACTTTGTAGTTGGAGAAATGTGTTTACAAACTTGATAGGAATGTTTGCCTGAAATGGAAATGCACCTGTGAAAAGAGCTGTGAGCTGGAGGGCAGGTGTCTGGTGGTAGATGTTGGTATCTCAATGGTGAAGAAAAACCCAAGGGGCAAAGAAACAATACCATTCTGCAAAATAAATAAAAATAATATAGAATAATTAAAGTAGGGTCACTGAATATGAAGCACAGTGCCCTAGCCAGAACAAGCTCTGAACATATCCCCAAGCGATGCTCCTAACTCAATGATTGCATGTAGATGCAAATAGATTTTTATTGATTCTACAAATAAATAGGTATATTTTAATACAAATTCCAATATGAACTCTGCCCTGAATTATTTTGAAAACTTTTCCAAGTATTTCTTTTTTGTAACTTTACAGCAAGAGATGCTACTGAAGGGACAGGAAATGAATGTGTTTAATCAATGATTTTAGAAAGGGGATAAATAAAAAGTACAGGCTATTTATTAGACTGCTTTCCAAATGAATGCTTTAATCTCCTGTCTGTGTAACTGCTTTATCAGTAAATGAAAGGGCTCAAATATTTTCCTCCTATGTTTTAACAGCAGATGTGGACCAGTCTAAGTGCATTAACTGATTGTTTTTTTCAGTTGCCAAGAGGCAGAAGTTTTCTTTAAGAATGCTTTGCGCTATGCTTGCAGTTTTGGTGCCCTCATGTTTTCTTGGAGGGCACAGCTAATGCTCTGGATACTGTTAGCCCTGAGAAGTGACATGAGCTCAGGCCCACCGATGGGCCTGAGCTGGGATTCACTAATGAATGGGGAGCAGCAGCAGACAGCTGCTGATGTTCAAACCTGTTGAGCATTAAAAGAAAAGCTTTTTTGTTCTGCCAATGAATTCGTACCTTCAGGAAAGGGAGTTAGGTTTTCACAATGAAAAGATGAGCAGATATATTTAAAGTGAAAATTGTTTTTCAGAGAAGAGCAGTTTAATAGACTAATAATAAAACCATTCCAGCTTGCTGCCAGCTACTGCAAACAACTATCTACTCGTGGTGTATGCAAGTGTTGTGGCTGCACTGTGAAAGTTTGCTCACTGATGCCAGTGATCACACTGTATTGTTCCTGTCATATTATTGACATCAGATTGTGGGCCAGGAAATCCTGAGTCTTCGCCTCATTAGTCTTATGAGTTGATAATTACGATTAGCTGTGAGTTAGGAATGGATGAGACGTTTGATAAATTTTTCTTTATTTTTTTCTTTACAGAAGTAGGTATTTTACTTTGCAGCTGAGGCTTTGTTTCTTAAATCAGTTCCCAGTTTTGTCTGTCATTCATGCCTCCTGTTTTCCCATATGGTTGTTTCCATCCCAGTCTCTCCCAGTAGGCTTGGTGTCTGCTGATGCTAAAGGATAAGAACTGCCCCTGTGTGCAAGCAGCCTAGCCCTCGTTACCATGGTGGTGCTGCTGCTCTGAGTGGGGGCTGCTCCAATGGAGCTACCAACTCGCATGGGTGCAGCAGCTTGGTGCTGTTTCCAGCCAAAACCAATTGGTGGTCATAGTTATCCCCAGACAGGAAGATTTTAACACCCAGTCTCTCCTGCTGAGTGTATATATTTACCCGTCTGTGCAATGTCTACAGGGAACCACTGAGGTATGCATGGGGCCAGCAGAGAGCCTGGCCCTGCTGTTGCTGTTAGAGACTTCCTCCAGTTCACAGGAAGATCTTGTTTCTGGCTGCTCAGCAGGATTTTGTGTGTCTGGATTTCGTGTGAACACTGGGGAAGTGGGGGTGCATAACAGGCATCTCACTTCAAAGATTTGGACCATAATTTCAGTCTGTAATTTGGTTTTTGGATGATAAACTCTGGAGAAGCTTTTCAGGCATTCTTTTTCTTGGATATTTTGAAGTGAAACCACAGACATGGACACTTTTCACTGTATGGAAGGCACAAGCACCCAGTTCAGGCTTGCAAAGGTTATTCCTGAGGCTGAGCATCCCCTGTACCACTGAATGGAGTAGCTGTCCTGTATGCTTCAACACAGTCTAACAGGATGTTGTCTTGAGGTTCAAATAAACCTTAGTATGAGTTAAGGCTGATGACAGCGGAGATGTGATTTGCGAAAGAGACTGTAGTTACCCACTGTACAGCAGAAGTGTTCTGTAGAAATGAACATCTCAACTCGGCATTTCTCTGCAAGCAATGATCTTGTTGTGCCTGCAAATATCCCTACCCTTCCTTTATATGAATACTTTATTGCCACTTTGTGTTATCTAAGGCTGTATCTCTTTCAATCAGAATCTTTTGGTCAGTTCAGTGGAATTCCATCCCCTCTGTATCATCAGACCAGAAGTTCACCCTTCAAAAGGCAAATGTATGTCATATCAGGGTGAATTTTGGGGTCAAATTACCATGTTTCCTGTCAGTCAGACAATCTGGCAGCAGGTGATGAGAGAAATATGCCCTTGTGTTAGTAACAAGTGCTAGCCAGCATTCTATCTAGCCAAAGTCATTTTTATGCAGCCTCCTATTGGTGTGTGTTCAAAGAATCTGTCCTTGAGAATCAGTAATATTTGCCTTGAATCTACAGTAGCTAAATATAAGAAGTGCAATACTCTGTGCTCCTTTACAATGCTGGGAAGAACTCCAAAGGCCTGGGCTGAAGAGATGTGATGTCCATACATGGGGATAAAAATAGCATGAGTGATTGGAAATAATACATTCAGCCTACATCCATTAAAGGGAAACAGTAAGTTGAAGCAAATGCCTCTCGATGTTTTGCTTATGAGACTTCTCAGAAGTGCTTGGTCTAGCTCTCAGTCATGATCCATCTTGAAACTGAGGTTATTCTAAGTCCTTAATAATCCCTTGTTCATCTTTTAGCTTCTTCCCACACTTTCTCAAAAGTGAAGTTTGCTTAGCAAAGAACTGTTTATCAAAGCATCTTAAAAACCTATCTTGTTTCTATCAGCTACTTAGTGTGAAGCAGCCCTTTGATCATTACAGAGCCTTACATCAGTCCTACCATTCTTGCATATCCCTGCTGTCCCTGCTGCTTTCTGTTTCCAGCTGGCACTTGGCTCCAGTTCCTTGCTGGTCTCTGTTCATTGTGCATACAGTTGTTCTTATCCCTCAGCTAAAGCAAAGCTCTTGGGGGAGGATCTTCTGCATTTTCATCTTTTTAAAACATTATTACTGTCATCTCCCTGATGTTTCTCCCTTTATCATGCATAATTCAAGATAAAATTGCATTTTCTTGAAGTTTTAACACAGCCATAAATTGAGAGGACTAGGGTACAAAGCTATGGAAGATATCTTGCTGTTAGTTTGTTTATTTCTTCTTTATAAGGCCATCATGTCTCAGTTACTATTTCAGTGCAATCCCTGCTTCTTCAAGGTGCTATGTGCAGTTGTAATGCTTGTGGCAAAAGCTTCCTTTCTAATTAGAGCACAACAAACTCATTTTTGTAGTGATCCTGAAAGATGTATACAGCTGCATAATGCACCCTGGAAAGGTAAATCATAAGAGATTTTACACTCATTTTCTAACAAGGCCTAAAATTACAGGATCCTGATTCTCATCAAACATTAAACAAATGACCTTGAGGATTTTTTTGTTGTTGTTATTTTAAGTTTTGTTTGAAGGGAGCCACATGCTGCAATCTCAAGTTTAAATTAGCAAGCTGTAAAAATGTTGCACAACTGTGTGCAAATAGACAGCTGTTTAAGCCACCCAACCAAAGGAGAGCCAGATCTGATAGAAGAAAATACCAGAAACTATGTTCATACTTATTCCGACTTCAAGTGACTTGGGATTCTTTTCCTTTCTTCCTCCTCTTTGCCACCCACTTGGATGCTTTCTTGGAGGGACTGCATGGTCCTGAGAACGCCTGGTCTATGAACTGTCTGAGGGGAGGAAAAAGAAATGGGCTGGTGTTCTGCTGCTTAACACTTGCATGGAATTGTTCTTGAACCTTTGATTGCTGCTATTTCACATCTTAGCTCTTCCTCAGGAAGTGATTATCTAGAAGTGGGTGTTAGACACAGCCTGTCAATGAATTTGCTGTATCCAGTCATTCTAAAGTTAATGGCCTCAGAATGAGCTTGGTGTACAGCCTGCCTTTCTCAGTAGTGTCAGTCCTAGCATGATATTGGGTGAATATTCAGTGGTGTGCACCTAGCTGCCCTTTCCTGAAGTACCTTCACTTCTCTCTGTAAGAGAAGTAAAGAATATTGTCCTTCTGTGAGTGAAAAGAGGTTGAGGAAGCCATGACTTCTTGCAATGGTTAACTGGCTGGAAGGCACAGCCTTGCTGTCTACTGTAACTCTTTACACATCCACTTGATCAGAGCACAATAGATGCAGCTTGGATCCACTTGCATCCTCCATGTACATCCATTAACCATAGCTGCACATGCAGCTTTGTACCTGTACTTTCTGTGCCTGTGATATGTTCCTCATTTAAAGTAATATAGAAGAATTCAAAGCAGATCTCCTGAAGCCAAGCTGCAGCCTGAGGAATCATTTCACTTGTGCTCCTCTTGATTTTCTCCTCTAAACCATCTCTATTAAAGTCGGGACAGTATTCTCCCAGCTTTCACAAGCAAGGCTTCTAAGAATCCTGCCATGGCTTGCCTTAAATGCACTGCTTTTTCCAGAAACAGGTAATCAGTTCCTAGTATTTTAATCAGAGTCCTTTCTATAAATGTAGTTACAAAATCTCTTAAGATGGGGGAGAAAAACCTGTCTATACATTTCAAAACTGTCTTCAGATCTAAACATTTACTTGAAAAAGTCTTAAGACCAGCTCATAGAGACAGCAATGTAGTGCCACTGGTGTTCCTTTGGTGTCTGCTAGTGCTGATTTTTATTTTTCCTGATTATGTGAAATGGAAAGACATTGTAAAAATCTTTTTGACTGCCATTACAGTTATCTGAGTTGGATAACTGAAGGGCAACAAGGCTCAGTTCTTCATGCCTTGCATCCTTCACTCTCTGGTCTAAAGCACAGCAGGACTTTGTTGAGAAATTAAAGTGGGAGGCAGCATAGCTGAAATTTCTTCCAGACTCCCACTACTTCAAGTCCTATTCTGTTCAAGTACTTATTCCAAACAACCATGGTGTTTCACTCAGAATTTTATTGGACACATTAAGTGTACCTTAATGGATCTTGTATAACTGATGGATCTGTAGAGGAAGGGAAGGCAAGGCCACTTTATCAGTTTATGTACCACACAGTTTGTTTCTTGGAAATCTCTAAGCCATTAGGAGTAGAAACTGCTGGAATATGTTCCATATGGCAGCTTCTCAGGTGCTGTGAAAGCTAACCCAAGTTAATGATTAAAATACATCTCTATCACTCTTGCCTTCTGAATGCAAAAAAAAAAAAAAAAAAAAAAAAAAAAAAAAGGGTTGGAATTTTCCTTTTAGTACCATATCATCCCTTTCTGTGGCATTGCCATCATAACCACAGCATGCTTGATTTTTTTTTTGGTGTGCAATATTTCATCTGGGTAAAGGGGAGGAGGGTGGATTTGTTCTTCTAAGGTATTAATGTGTAAAAAGGAGTCCACAGTGATTTAGTGATTGATTGGGCATCAATAGCACTGGCAGTTTTAAGATTCCTTTTCCAGAGTAACTCTAGAAAATAGCACCTGCTCCCTTCCTCCTTGCTGCATCTTGATGTGCTGCAGCCTGGTCCAGGCAGTTGTGGTGCACACTGTCCTTGTGCTCAGCAGTCACCATCCACTGCATTCTGCTGGAGCTATTTTGGAATTTGTCCCCATCAGAGGGATTTTCAGAGGCTGAAGATGTAATAATAGCATGGAAGAGAGATTCAGCTCCAAAACCCATTTTGATACTCCTACATTCTTTGGGGCATTTAATGTCTTTGCTACACAACAGGAGTTTTTCATTTGCCCGACTGACAGAATGCTGTGCTCTCATGGCCACTGAATGGTGCATCCTCTGTATTAAGAAACCCAGAGGAGAGCCATCACCATTACAGATACAGGAACCAGGTGTAAATACTTAGAACTCTGAACTTTACAAGTAAACGTATTTTGAGTTTGTTCGTTTTCTTCCACCCCTGCAACCTATTCTGCTGGGGAAGAAATGTCCATACATAGACCAAGTGTCTATGTGTCTATGTCTATGTCTTCCAGTGTCCTTCCCCACTATCACCAAACCGAAAGGAAAAGCTCTGGGTTGAGAGCTGCATAAAGTGTGGAAGACAATGAAGAAATTGAAAGTAAAACTCCTCTGCTTGACAAAGCAGTTCTTCAGCCTCATCTTGTGTGGTGAGATAGAGCAGTGGAATTTTGCTTCTCTCTGAACTGCCCACTCACACAAACTGTGCAGTCTCAGCTATTTGCCTTTGGCTTCCAAATGCCAGACAAATTTATTCTTACTAATTTTCAAAGAACTATTATAGAAGCAGGTAAGAAATTTAGGAGCATCTGTTTGCAGGTGTTGTCTGGAGTGGGGTCCAGAATGCTCCACATGTGCTGCTGGACTTCACTGTGTGCTGGAGATTTTCATGTTCTGTACTTTGTCCAGTGCATGACTCAGATAGCTGTAGAGTTCATGGGGGGAGCACTTAGACCTAGAGCAGCTGTGCCTGCTGCTTGGACAGCCACTTTGTATCCCAGGCAGGTCACAGCACAAGACAAAGCACAGCTGTGCTGCCAACCCACAAGTCAGAGAGCATCTGCTATTCTGCATCTGCATAGGAGCATCTGCGTCCGTGGAAGAAAACTATCAGCTGTGCCAACAGATTATGCAACTTCATTTCCAAAGTTACTGAGAAAATGTTGAATGGTTCATTTTTAGTTGTTGTTCTAAATCACACCATTATACTACCTCGGAATGCTTTAAAGTGGGCAATACTTCTGAATTACAGTCTACTTTGTTTTCATTTTTTTGCTTACGTGAGAATAAGGAGCAAATTAAACAACTTCACTAATCTGACTTCACGGCTTCAGCAATGTATTACTGAAGATCTACCAACAAACCAACCAAATCGTGGAAAAAAAGCTGATTAGGAAAACTGATCATGAATGTTTTTCTCAGATAACACTTGTTGATGGCAGTATTTTGACTTGTGATAAAAGGAAGCCAATTGTTGTCAAGCTCTCAGCATCTTCCTCTTCTCCTGGCACAATTTTTTGGGTATTAAGAAGCAGTTGCTTTCTCCCTTTAGCTGGAAATATTCAAGGATTTAGAAACACAGTTGTTTGTTTTTTAGTTTTTTTCTTGCTACAGCCATGTTGTCTTTATACAAAGACAAATTCCTGAGGCTAGGAGACTGTGTCTGGTCTGAAAAACATGCATTCTTTCTTCACTTAAATAGAAGAGACATGGAAAGCTTGCAGAGGATGGGGGTGGAAGAAAATGTTGCTGTTTTCTATTTTCTGGGAAGCATGTGAGCGGCTGGAATATCACTGACATTGAGATGGTTCCAATGATCCTTGATGGTACAGATATGTTTTTAAATATTTTAGTTGTCTTAACAGTTCCTGAAACCTCATGTGGTTTTGCTAGGGAGGAATTGGAGCTCAGTTGAAATTGCTGAACGCAATGCAGTTGCTTTTGCAGCCAACAGAGAACTAAACGGATGTGTTTACTTTGTAACTCGTACATAGGTTCTCAATAACAGATTTATTAGGATACTCTGTAACGTGCAATACTTGTAAGTGGCTACAGTTTGAATGCTGTGGAAAAAGCCATCTGTATTTAGAGCAGTCTCTTTCCTAATTGACTTCCTCAGTGGGATTGCTTGATCAGCAGTTTGCTGCTGGCAATGTGGGGACCTTTTGGGAAGCAGAAGGGCTCTTGCCCTGCAGCGGAGGGCAAGGAGAGGTCTCTGAGCCGTGGGGCCATGCCGGTTCTTGGCACTGGGTGGGCTCCACTGCCCTTCAGGACAAACAGAAAATGAGAGTGCGTGGAGCTGATTTTAGTGTTTTTTGGAAACACCATCCTTTGCTGGACAGTACTGATGCCCTAAGCACCATCCATGTGTTGGAAACAAACATGAACTCCTCTACTCTGCTTTTATTAATTGCTAATGTTCTTTGTGAAAACTAGCTGAAGGGTGTTACCAGCACCAGCTTTGCCAACGCAGTAAGGTGGAGCTGTGTGTGGGAATGGAGCCTTGTTTAATCGGGTTTCTTAATTACAATTTTTGCTAAAGCATGTTGGGTCAAGTAATTTCAGGTTTAATACACTTACTGTTTAGTCTTAAGTTAGGTTAAAAAATGTACCGAATGCCTGTTCACTAACTGTTTTTTACTGCTGTGTATAGATCTACAAATATACATAGTACCTGTATGCTTGTATCTTTGTTCATTTTTACTTCTATAATCATCTTTAGATGTCAACTCTCCCCTGCAGTTCACAATTTTTTTTTTTTTAGTTCTTAATGATGGCAACTTGAACTCATATGAGAGCAGCAGCAGAGCTTTTCCCTCTCTCCCATCATGGGTGCAGTTTGGTTTTGGTGTTTACTTGATTGACCCATTAGATACAGGGCAGATGTATACCCTCTGTGGTAAGATGGGAAGAGGTGATGCTGGAGAGAAATAGTGCAGTGGTCTACAGGGGATTTATATACCAGCACTAGTTAAAGGTCTTTTGGCTAATATGCTTTGAGTTGCAAAGCAGAGTTATCGTTGCCCTGATTTTAGAGCAGGATTGGATCCACCTTGGTACTGCTGTGCATGGGGCAAGTGGGCCAGGTCACCCTGGGGCAGGTGGCAGCACCAGGCTGGGAGCAACAAAAGGTGGCTGTTGATAGGCAGTGGGAAGTTTTCATCATTGTGTTCGTGACTGCAGTTGAGCAAATAAATGGCAAAACTGCATGTTCCTTTGTGCTCTTGGTTCAGCAGTCAAACCACTCAGTTTCCCCTTGGTAGCATACCTGTGGTTTTGATTTCTGGACTTAGCATCTCTAACTGAGGTACCAGCAGTGATAGATCTGAAAGATAGTGAGCTGTTTTTTGGTTATGGTATACTTTCTGTAAGGTCTTAAAAATGTCATGTGAAGTGTTTTCTGGGGGAGAGGGAGGCACAAACCTTTCCAAAGTATTTTTTTCCTCTAAGAAAGGAACACCTCCATAATTAGGATAACCAAGAAACTTCTGTTTGTAACCAGAGAATTATAGCCTGCAATGTGACTTGACTTCTTTCAGCTGAAAGCTTCTTTAGAAGCCTAACATGGGATTCGTATTTGAAGTATGCTTAGACTATCATAAAGTTAATTGATGAAGGGTGAGCTTATACCCACTTAAAAGGCACGGACATGGAAAACAGTGCATTCTCCACAAGAGACTTAATGATTTCCTTTGAGAGGCTTTGCACACTATCTTAATTATACAGAAGCCTACGTAAAGGTACCGTTGGATTAGATCCAATGAAAGCTAAAGCAAACAATATGACAGTAAAAAGGGCACATGCGTCATTTCACTTCAGCATTTATAATACAAACAATACCTGGCAAATACAGAGCTTCTAAAGTGTAGTATGCTCAGTAGTGCCAGCATAATTATTCCTTCACATTTAATCATTAAAACAAAGAATGCCATAACTGAAAATACAGGGACAGTTTTTCTTCCTTCATCATTAGCCTGGATGAAAGCAAGGCCTCTTTCTGCAAAGAGGTGTGTTTCCTGTAGTGCCATGCTGCCTTAGTGAGATTAATCACCTCTACATTTCACAGACTATCTTTGTGTGATCTTGTCCTGCCTGTGTGAGTGCGCACATCCACCAATAAAGGCATTGGGAAGGCTGGTTAATAAAACTCGTGGTGAGGTACAGCCTCCTCCAGCTTTGGGCAGGCTCTGAGTTTATGAAAAGGGGCACGCAGAAGGTGGGATGAACATGAGTGAGTGCACAGGATTAACAGCTGTCAGTGTGACAGCTGATATGTGGAATATGTTGGACATTAGCATACAGCAGATCTGGTCTCCATAGCCACCAGAGCATGAGACAGAAAAGGAATAACAGAATCACAGAATTAAGGTTGGATAAGACTACTAAGATAACCTATTCCAACTATAACCCATCACCACTATGCCCACTAAACCACATCCCTCAGTGCTGTGTCTACATGTTTCTTGAGCAGCTCCGTGAATGGCAACTCTACTTCCCTAGGCAGCCTGTTCCAGTGCCTTACCTTCGGAAACATGGCAAATGGCATGTTTCTGTATCCAATGAAACTGCCTTCTACAGTGGATGGGTCAAAAAAGTTTTAATCATTAACGTATTTTTTTAACATAATGCAGGTTTTCCAGTACTAGCAAAGCCTGGCAGTTTAAGAGCAGTGTTCAAAAGCTGCTTCTTGCTCGTTTCAGGAGTCCTGAATGAAAATACTGTGACCCACTCATCACAGGAGTGAGGGCAGAAGCTTGTTGGAAAGAGGTACGTGTACCAGAATAAGCCATCACAGTCTAGAGCATTGCTGTTTATCAACAATGATAAGAGCCTTAGTAAAAATGTTGTGTTCTTATCCCTTAGGTGTTTTGTTCTGTAGTATCTGCTCTAACCAAACTAACTTGACTAATTTACATAAATGGTGGAGTCTTTATCTTTAGTAGGGCAGTTTTTTCTCACCCTTTCATATATACTGCCCACAACTTTCTGTGTGATAATTGCGACCTTTCCTGTAGTAAGCAACTGAGTACTTAGAAAGAGGCATAGATGTTAATGTGTGTGCAGGTATGCTCACTGGTTGAAGGCAAATGGGAAGTAAGCTGCAGAAAGTAGGAGCACTCTGGGATTAACCAGCCTCTTAGGAAGTATGCAGACATCAGTTGTTCCCACTGCACAGCAGGGAAAGAAAATCTTGGATAATCTTAAAGAAATTAGGCTTTTTTTTGTGTACTGCTTTTGGACTTTCAGTTAATATTTTAATTGATTAATTGGATGGGAAAATCTGTCCCAATTCAGGGACTAGAGGCATTTGAATTTGCATTAAATGGTGCTCCCAAAGGCACCAATTCCCAAGTGTGAATTTAGTATCTAAATGGCCTGAGCAGCCCTCTGTTTTAGTACTGGAAAGCTTGAACTTTGAAGTAATGGAGTAATTTCTCTGGGCAGCACAGGTTCCATCCCCATCTATTTTTGGCATCACTTTCACCACTGCTGGTCCTTTCTGTGCTTTTTAAGGAGCTATGTTTAAAGTTAATGAGACTTCTGCACAAAGGGTTTGCCAGCCAGGACTACAGACAGCCATGAGGCACATGATTAGTGCAAAATGTGACGCTTTCATGACTTGGACTTCTGCCCAGTGGGAGTCACTTCTGTTGGCCACATCAAATGAATTCACGTAAGTCACCAAAGAACTGCAGGCCAGGATTGGCTGTTGGTCACTACTGGATCAGACCAGGCTCTGGCCAGTTAGCTAGAGAAATATCTTGCACTCTGAACACTGCAGAATCCACTTATAAATGTTTAAAAATACATGCAACAAGATGGAGTTGTTAGACTGGAATATCATCTTTAGAATGGTAGCACCTGACCATTAAAGGTCTACAAAAAAGGATTTAAATAGCATAGTGACTCATCAAGAAGTTATTGAATCGGGTAAATCAGTCTGTCTTTAGATTTTATTGTTTGGTGTGGAAGAGTTCATGAAGTAAAATACACCTCTTTAAGCAGATTCATGGAAGGCTTCTGACCTTTACAGTTCTTTTACTAGCTTTGAGTTCAGAAGTAGTTACTTTGCGCATAAAGGAAGAAAAGCATGAATTTGTTCCCCTTATTACAACTTTGTTTTAATGGAATTGTAGATATTTTAAATGTAGATAACTTTTCTTCTGTTTCCTGCTGTAGTATTGTTTAATTGATAATCTTTTATTGGCCAAGTCTTAGCACAAGCTAAGAAGAGATCCAGCTTTGAAGGCTGGATCTCTTCCTTCCCTCCCTTCCACCCTTGCCACAGATGGAGGTTATACCTCTGGCACTCTGAGTGCTATTGTTTAAGCTGATGTCTCAGCACTGAGTGGATGCAACTTACACTACGTAATATGAAAACTCCAACACCGCCTAGCCCAACCTAGCTGTAGTTTTCTGTCAGCTCTCACTGTTTTCAGTTTAGTTTGGTGTGTTTTGTCCTACTGCTAGTCGCAACTGTAGAACAACTTGGTCAACGCCTTGAAGTCAATATCATTATCACTCTGGAATTTCTCGTGTATCCCAAGGAAAGGAAATGCATTAATTTTAGAGCTGAGTCAAGCCCATGAATGAGTTGGTACTTTGGGTAAATATATCTGACAGCACACTTGTATAACTAACTAGTCTTGAAAAACTGAGCAGCTCAGCTCTGGGTGACAATGAAAAGGCA
The DNA here is from genome assembly GCA_016647715.1 of Pavo muticus. Classification (NCBI taxonomy): domain Eukaryota; kingdom Metazoa; phylum Chordata; class Aves; order Galliformes; family Phasianidae; genus Pavo; species Pavo muticus. The sequence goes on from JACDJE010000628.1 coordinate 118,362, forward strand.
CATCCTCTGTGCTTGCTTATGCAGAGATGTTGTATAGGCTTTCTGATGAGGAATGATTACCTACTTCATATTTGGTGTTTTTTAATTTTTTAAGAAAAACAAATTATAGAGATTATTTACCTCTTTCTCCAGTGTTAAATTCTGAACTTGCTGAAAAACTTCAACTCTAATCTAGAGAGAATTTAACTTCAAACTTCAGTATGTTTCATAAAGCACTTAGGAAGATGAAATGGTAAAGGGTGTACTGTGAAGTCACTCACTAGAGAACAAGAGTCTACAGAAGAGACATTACAAAGAGTCCAGTGATGGAAGATTTAATGGAAGTGAAAGTATCAACCCACTAATCTTAAATCCATAGGACACTTGATTCCCCCCATTACGGAGTCGATGTAACTTTAACTTATTCTTTGCAAAAACAAACAAAATTAACAAAAAACAATTTGTCTAGTGAGTTTTCTAAATGAATATGCAGAGAAATGTATGGTGTGCTGGTCTGGATATGCTGTGCTCTTTTGCTTCGCTTTCCTCTGGATTGTTGTTTGGCCATGGGTACTGTAACAGCAACTCATACCTCAATGTATATGTAAGTTAAAGAATTAATTTAAATAGTTCTGCCAGGGATTCCAGTGAGAGTCAAAATACTAGTAGGCTTCTTCTAAATGTAGATGATAATATAAAGATCTTGTAAGTGCAGGTAAATCTTCTCTGGTTTCTGGGTTGTTTCTTTATCCTGTTCCACTAGGAACAAAACTACTGAAATGATTAGGAAGAACAGTAGTTATAAATACTACAGCTGTCTTGTATTTCCTGTTAAAAAGAGTACAGAATGCTGTGGCATAGGATACATGCATAAATCGCCACTATCCTGGTGCCGTAATCTTGTAAGGATGATGCTCAAAAGGGAATGGAACTCTCTAAAATTAAAGGCAACAAGGGATGAGAAAATTGTGACCCAATTTTAAATTAAAAAGAAGTACACTCTCAATATCCCAAATCTGTGCTATTTCTTCCATTAGCCTCCTTTCTTGGTAAAGATCTTAATATCTTCAAAAATTGCAGCTTCCCACCAACATAGTTCAGAGACATGAACGCATTTACATCTTGGACAATTAAACACCACTTCTACTTTCCTCTCTTCTGTATGGTATTTGTTTTTATACGTTTATGTATAGTTGGCCTTAGCTGTGTCCATCTGATTTGGTGGCACAGCTGTAATCCACTTCAGGACAGATATCCGGCTCTTCCTTCTGAAACTTCCTCTTGCTATGCTACAGTTCTTGTAAACGCCCTCACGGAAGTGGGTTTTTTCCTCCTTCCTCATGCTGCAAGAAGTCCTAGAAGTACAAGTCACTTTATAAAACTGGCAACATTTGGTTTCAAGAGAGTCTAAAGTTCTGGACTATTCCAAAATTTTGGATTTTTTATTAATACTAATGCATTTGTTTCTTACCTCATAGAAACATCATGCTTATCATTCACATAAACGAAATGACTGGCAAAGCCATAGAGACTGTCCAAACATTTTAATTTATTAGAGTAAAACTGCCAGGTGACTTTCCATCCTTTCTATTCCATATATTTGAGAAAGAACATCTGTCTGGTAACAGTGATGGTTCCAAACCAGCATAAGATTTTCTTCTTTATGAAGAAAGACACTTGAATGATGCCCTATATGTGACTGCCTTTAACTTGCAACATTTTGCTTTAGATATGTAATTTAAAAAATGAACATTTAATTTAAAAATGAAAAACAATGTTGTCCTATAAACTCACTTTTATTAGTAGTTTGTGGCGTGTATATATCTCACTGGAAGCAAGGAGTTGCTCTGTTCTGCGTTAGTGATTATGGCATCCTAGTTAGCTGATTTAGGTTCCTGCAATCCCTGATGACATGGTAAAATTGTTGTTTCCTTTTGTAAATTTGTTGAGAAAAATCCTCATAGGTCTAAAATAGAAGATATTCTTGGTGTGCTTTTTCAGCATAGAGAAGTAAGGCTCTTAGAATGCCTAGAATAATGCAAAGTGGCTTATGAGACCAGCGGGGGGGGAAAAATGAGAAGAGGCATTTTCGCTGTCAGGCAAAAGGCCTGTGAATGTTCTATGGGAGAGAGAAGGGCTGCTCTGCCTCCTGCCATTGCTGGAACAATGGATAGTGAGATGCACTTGGAAAATCTGGGAATATAGATATCTGCACCTTCCCCAAAACAATCACCTCCGAGGAACTCTGCAAATACCAATCTCCAGCCATCTGCTTTCATTTGCAGAGGTGGGGGTATGTAATGGAGAAGTCAGGAGACCAAGCTGTCCATTGCTGCAGTGGGCCATCAGACTGAAAATACCACAAGAGACAGTACACAACCCTTCTCTTTCATGTTCAGTAGGTGTTTCTGATGCATTGCCAGGCTGTCATTTTCATTTATAGTATAACAGAGGCCTCAGACTTTTATTTTTTAAAATAATTTTGGCTCAGAGGTTGATTAATTTAATGAAGTGCATTCACTAAAATGGGGCTGTGGAAACTTTTAAGATGTACGTGACACTGAGCTGTGTGTTTCTTCAGTCAATCTCTTGCTCTTAAAGTACACCCTGCCAAAGCAAATAACTGCACAGTATCACAGTTCTGTTACTATGGAGGAATATTTTCTGTTAGGATGTTTGCTAAGGTGACCTGTTTAGCTCCTCCTCATTTTGTGTGGAAAAAACCAGCACTATGGAAATCCAATTGCAGTCAGGATGTATCACTGATCAGGAGCTGCTTGTCCCAAGATCAGACCTACACTAGGCATCAGTATCAAGTTTCTCTTGTCATGAGCTTGTTTTCACTGCAATTTAGATGTGTGTTTTTCTTACAATACCTTTTCTCTAAGATGTTTAGTGGGACAGAAGGCACGGTATTTGGGACACACCAGCTTGTCTTTCAGGGGCATGTTGGGCTATGTCCTTGAGGACATATCCTAGGATGGAAGCTCATGGAAACAAGGAATTCACAGTCATAAAAAGATTAATCATTCCTAGTTAGCTGAAGAGTTTTGTTTGTGGGTTTATTGTTGTTTTATGTTGAGATATAAACAGATTCCTGATTACACTGTTTAGAATCTTCCATATGTGTATGTGCTCATGTGGTCATGGGGTCCTCTCTGTGGCAGGATTTCTGCAATGGGACTTTGGGTGCTGGTTGTCCCATGCATCCTGCAGGATGGCTGTCCTGGTGGGGTGGGCTTAGCCCTCTGCTGAGCTGGAAAACAGGAGAAACTGCCTCCAGATCTGGCCAGTGCAAATTGTGCTGACCCCTTCGGCTCCTGCTTACCCCTCCTCTGGCACTGGGTGGCAGTGGTGATGGGGAGCCTTCTGTTGGAGGCAGCAGATGGAGGAACGTAGGCTGTGACCTTGCCACTGAGGGATAGCCTGTAAAGATGCACTTAATATCTGGAGGCTGAGGTATATTATATGCCGGGATACAGATAAACTGTGTAGCCCTACTGGAGCAGTGAAGGGTCTCTCAAACCCTGAAGGGAAGCAGTCTGCTCTTACTCAAAGCTCAGGAAACCCTCCAGCCACAGCACAGTAGGAAAGTGCTGCTCACAAACATGGATTCTGGGATGAGTCCCCAGGGGAAGCTGTGGAAGCGCCTAATTTATGTCTTTTCGATTTGCACAGGAATGCATTTTTTTTTTTTAAAACAATCCTGTATCTGAAAGAATACTCCTTGGGGGGGGGGGGAGAAAAATTGAATTGCATCTTTTTCAAACCCTTTTGTTTTGAAAATAAGTAATTTCACTTAATGGGATTCTTTGGGCTAAGTTGTGTCTGTGTCTTCCTATATAGTTACACATAGATTTATACATTCAGAGCTGACACCCGGAAGATAAAAATCCTACTATTATTTTAAAATATCTTGTGATTTGTTACTGTGATGCCTGGTAGATTTATAACCGTAGCAGTACTGACTTTAGGAATCTAGAACAGTTATTCCTTCTTAACTAACTATTGCATTTTGAATGCTAATAGTTTCAAAAGTAATTTGGAAAAAGCAAGTTGGTCTGACTTCAGTGACAAGAAGCGTTAATGGGATAATTTTTCCAGTTGCTTATTTCTTTGAAGTACAACTAACAATTACCATCTGAAGCAAGAGCTTTTATTACAAAACTAATTTTTTTTTTACAAGTACTGGAAACAAGAAGCAGCCAAATATCTTCCTTAAGAAACAGACTTACTTAGTACAGTGGATGTGCAATCCTTATTCATATAGAGTTACAAGGGAACTTTGTCGGGTGTGATGAAGGTGCAAGTGTTAGCCCAGGCTGCATGTGGCGGGCACTGCAGGACTGCTCTGCAAACAGCTCCTGGCTGCTGTTTATATTTTAAACATTCTCCCACTGTGTGTTGTCACAACAGGCAAGCAATTATAGGCAATAATGTCAGCGATTTGTGGATTAAGAACTCCTTAAGGATGCACTGGCACTGCAGACAGTAGCCACTTTTTTAGCTTGCAACTGTTCAGCTGCTGCTGCGCCAATGAAACTGTTACTTCCCAGCAGCTATTTTGTTCCCTGGGAAGGAGAAAAACAATTGTGCTGTGACATTCTCAGACCACTCCACTGCCTGTGGGATTCTGCTGCAGCTCTCAGCCAGGCGACTTAGCCATACAAATTCATTTTCAACAGACACCTCTACTGATGCACAAACACAAATGAGGAATATTGGCTATTGTGCTGGAGCGATGCCACACTGGACTGTTGGGACCAAACTCAGAAAACTGTTTTTAAGGCTCCAGGACTCTAAATACACCTGTTTGTGACCTCTGCTGAGCACAAAGCTTCAGCGCAGTGGCTGCTCGGAAGAGTTCTGTGCGGTTCCTGCAGCTCCCCTCACCAGGGACAGAGGTGGCTTTGGGACATGGCCCAGATACAAGTGAGCGCATGTCTGCCATGCAGGGAAAATGCTGATTGCTTTGAGGATCAGCAAGAAGGATTTAAGTGTTGTTTGCTCTTTTTTTAAGAGAATGAATACCTGCACTTAAAAGTGCAGTCACAAAATGCATATGGCAATAAAACTTTAAAGGACAATTCAAATACAAATACGCTTTCTTTGTGCTGCTGTTTGTCTGTTTTAATTTCAGTAGGACCTTATGACCTATTTAGAAAATTGAAGTGTATTGAAGAAAATGGCCGATAGGCAGAGGAGAGGTTGTTTTATTTTTTTCTTTTGTAGGGGTAAACAAATTACAATAATTCCTTGAAAGGTTTGGACTATATGGGCTATAAAGCTGGAAAATAAGAGGATAATGCTGGAGTCCCTTATCTGCAGCAAGAAGCATCTGGTTATGGAGCACTATCTAGCTGATACTGCCCTAGACTGACTTGCTTCTAAACAGGAGGTACCCCACGTGCCTGCCTGCCACTGCCAGCTACACCTCCAGGGTCCTCTGCAGGCGCAGGGCCGGGCTGGGTGCAGGGGTGCCTGGTGCAGGGCTCACAAATGGCTGCAAGCACATCTCTAGTTTTAACTTGGTACTCTGGTGTCCCCGTACACCTCTGTTTATGCCGGACCAGAGGCTTCTTGGTTTCAAACTCCTCCAAACCAGTCAGAAATCTGTGTGTTCCCGCTCGGGCTGTCTCCTTGCGCTTTTCTGCTTCAGCACTGCGCTTCTCCGTGCAAAAAGCGTCCCGGCACCCTCGTGCCCTCCCCGCTGCTTCCCCAGCCGGAGGAGTGCAGGCGTCCCCCCGGACCGTGCTACGCCCGACGGCCCCGGGCGGCCCCGGCAGGAGGCGATGCCGCTGCCATCACGTGGCCGCTGCGTTTTCTCCCCCAGCGGTATGAGGAAGTCGGAGCCGCCGTCCGCAGCCCGGCCGGGCGCAGCCTCCGCCGCCGCCTGCCCGCGGCGCGCTATGTGAGTACGGCGGGACGGGGCGCTGGGAGCCGAGCGGGCGGTGTCGGGGCCGCCGACCCGCGGGGCCGCCCGGGGGGGAGCTGGGGAGCTGGTCGGGGCGGTGGTTGAGTGCGGGCGCGGCTCCGCTTCCCCGCAGGGTGGCTGAGCGCCGCGGCCGCCTCCCGGCGTGAAGCCCCTCCGGCGTGATGGAGGAGCCCGCGGCGGCGGAGGAGTGGCAGGGGGCGACCCAGAAGAGGAAGGCCTGGGCCAAGAGCCGGGACTCCTGGCAGGCGTCGGAAGCGGAGGATCTCTCGGCAGCGGCGGCGCAGCTGGCCCGCGGCGAGGAGGAGGAGGAAGACGACGAGGAGGAGGAAGAGGAGGAGGAGGACCGGGAGCAGGACCACCTCGCGGGCGGCAAGCTGCCGCTGGCCGCAGAAGCAGGTCAGGGCGGGGGGCGGCGGGGCCGGGGACGCCGCGGGGCCGCCCCCGACGGCGGGGCGGTGAGTGACGGTCGGCTGTCTGTTGCTCTGCCCCCAGGCCACAGCGTGCCCAACGAGAAGATCGCGATATGGCTGAAGGATTGCAGGTGGGTCCCGTCCCCGCGCTCCGAAGCGGCACGGTGCGGGCTGCGGGGAGAGGTGCTGAACGCACGCACGGTGGGGGAGTGGGCTTTGGGCATCGTTGCTCCCGTCGGTGTGTCGCGTAGCGAGGCTAAAGGCATTCTGGTTGGGAGGAATGCGGCTCGGGCTTAGGAAGGCAGCGTTATTTTGGAAGCTGCTCTGTTCCTCGAAGAGGGGCTTCCTTAACTTGAGACGGGGCGTGTGTAGTCTGTGACTGGTGCTGCTGCAAAATGGGCCATGAGTGTTTGGAGCATGCTGTCTGCGTTGCTTTTTCTTCAGTCCCAATCACGTGAAGACATAAACGCTTTTAAATTCAGTTGTAGCAACTTTTGTCCTGTCTCTTCCTCTATTCTGTCCTATTACCCGGCAAGGGTGTTCATCCCTCTGATGCGGGAAAGTAAACACTTAGCTTTCCAGTAGTTGACAAAGTTCAAGATTTATTTTTATTTATTTTATTTTTTTTTTGAGTGGAAGTGCTTTAAGACAAAGATTTACCTCTAAGATTAGCTGTGCCTTTATGATCTTTTGATCCAGTAAGCGGCTGAGCTGAGCTTACTCTTGTGACTGTAGTTTGGACTGCTTTATAGCCGCAGTGTCCACAGTATAGTTTTCTTCATAATCTCTGCAGGCTTTGTCCTGGGAGGGGTGTTGGCAGCAAAAGGCATGGAATCATACCGCATCCCCAAAATGTGATGTCCAGTCCTAGCAGGCTGCTCTCCTAGAATGCCAAAACGGGAGATTTTTCTGAATTTCCCTGCAAATAGACCTGATTGAATATATCCTTAAAAGCTTAGCGGAAGAAAGATGTTATATATCTGGTGCTTTTCTGAGTGGGGAGGGGAAAAATGGAGTAGTGAAGGGGGAAGAGGTCCCTGAGGGAGAAGTGCTTTCTAATGCCACTGCAGCACTTCTCTCTGTACCTGTGTGATTTTATCTAGAACCTTCACTGGCATTGTCAGCCTTCTATTCTGGTGCAGAATTTAAGGAGTAGCACAGAACTGCAAATTGTCATCACAAACACCTTAATTGATGGTCGCAAATCTTGAAGGATAATGCAAAGCTTGCTGTTTTTATTTGTGTCCTCCAGTAACTGTTATTTAAAGGGGCTACTGGCACTTCTGGGGAATGTGTTTGCATCTGTGGCAGCAGATTCACAAAACATGGGAATCTTGGTCTGCACTTTATTTCCATATTTTACATGTAAGGAAATGAAATACAACTTCATCCTTTTGCTAACGTGGAGGTGCAAGCTTTAGTTAATGCCTGTTTGTGAAACCCTTTGCGGCCCTCCCACAGAAGTCTCTTTAAGTATAGCTCTACTATTGTAGAGAGTATCAGAAAAATCTTGTGTTCTCCTCGGAAAGATAAAGCTGTTCTTTTTTTTTCAATCTCTTAAACCAAACTATTCAAGCTGGAGTTACCCTCTGATTGCACAGCATGCAGATACTGTCCATACCTGCGGGAGGTACCATCCCATTTGCCTGAAGTTGTGCACAGTTGTGTTTTAAAACTGGGGAATGGTTTAGTTTCTATGTATATAGTGTACATGGGAGCGGCAGCTAGTTAAGTGCAGGGAAATGATTATTCAGCTTGCATTCTTTCAAAGTGACTGTATGTATAGAAACCCTGAGCAGACTTTATCTTGATAACAATGTATATAGGAAAAGAGAGAGAGTGTAGCTTAAAAGGTGACAGAACAGTGCCACAAATACTGTTGTTGTTTAAAAAAGAATGCTTGAAAACAGTAGATGTGAAAACTTGCAGTTGTTGTCATCTCAGATAGTTATTGTTTAATAACACTGCTTTTGCTTTGGAGCTTTGCTATGAAGTGTGGGCAACGTTCACAGACTGGTCTTCTGTTGGTTGATCGCACAATCACTTTCTTAAGAGTTTGCCGTGGTATAGAAATATAACTATCACTACAGGTGACCATTCTGGTACTAAAATGAAGTATTTTCTCTGGTACATATTTTCTAGAAAAGTCACTCCCATTTTGTCTGACTTGATATAAGCTTTTGTGAAATGTATGTTGGCAAATGGGCACATCTTAAATCTCATTTTGTTTTGAATTGGCAGTAGCACAAAAAAAAATGTAATATCACCCTCCTGCATAAATAGATCTGTTTATAAGATGTATCCCTTTGTTTGTTTCCAAAAGCGTCAACGGTGTTATAACTGAGATGAAAAGAATGACTGGCTGTCCTATGATGTTCATGTTAGCAGTTCGGGGCTTTTTTTGCTTGCTATCTATTTCACATCTGCTTTGAGGGAGAGGGTAGGGTTCCTAATAGCCTGTGTTATTTAACTTGGTGGTGACTTGTTTAAAAACAAACTAACAAACACAGCACGACAACAACAAAACCAAAAAAGCGAGGATGTATTGCACTGCAATGAGAATTACGGAGGCTTCAGAAATGCGAGATGATATCCAGAGCTTCTGGTTTGCTCGTGTTTCGGGAAAGGCATTTCTTTTCTTTCTCCTTGGTGGTTTGACAAAGCATTTTTTTTTTTTTTTAAGCGGTAGGAAAGCTTGCAAAGGTTTCTAGTTTTAACTCCTGTAAGGTTAGAAGGGAAACAAAAGTGTTTGTATTATACTGATACAAATGGAGGAACTTTACTCAGCGGTATGGTGTGTGCTATTTTAATTCCATGTGTTTAAACTCCTCCAGTGGCTCAGGGGGTGTCAGAGGTATTTAGGAACTATCTCCTGGAGATGCGCAGGAAATGAGTTCTTGAAATGCCTCAGAAATAAGAGGGGTTTTTTTTGCTTCACATTTAAAATAAACACTGCTCCTACCCAAGTCAAGCTGCTCAAAGCAAAGGGGTTTAAATGGCATTTACGCACCTCACAGAGCCCTGGTCTTGCTGCTGTGGGAAGGTGAGCAGGCAGGCCTGCTGGGGGCACATGGCACCTCTCACCTGCACCCCGGGATGCATCCCACTCCTGCGTGCACCAGTGCTGCAATAAGTCATTTTTCTAATGTGATAATAAACAAGTGACTCAGCCGTGTGAGAATGCAGATGAAAAACTGCAGGACTCCTTGCCCAAGCAGCCCCGTGGGTCTAGCCGCTCCAGGGGCTATGGTGCTCCCAGCTCTCCTCGTGTGGTCAGCATGAAGGTGGTGGGGACACTGCAGTGCTTCCTCTGGAACTTCTGTGTGTAGAGTGGCCTCCAAACTGTCACTTTCGCAGGGTGCCCGGGGAGAGGCCCCAGGGACTGGCTTCTGGACCCTGCTGCTGGAAAACAGCTGTGCACCGAGAGGCAGAGCTGCTCCTGCCATTGTCCATCAGTATTTGGGTGTCAGTTTGTCTCTGTTTAAAAGTAGGTTACGCCTAGTTCTTAAATGCACTTTTCTCAAAGAAAAGTGATTCAAAGCAGCTGTGTATGTATGCAGGAGTACAAGCAGAGAAGCAGACAGACAGCTGACAGAGCTGCTTTTCCTGTAGCTGACAATGCACTACAGTGCTAACGGAGCTTCATTTCTCAAAGAAAATGCCAGCTTTGGTGGTTGCTTTCACTGCTGTCTGCCAGCCAGCGCGTGCAGCCCTGAGCTTGGCTGACAAAGTCACCACCAGTGAGTTTCTGTATGGAAAAGGTGGAGGTGATGGAAGGGAAGGGGTAAGAAGGGGAAGATGCCTGTCACAGCGGAGACAGATGCTGTCACAGAGTACTCACAGGGCTGGCTGGAGCTGGAAGGGCCCAGGCAACCTGCCCTAACTTCTTTGAAACCCTGACATGGAAGGTACACAAACTGAGTCCTTGTGAGGCTTGTCCTGTCACCTGCAGCACATTAGTGTACCTGGGTGCTCCTGCTGCTGGAGCTGGCTTCTCACTGTGGCCTGGCTTTGCTTTACACGTCAACATTAGCTTGCCCTCTATCAGCAGGCAGCGTGTGGAAACTCTAAACTGTTTTCAGAGGGGGAAAAGCAATTGGAAAGTATAAGATCTGTGAGAAAGCAGGTGCAAACTTTCATTGCTTAATTTGGCCAAGACACCAAAACAAATACTGTATCAGAGCACTGTTTGCTTTAAGTTCCTTGATCTGGTTTATGTGTTTGTCTAATTAAAAACCCAAATGAAATGTATGTAATATTGGCGTATAAATTGTCTGCTTTTCCCTTCTATATGGGTATTATATTTCTGAGTTTGTTTTGGGTTTTGAGCGTTATAGTGCTACTTAACGGCGACAGGTCTATCTGGTTAGACATGTCTCAGGATACAAGGTTTAGAAATACCCAGAGAGTGTCAACAAATTGCATGTGAACATGGGAAGGGATTGGACCTGTCAGTTGTGTGATTTCTGCTGCTGATTCTGGACATGGTGAGATTTGGCAAATCTGCTGGAAGGAATACTTTCAAGGAATAGTGATGGCAGAGATCGTCCAAATAAGAGCTGTAATGAGTCTATAAAATACCAGCACTTGGGACATGACAGCTAACATAGTTGTCAAGATTTTATCTTGTTTCTGATCACCAAGTACAGCTTTTCACCCCTCTCTTTAAAGCCTAAGGTAAATCAATGGTAAGAAGTTCTAAATGTTTAGAAAATGGGTAAGGCTTTTGTCACATAAATGAGGTTGAATTTGTCTGTTCAAAACCCCATACTCGTGGTTTTAGGGTGTTCTTGTTGGAGGTCCACGATTTTCCTCGAGAGAGGGGCTGCTGACCCTGAAGTTTTGCCACCGAATTGTGTCGCAGCTTTACAATTATCAACAGATTTTGTTGTTTTTCCCTATTTGTTCAGAGGGCTGGGGATTGCTTGGGAAGTTATTGCCAGTCCTCATATGTTTGCGTTCTCTGGGGGCGGAGGGAGGGACAACTGCTGCTATCACAAGCTTGTTGCACGCTGTAAGGAAGGACATGAAGCAGCAAGTTTTTAAGCTGGTATTAATCTCTTCTGTGGTTTCAGAACGCCTCTGGGAGCCTCCCTGGATGAGCAGAGCAACCCTCTGTTGAAGGGTAAGAAAGGGCTTTACCTACTGGGATCTTTTTTTTTTTTTTTTTTGAGAAGCATGCTCTTGTGTATGTTCACCTGAGACCTTGGCAATTTATCAGTGCTACAACAGCCTAGTCAGCACTGCTGGGCTATTTTCTCTGTGAAGCAGCTGTGCCTAAGAAACTTTAAATCTTTCTGGAGACTTTAAGTCTGAAAAAAAACCAAAAACTGAATGGGAGAGTTTGTTAATTTTCTCTCTAAGCTGGCAAGTGTTTGATAGTCTCTGTGTCTAATAACTCAGGTTGCCACACCTGAAAATTTTACTATCTGAGTAGGTCTGAATACTAAAGTTCAAAGTACAGTGAGAATTTGCAGTTAGTGACACAGTGTGGAGGAGTTACTGACTTTGTCTGAAGTCTTTGCTTGAACTCTTAATCCGGGATAGTGAAAGAGAGAAGAGAATGCCTAAGCTGGACTCAAACTTGGAATCCCCCTGGTAAGATGTCTGGAGGCTAATCCATCGGCAGAAGGAGCAGATACGGTGGGTAGTACCTCTAGGTTTGCACTCACGATTAGTTTGCTCGCAGTCTGACTTGGGAATGCTTCTGAACACAAAAATAAAGCAGTGCTGGAGTTGTTCTCTTTCAAAAAAGAAAATTAAGTTCTTAAATGTGACTTCTCACTACTTAGTGCATTTTTAGTGTATGAGTAATGCAGGGATTGTAGATATGGTCTAGTTATATCCTGTTGTGTCAGTTGAAGTGTCTTGCTAGTGTCTTTAGTTAAGCTGTTGAAAAGAAAACACTGCATCATGGTAGTTGTTGAACGGCTAACTGTACATTTTCAGGCATGCTGGTGAGAAATGGAGGAAGTTTTGAAGATGACTTATCCCTGGGAGCCGAAGGTGGGTGTGGCAGGATTATGACTTTTTCTAGTGAAAAAAGAACCGTGTTCAGTCATCTGAGTTTTATTTTGAAAGACAGCATTTTCCTTCTGGTCAAAGGCACATGGTAAAGCTGGCCAAAAAAACAGTATGGAGCACATAGGAAAATGCAAGAAGTTTTGCTTTTTTTTTTTTTCATTAGGGTATTGCCTTTGCTAAATGTGCTAGTCTAACCTGAAGGTTAGAGTCAACTCTGCTTTCTTTTCTGCCCTCACATTCTAATGCCCACAGCTGCAGCACAGCTCCAAGCACCGGTGCTGTGTGAAAGTGCTTTCCCCTACTTGTTTGTCTTGTCCATGGGTTACTCTTGGCAGCTGTGCATGCACCGCTTCCACTGAAACCCTTGGGAGTGGCAAGTGTGGGGTTTTGAAAGGAGGAATGGAATTCTGTCAGCCAACGGGCAGACCCATTAAGAGCTGAGTGCTTTTAAAAATGAAAATTACCAAAGCTCAGTAAGTCCTTTGAATCAGCAGTGTTATGTACTCTACTGTCACTAGCTGCTTCCTTTCCTTTTCTTTCTCTTCCTTTTTTTAAAGGGAAGGAGATGTGGCTGTTCGTGCTGGACATGTTTGTTTTTGCTTCTCTTGCTACTGTACTCTGTTTTTCCTGAGGCAGAGTTGTCCACAAACAAGCTGCTTTTAACAGGAGCATCCTTAAGTAAAATGGCATGAAACAGTCTCTCAAACTGGTTCCCAGTGTGGTCTGCTGGATAGGAGCTATAAGGCTCTATCTTTTATCAGTTACAAATAAATTTTAAAATAGCCTTCAGTTTTCAGTAGTTTTTTAAAATATGGTTTTCTAAGTGCCAGAATTTGCGTAGTAGAAAGCCCTTTTGTCCACAGCGGTATTGCCAGTGATTTTGAAGCAGTGTGACAGGGCCTGAAGAAAGAGATATCTCTAATTTTTAAAGACTCAAGACTTCTGAGGAAAACAGTTGATTTGATAATGACCTTAATCTGATAATCACGGAGAAGCAGTACATTATTCACTTACTGCAATAGAGTAAGTGGGATTTTTTTTTCCCCTCAATCTTTTCCAGTTGTTAGCTTCCCTGCAGTATGAAGATTTCATAGGGAAAATGTATTTTTAACAGTCATCCCAATTCTGAGTGTATGACTAAGAATGCATTTTAGAAAATCATATAACTTTTTTGTTTCATCTCCCCCCCCGTCCCCCCATCATTCTCAAGGATTTCTGTTCTTGAGGATCCTCTAGCACGATTCTGGCACAGTCATTTCCATCTGTTCAGATGACTACGATCTCAGTGCTAGAATTGCTGGTTCATTTCCACGTGTAAGGACATGAGCGCTTCTGCAGGGCTTTGCTTCCCATCAGAGAACAACAGACAACAGAGCTGCTTGGAGCAGTGCTGCGTGCCTCTCTGTACAGATGGCCTCTTTGGCTGGTATGAATGGCCTGCCCTTGTGCATCTCTGGCTGCCTGACCCCAGAGACAAGCCAGAGCCCTGTGAGAATGGTACAGAGGGCACTGGACAGGATCCTGTAACCTCGGTGCCCTACTGGGCTGTTAGAGCCCAAGGTTTAGCAGCTGGAACTAGTCAACAATTAATGCGTGTAGATGGGCTTGCTTTCATACTGTATGAAAATACATTTAATAAAAAAAAAAAAAGGGATCCAGCTTCTGCATTTCTTATACATTTGAGTTCCTTTGTGATGTCTCTGGAGGTTATAAGGTCCCTGTGTTTTATTCCTTGTTGCTGACGTTTCCCCTGAAAATGCAATGAGTGCAGATGCAAGGCTTTCCTGGCATTTGACATACCTTTGCTCTTTTTGTAGCTGATTCCAAGGGTTGCCATAACATACATGTGCTCCTTGCCTGTCTCCTGTGGCGAGTTTGTTAATGTTGGGTCGCCTCTTTGGGAGAACCTGTAATTTAAGGCTGAGACTCAACTCCCTGCTTTGACAGAGTGTTGATATTCTGGAAGAATAATGCTGCCTGGGATGCTTGCGTGTGGAGCTGGCTTCTGCAGCTTCAGAAGGGTCTGAGTTGCTGGCAGGAGGCTGATGACAATGTGCATGGCCTCTGTGGTTGGCCTTCCTCGAGTCCCCTTGACTCCTTGCATGGTGATGGGTTCCATCAGTTCCACAGGCTTGGTGCAGCTTTTGTTTATGGACTGCATGGCTCAGAAAACTAGGGCCCGGCCCTCTGTACGGAGCTAGCTGTACTGGTTTAGAGGCTCATGCACAAAATACCAGTTACCTGGCCATGGGCACCAGCTGCTCTTCTCTTTCTAGCTGAGCAATCTTCATGTGACCACATCTTTACTTTCTCCTTCTCCTTTCCACTGTGGCAAACCCTTCAGCTGGTTATTACGTCTTCGATTACATAGCAATAAATTGTCTGTTTATACAACAATTACTAACTTATTGCAAGTAAAATTTCAAGTTTATATGATTCATTACAGTAAGTAAACAGTCCACACAAGCTTGTATTTTAGACGGAGCCTGAGTAAACTGGACTACCTGAGTAAACTGGACTGTCTTTATATTAGTAGTAAATGAGGAACACTTGACAACCCTATTTATATGGAAAGAGAGTATTCATAGAAGTGCTAGTTGGCTACTTTTTCATGTTGGTTGTGGGAAGTGTAGTTGTCAAAAGGTTTGTGCTTAACATCATCTTGTTTCCCTACAGCTAACCATCTGCGGAGTGATACCCAAATGGAAACGTGGTAAGCATCTTTTTTTTTCTGTTTTCTTTGGAGAAATATCAATATTTGAGGGAGCGAGTACAGTGAGAGTCATGTACGCTACTTCAGAGCTAGGGCTGTTCTGGATGTGGCTATCTACAAAGGGAGGGAAAGAGAAAATCCAGATAGCATGGGAACAGTTAATATGAAATGCAGAAAAAAAATATAGATTTAAATGCTTCCAGCAGACCTGAGGTAGATTTTTGAGATGATGGGGAAGAACAGAGAAGCAAGGAACTATAAGTAACTACAGTATGATTTGCCTTCTTTGGCTTGCTGGTCTCTGATCACTTCAGGAGCTATAAGGCTTTAGCTTTTGGAGCAGATATCCTTTGGGAGTGGGGAAAAAAGACTCAGAGAAGGAGAGGCTTCTGCTTCGTAAGGGTAGCTTCTGAATGAAATGTGCTGTAGTTAAAAGCTGCAAGTTGGCTGGAACTCCATGGCCTGTGTGGGCAGCACCCTTGTTGCTCCTCCTGAGCCACTCGTAGGTGAATCCTCTGTCACCTTGGGTTTCTTAGTGGTTGTTCCTGCTGTGTGGATACTAGGATTTGCAGGATAAATTCACATCTGGAAGATTGCTTACTCCCCAAGTGTAAATATGGATTTGGGTGTGAGGTACCAGTGAGTGTAGAGGAGCTAGCTAGCATTCTTTCCAGATGCAGGAAAGAAACTGATCTGCAGTCCCTCTTGAAAATACCTCTTTCTGTTTCCTCCAACTTGCAGCTTCTTTCCCAGCCACCTGCTGCATGCAGCAGGGGTGAGGCAGGGATGCACTGTGGCCAGGTCATCCTGCTGGAGCCAGGGGTGGGCAGGCAGGAGAGGGCAGGGTGGCCTGCCTGACACCTGGCTTCCTCCTGGTGCAAGGGTGGGATCATGGAGGGAGGGTTGGCTGAGGGCATTAGGGATTTGTTTTCTCAGCTTGCATTTGCCTTCAAATCCTTAGCCTGTGTACATTTTTACTGAGATGTCCCAGTGTTCACTTTTGCTATCGTATTTCAATAAGTGACATGGCTAATATAAACCAGATAATGCTGAATGGGGGAACAGAAATTCAGCAGCGCTGGAGACATAGCTCTACTCTGAGACAGAGAATCAAATCCCTGAACAGAACCTGTTTATTGCAGTGCTCTCTGCTTTGTTGACAGCAATGGTATGCTGGCAAAGGAGAAGAGACTTCAGTTTCACCAGAAGGGAAGAAGTATGAACTCTACAGGCTCTGGAAAAAGCAGCGCAACTGTTTCAAGGTAAAATAGTGCTATGCTTTGAAGGTCGTGGCACAGTTCAATGGAATTTGGCTCTCTTTTGCTGGCAAAACTTACTACTACTGTTCTTAAGTTAAATGGACTTGATTTATATGCATTGTGGCATTTAGTAGCTGAGAAGGGAATTTTCATTTGGTTGCTTGAAAAACTGCTATTTGTTTTCTGTTGTGGTTTGCAGTAAACATGGATGAGCCTGAGCGTAAGCCTTAGAAACGTCTGAAATCTTAACGACATTTTAAGATTGGAGCTTTGCAGTGCAAGATCTTTATTTATAAATGATGGAATTGGATCTGAGCTGTGTCTGGGCTTGTGTCTCTGGTGGTGTGAACCAAAACTTGAGATGCAGATATCTCCGGAATTATTTCCTTAAGTAACTGAGCTGTAAGAGTCAAAAGTTCAATAGACAAAGCTGGCTAGTGGGCTGATCTGAAGTTGGACAGAAGGCACTGTGTCCTAAAGGGAGATGCATAGACAGTAAACATCTTGTCATTTGTCTAGTGTTTCTGAGTTACTGGAGCTTTATGAGGAAGATCCTGAGGAAGTGCTCTATAACCTTGGATTTGGAAGAGATGAACCAGATATTGCTTCAAAAATTCCAGCAAGATTTTTTAACTCGTCATCATTTGCCAGAGGGATAGATATCAAAGTGTTTTTGAATGCCCAGATGCAACGCATGGAAGTGGAAAATCCAAATTTTGCTCTGACAAGTAAGTATGTTTTTGAAGAAAAGTTTGTTTTTAACATTTTTAACTATGTAAACAATCTCAGATGAAGGTATCATATCTAGTGTTCTGGCAAAAACCCTGTACCATCTAAAGGCCAAATTGCATTCAGAATCCGTAATGAGGCTCATGCGTGGTTTTTAAATATGGAAGAGATGACTGCTGATGTTCACCTTGGGGTGAGAGAAGATGATCTGCAGTGGAGAAAAGAAATAAAAAGCATCCTGTAAGATGTATACTGCCTTCTGTTTTGTATCTTTCTTGTTGCTTTCTTCTATGCTTGTCTTCTTTTATAGCTTTAGAGCATGGAAACGAAACAAATAGCAGTATCTGTCTATTTCATGTGTTCTTTAGAACCGAGTGGGAGTTGTGAAAGCTGTCGGCAGTGACCTACTTCTGTAGTTGTTGAAGTCTGTGCCAGCATTTCTGTTGACTTGGACAGGGTCTTTGTTAGGTCAGGAACAAGTATTTCTGAAACGAGGGCATAGCTGAAATGTCCTATTTTACTGGAACTGTGCTGTCCATCTACAAGCACACCTTTTCCTGATGGTACTTTGTAAATTAACTTGCAGTCTGTGTTTCAGTTTTACTTTGTAAAGGCTTTCTGTGCTCTTCTCTTTGTGCATTTACTAGAGACTTTTGCAAAGTTTTTTTGCCATTTCTTTGTATTATGCGGTATCTCTTTCAGGTTACAGAACTAGACAGTGTTCATCTCTGGACTTGATATAAGTAGAGGGGGATTTGATGGAGTGGGCAGGCACCGGTTATGATGAAAGCTCCCTCTTCAGATACAAGGAAAAGGGTTGTCACTGACAATTTGAACAATTGTGTAGAAATGGATCAGCAGTTCTGAGCTGTAGTGACACCAAATGTCCTCTTAAACTCTGTCTTATATTCTTGTGCAGGTCGTTTTCGCCAGATTGAAGTGCTTACTACTGTGGCCAATGCTTTTTCCTCTTTGTATTCTCAAGTCTCTGGGACTCCTCTGCAGAAAATTGGTAGTATGAATTCAGTGTCTTCCAGCAAAGAAGCATCCAGCCCTCCTCCCTTAAATCGCAGCAATACAGCCAGTCGGTTAATGAAGACCTTGTCCAAGCTAAATCTTTGCGGTGCACAGCAGGCTGATAGTAGTGGCTGCTCCACGCCTTCACCTGTTGAAAAAGGGAAGGGTCCAGCTGAGACAGAGAGTGAGGAAAATGATGCTAAAAATGACTGTAAGTTGTTAAAATTCTCCAAAAAGAAAGACTCTCCCTCTTTTCTGGCTACGGTAAAGGAGGAGATAGCCAGTAGTCAGACAAATGCTGCAGACACTCACAGACTTGAGATTGTGCGTGCTGGAACTGATGATAAGCATGCGAATACTGTGTCTGCGGCAGATGTGCAAAACAGCAGGCTGGTAAGCCCTCAGGACAGACAATGTGAAGAGTCTGGTCTTCTGGACCCTTCTAGCAGTTCCAACATGCCTAACAGCACCACATCTGAAAGTGATGCCCCAGCACAACGGTCACCTGTGGCATCACTGGGTAGAGAGCCCTGCACGCCTCTTGCCAACCCCTCTGTAATGAATCTAATGCTTCAGCAGAAGGACTCCTTTGAGATGGAAGAGGTAGGTGGAAATATATGACTTTGTTTTTGGGTATAGTTTACATAGCTTGCTGGCTGCCAGCAGAGGAATGTTTTCTCCTGTGTAGTTGAGAGTGTTTTCTCCAGGGATGCTTTGCATTCTCTGAATGGTAGGACAGTTGTCGCTTTCTCTTTGTAGGCTGCTCTAATTGCTCCTTTTATTGAAGTGTTGTTGATAGCAATAATGTTGTTCTTGAGTCAGCATAAACTTTCTCATTTTTTTCTTTGTCCCAAAGGTATTCTAATTCCCATGTTCCTAGAAGTGGTTTTTTGACTATGCTAGTGAATGTGCAGCCTACAAATTCAAAAATGCATTTAATATTTTGTTTTTGTATAGACTCACTGATTGGATTGCAAGATCTCTCTTAAATTAGCAAATGATTTTGTGGATGCTTTTTGACATGGCTGTTAACAATCCAGAAGCTGACATTTTCATGTATGTGAAGTAGATGTGTAAATGAAGGACTGTGATTTCTTTGCTGGAATGAGTGAAGAAAACTGGCAATAGGAATCTTCCAGAGTTTTACAGAGAATAACTAACTGATAATTTAGAAGATGTTGTGCCTACTGTTGTGTTGGCATTGCAGGCTTTTGAGTCTCTTTTAGATCAACTGATGTTATAGCTGAAGGTGCTCATTGAGGGGAAAGAAATAATCCAGAGTCTTCTAGTTCCTGCCATTTGTTTGCATCTGTGTGCCATCACCCACATGTTGTGTGGCCATCTACTGAACAAGAACAAAGGACTGATCCAATTGAGGGGAGGAAAAGAAGCCCTATGTATCTTGATTTATTTTACCGGGGTAGTTTTCAGCTAGATAATTTTCTTGACGCAGCTTGTTGTGTAGCTGCATAGATACTTGAGTTGGCACAATGGGAGGGATCTGAGTGGCAGTGCATTTTGCTGCGTTATTGATAGCTGGACTGGTTTCACATGTACTAGAGGAGAAATCTGTATTTTGCCTTTCTTAGGCAAAGCTGTAACAATTTTTAAAAACAAACAAAAGGATATTTTTTCAGAGTAAATTGGGCTATAAAGGGCTGTGAAATGAAGAATTCTTACCAAATTCTGCATACGCCAAGTGCAATGCATTTGCAAAGTTTTGGGTGACACACTTTGCAATGGTGCTAGTCTATAAACACAGCTGTTTTGGCATGATGACATATGATGTAGGTTGGAGTTGTGGTGAATTTTTGTTTATGCAACCTAGTATATACATATCAACTGGTAGAGGGATTCAGTTTTATTACAAAAACTCTAGAACAATACTTGGCAGCTTGATTTTATTTTTGTGCGTCTCTTAAGCAGAGTCTAATGAACAATACGCTGTATTAGAAACTGAAAATAACTCGTTCCAAAGTTTTCTCAGCTTGCTATGCGTAAGAAAGGTGACAGATATATCAAGGAAGCTCTTTGCATGCTTACGAATGCCTTGGAGGTTTGCGTGCCATTAGGAAGTCTGTTGCTGGGAAGATAGCTAGTGTGGGAGTGAGTCAGGGCAGGATTTCCCCCAGCCTCCCTCTCCTGAGATGACCAATTAGAGCATGAAGGCTGCTTACCGGCATCGATACTGGCTGAAGTGATGAGGCAGGACAAGTGCTCCGCGCACTTGTTGGGGTGCTGTCTGCCAGCCAAGGACAGGAGGTGGAAGGTATTTAGATGAGAAGAGGCTTGGTGGGTTGGAGGTGGCAAATTTAGCCATTGGAAACCAGAAGTTTAAGAAAATCAAGATATCTATCTCGCTTTCCTGAAAGGCTATTCTGATCAGAAGGGCTTGTAAGGTCACTTACTGTTCCTGCTTTTGGTGTTGGTTTTTTTGTTTGGTTGGTTTTGCATGTGTGTGGTTTTATATGTTTTTTAATTAAAAACATACATATTTTTCCTAAACTTAAATGGTGAACTCCTCCTATGCTCCCCTGCTTTTGTCAAAATAATCATTTAGCTCTTTCATAATACAGCCTTTGTCTCCTAAAGGAATAGAAGTCTCTTGTTTTATTATATAAGAGTAATGCTGTTCACTTATTAACAGTGAAAAGTTCAGGCCAAGTACTTCTCAAAATCCTTGCCATTGAGAAAAGGCACTCTTGTGGCTGCTATGCTCATCATTTTGATACAAATAGAGTTTCTCCTTTAGCCAAAAATAATTTGAGCTTCAAACCGTTAGTATGCTGATTTTTCCATTTTTACTTTTATCGAAACTGGAAAGGAAAATGGCATTGATTGTTAATTTTGAAAATAGATAGGCAGCCTGTTAGAGGGGAGGGTTGGGGAGTTAGTTGGATTGGGGGTTTTGAGCATGTAAGCTTTTATGTGAACCATGAGGATTTTTCCTGTTGCACAGACAACAGAAAGTGTATGATAGCTTTTGAGCTAAACAAAAGGCCTTCCTGTTAAAATTTTAGGCGTATTCCTTTCATCATTTGAATGGCTGTCAAAGAAATGCTTTCTTAATAATGCTGTTTCACAAAGCGATTAAGTAATGGGATTAATTTTCATGTAGTTTTATGTTTCCCGGTTGAAATCTGCATGACTTTGCATGTTATCTTCCTGTTTTGTACTAAAAATACACAAGATGTATTTCCACAGGCAGTAATGTGGGGAAGCCTAGAGTAGCACAGGAACATAATCCGGTTGGCCTCACAAAATACTCCTCTCCTCTTCTCAATAGATCCAGAGTACAGAGGGGGATCTACCGCACGTTCCACCTTCTCACCAACTGGCAGTGACCAAGTCAAGGAAAGGTGAGTAGGCTTCAACTTCTAGGAGACAGCAGTCTGCTGAGCTTCCTTCCCCGTTTGAAATGCTGATTCATGTTTTTAAAACTTCTAAAGTTTCTCTTCTCTTTAGAATAAAAAAAAAAATCTGGGTTTCCTTTTCAGTTAAATCACAGAACATTACTTCAAAGTGGCAACCAAATTACAGGCAAGATGACAGCGCTGTAACCTCACTGCCTGTTTGCACTTTTGTGCCATTGATGATAGCTCAGAGAAACAGACATGTTAATTCAGATTGTATGGGATTTTTTTTCCCCAGCAAATCCTGTAATTTAAGATAACCATTTAAACTAAAATTATACTGTTTTAAACCTAAATTTCATGATATGTTTAGCCTTTGCCAATGTGCTACTGCTCTATCTGAAGGCTATCTGCAAAGAAGACTAGTATGCACATGGAAATTGTATTCCTTCATGTGACAAAAAGTGCACTGGCTCTTGTGGCTCACATGTGCTTTCATCTCTAATTGTTATTTATATTTTATGGTTTTGGAAAAGGCTTCCAAAAGAGGTTTTTGTAAAAAGGCTGATGTTTAATTTTGACTGTTACTGGCCCTTATCCAAAGTTGGAAAGTGAAATCTGCTCTCTGGTATCTACATATAATTAAAGAACTAGAGCTTGATGTGTTTAGCAAGACACCTAGCTTTAGTGCAATTTCTTGGTGAAACAACGTAGCTATCAATGTAAGATGCTGAAGTGAGACACAGAAAATTTTCTTAACGCACAGAGATTCTCATTTGCCTTTTCACAGATGAACTGAGTCTTGTGAACTGTCAGCTGATTTGCATTAGTACGGTTGAGCATGCTCTGGGCTCCTTGCTGAAGGTTGATGATTGGCTACTAGGGGTATGTTGTGCTACAAATTCAGCACTGTTTTGTACAACATAGCATGGCATGCTCAGTTCTTCTTCTGTTATCATAGAATCACCAAGGTTGGAGAAGACCTCTAAGACCATCCAGTCCAACTGTCCACCTGTCACCGATATATCCCACTAAACCATGTTCCTCAGTACAACATCAGTGTTTCTTGAGCACCTCCAGGGACGGTGACTCCGCCACCTCCCTGGGCAGCCCTTTCCAGTGCCTGACCACGCTCTGTCATGAATACAGGCCAGAAGGAAGGGCCACCAGAAACTGCATTTCTAACTGTTCCTAGCATTTCCCTCTTGGCTGTATTTTAAAGTTAATGATTACATGCTTTCAGGCAATTGTTTGCCTGTGGTTAAAGCCCTTGGGTAATAGGTTAGTGCAGGTAATGTGACAGAGATGCACTCTTTACAGGTCAGGTCTCTTATTTCCCTGGCCTTGGCAGCTACAGAAACACTTTTTCAGAGAAAGGTGACTAATGGTGGAACTAGGAGCTGCAGTCAAGGAGGACAAAAATACAAGTATTTTTCCTTCTTCTAAAATGTCAATTTTATATTTTTGGTTCCCACTAGCTATCTTATCCTCCTCTTCCTCCATGCAATAAAAAAACATTAGCTGAACCCATTTATACCTGCTGAAATGTACTGAGCAGCTCTGGCATTGGGTTTCTAGCGTGGAAGGAGCAGGATGTGCTGGTTCCTATCTCCCAGCTAGTATATCCCATCTGTTTCTGAATGCGCTTGGCAGTGATTAGCAATGAGAGTTTTTCCTCATGCCAGTATTGCCTAGAGTTCTCAGATAACTTATCTCACAAGGATGTCAGTGCTGATGGCAAGCCTGCATGTTCACTAAAATCAGTTTGGGACCAATTTTTTATTTCACCTGGAAGATGTGAAGAGCGTACGATGTTGTTATATGCAGGTCTTAGTGAAATTGCCCAGAAGGAAAGTGTGTGGTGGGGAACCTACCTGAAACATGAAAATAGTAATTATTTTTTCAAGTTGTTCACATGAGCAACATAGGTTTCTGTTTTCTCAAGGAGCAGGTGCTCATCAAATTTGAAGTCATCCAGTGTCAGTGGTCACACTCTGAAAATGCTGGCTGTTGTGTCTGAACGTGAAGTTGTACTCTTGCTAGCAGTCACTAGAGATCCTGGTCAATGTGAAATTCAAGTGCAGGTCTTCATTTACTACCTAATTTCAGCTGCTGATTCTTGTACAGACTCACCACTTCCATTGCTATTGGCTCTACTGTAAATAAGCATCCCTAATGAATGTTTGTTCCAGATAAATATTTCCTCTGTCAGAATAAGTTTGTACCTTTTTCTTTTCCCTTTAGAGGTACTTCTGTGTTGATTAGCAGTGTTAGTTTAGTGCTGGTCAGTACAGAATGTTACAAACCTTGCAGTGCTTCTACGATAAGGGCTGTGGGTGCTCTCCCTGGTGTTTATAACACTTTGGAAGGCATTTTAAGAGTTTGTTTAGTAAGATGTGAACTTGAATTAATGTGAATGTGAACCCTGAATTAAGAAAGGAGGAAAAAAAAAAAAGAAAAAACGATTTTCATAGAATCATAGTTTGAGTTAGAAGGAACCTTCTGGAGTGTATTACCATATGCTTGAACAGCACTGAGGCTACTGTGGCTTAGACTCCCCATTAGAGCATATTTCTAATGTCAGGATAGCTGTGTAAGTGGTAGGCTTGTTGTTTCACAGCGGCTTCTAATTGATTGTTTTGCTGTAGTGGTGCCCTTATTAAATACGTTACAGAGATGCAAAGAATTCTGAATCATGTTGATGTTCTATCTTGATGTACTTTTTAGGTTATGTCTTCTAAATGGTGCTGAACTGAAGTAGTTTATTTATTGTGCTCCAAACTGGCATTCTGTTCTTTGTTGTTGCACAATTCAAATGTGTATATCTTTTCTTTTTGCTCACAGATAGGTTTGGGGCTTTTTTTAGGAACACAGTAAGCTTCATGTGCTTTGCACTGTAAACACACAGTGCTGTTAAATGTCCAGCATTTGAGGAAGAAAAAGAACACTTCACTCACCTTTTGCAAAGTTATCTGGAAGGAAGGCTTGTTAGTTGGAAAACAAAATTCTTCCTGACAAGACAAATATAGGTACATATACAGAAGAAAATATTCTCAGAGTTTTTTGTGTTTTGTGAGTGTTTTGTTGCTGCCATCTGTAGCTTTGTCAAATTTTGGATTGACAGACCTATTTCTTTTAAGGCATCTGACACTCATAGTCAAAAACAGTAACTAATTTTGAAAATGTAGTCCTTAAAAGTGAAGAAAGCAGATCATTGACACTTCCTGTTCTTAGCGTATTATTGTATTTATGCCTTTTAGTGGTTGCAGCTCCAGAAGTAGACTGGAGATGGGGGAGTGAGAAGAAAAAGTTTGGAACAGTTTTAGTATCTGCAGCAATCTGTGTGTGTATATCCAGAAGCTAAGAAATCCCTGGGGACTTTGAAAAGTTTCTGGTTTTGATGGTGCTGGGCTGCAGTGTGTGATCAATATGGGGGAAAAAAAGAGCAGCAGGTCTTCAATCCTGGAATGGAATACTTCATAGCTATGTTGGGAGTGTCAATTTATTAATAAGCACATGAAATTCGGAGTGTATTAGGGCTTTGCCAATACTGTAGGTACAAGAAATGTAGATATGAAGGAGTTTCACAGGCAGTTTCCATGCATTTCTCCTCCTTTATGAGCAGTGGAGAGATGCAGAACTTATGAATATTTGGTAAGACTGTTTGGATCTGTGGAATTGTCAGTCTATTGGTAGCTGAATGTTATTTTACAACAAACAGAGTAGATGAATTGTTTAATCTGTGCTTTCGTGTTCTGTAAGCCACAGATCTCTCTCTTCATCTGTTTCTGCTTAGACTTTGTCAGCGTATTTGCTGTATTTTTGAATACCCACATTGCTCTGGCTTGTATTCAGTGCCTAAAAATATTTGATGTTTTATGCAACTTAAAACAATCATCCGAGGGGCATTTTCATCTCATGCTCAGTTTAACTGGGACACGAGTTTGATCATTCCTTTTATTTTTTTCATCTTGAATGGTTCACTTTCCCACACTTTTCTCCAGCCTTGGTGCTGAGTTTTCTGCATTCAGGGTGAGGAGAGGGGAGCCGTGGCTGGTTACCACTTCTTTGTCTTAATACTCTCTGCTGCCAAGGGGCATTTTAGTCAAGATCTAAATGTAACCTTGTAATTTAAAAATAAAAACTAAATGTTAATCTTTTCCCTTCATCTGCTTGAGTATGAAAGACATCCAAGTGAAGTGACATGGAGCAGGTTGGTACTTCTGCATCAGGAATTGACAGGAAGGATGGATACCACTATATTTTAGTGTATTGCAATCTAATAATTGATATTTCCAATCTTTATGGAGCCAAACATTATCGTTTCTCTTCTGAAGTAGAGATTCCTGTTTGTTAAATTTTTTACTTCATTTACATGGTAGTGATATCGTGGAGAATTCTGAGAATTTGCTAGAGGCAAAGATATGGTAGAGGAAGACTGCTCATGCTTATAAAAAAAAGTCTTCTCTGATTTTCTTTAAAATGTTAAAAAAAAAAAAAAAAAAAATCCTAGCACCTGCATAACAGGAAGGGATGGCTACATTAAGGGAATGTATCTATAGGTGGCACCAAGGTGGTTTGATTCTATTGATGTGGTGCTAATTTATTGCCATGGATAATGATGGTGGGGCAGGTATGAGTGCCTCTGATCATGACTGACCATTGACATGGCAGTACCTTTCAGGTAAAGCTGTCAAATCATGTGCATAAATTACAGGCCCTGTGGAAAATGATAAAGCACTGATTTTTTACTTCAGTACACTCTTCCCTAGGAGAGTGAGAATTATTTAGGGAGTAGTACATATATCTAGTATTTCCTTTTTAGCTACATATGTTTATGTACATGTGTGTGCGTATGTATTTATAGATGTATGACCAAGAAAGAAATAGAAAGGCAGGTCAGTATTTTTATTGAGAAATAATAAATTTCATGTACATGAAACCAGACGCCAGTATATACACTGATGCATCGTATTGGGTGCTTGCTAAGAGCCAGGCCAGTTCGAGTTAAGTAATTCCTATTGTCTTTACTAGGAGCTGGGTGGGGATGTCTGCCTTGTGGTAAGAAATTGTTTATCATTGCAGGATATTGTGGCCACCATGATAACAGAGTAGCAGCACAATTCGAAAGGCACTCCCTAAAAGCTGTATGAAAACATTGATGAAGAAGTTGAAAGGGCAGTTTAAGTGACCTGCTGTTCACCAGTTTTTGCGCCTATGCAGACTTTTATTTCTGCTTTGGTTCTTCAAAATTAATAATTTTAATATAAAATTAGATCTGAATATCCAACAGCTTCAAAACAGTTTTCACAATGCATTCCAATGCGTTGAGCTGTGAACTGGGTTTAATTATATGATGACAGTTAAGTGGTGGAAGGAATGTGGGGCAAAATCCCGTTTTCAGCTACAGAGAGTAGAACAGTGAGCTCCTATGAAGGGATGAGATGGTGGTGGGGTGTAGAGGCTGAGGGCTGCTGTGGTCTCATACCATAGCCAAGCTCTTTTAGGTCTGCTGAGGATTAGAGGTGAGATGGATTGCCATCTTTCTGAGCAAGATTGCCATGGTGGTGTGAGCTAAACCCTGAACTTGGAAAGTGCCACCTGTGTCCAATAAAGAACAACACTGCCATGTGGCACAGTACTGCGGGGCTTACGGAGATCTCCTGGCCAAGGAGCTCCGTGGTATAGTGTCTGCACCAGAGAACATCACTCTTGGGTAGCTCCAAGGATTTGGGAGTCTTTTTAGGCTGTTTGAACACTTCTCTTCTGTAAGTAGAAAGGAGCAAGCAGGGAGGATCTTATCTCCAGTGTACAAAATGAGTGCTGGGAATGTGTTCTGGCCGATTGCCAGTCAATGTGTTAGAGATATTTTGTGTTTGACCACTAAACCAGGGAGGGACAGTCTCTAGCAGTTCTCAAGCCTGTGCATTGCTCTCTGCTTGTCTTGTTCTGTTCCTCAGGATGCATGAGATGATGTGGGCTGGCAGTGAGCCCCTTTATCACTCTGATCAGGAGGGGTAGCAGATCTGTACATGTCAATACAAAAGCAGCTGTTCCAATGAATGTATGAGAGTTAACCAGCGATTCAGTTTTGGTGGAAGAAAAGCTGCAGCAGTGGCAACATCAGTGAGTGTGGTTTTTCTACAATACAGGAGAGAAAAGTGTGAAAAAAGGTTCCTCTGCCAGCGCTGTTTAAAGTTTCACAAGTAAAGCTTTGCATGAGGAAAGGTTTTGCACTCCCTATGATTGGAACCAGCAGGTCTTTTTATGAATTGTTCAAAATGGAATTTGTAAAGGAATAGGGCTATCTACTTAATGTTACTTTGATGTAAAAGGAAAGCACGTGTTAAATGTGACTGGCTTAAAGAGTGGTGATCTGTAACTGAACTATAGTTGAGTTTTGCTTTGTTTTAAGCAGATCAGCTTTTACGGACTGCTAGTCAGCACTCAGATAGCAGTGGCTTTGCTGAGGATTCTTCCACAGACTGTTCTCCATTTAATCAGCTTCAGGTAAGTCTTCCATACTGTGGCTGGCATTGCATTTATTGTTGTGGGGAGGGAAGAAGGTATGCTGGTGTTTGGCATCTGTTGTGACTGTCAGTCAAGGTTCTGATAAACTTCTCATTTTCAGGACTGGATCAGCACAGTCCCTTATGCTGTGTTAAAATTTGAAAGCCTTTCTGGTGGGAGAGTCTGAGTATACTTGGGCCTGGAATAAGCTCTAAATTCAGTATTTCCTGTGTGCTATTTCTGGTATATCTTTTGTTACTGGCTGAGGTTTCAGAATTGCAGTCCATTCCTCTTGTGCATGAAGTGAGATTAAGGTGATTAAATAATATAACTTTTCTAGGGAAATTGTGAAATTCATTTTATTTTCTTGCATCGTTTTTTTTTTTTTTTACTTCTCACTTTTTTTTTTTNATTCTAGGTAGAAGTTGACAGAAAGAGAAAACATTTTCATACTAACTTTGCTGTGTAGGTATACTGATGTTTAGTCGATCTTCAGAGTCCCATGTTTTTT
This sequence comes from Pavo muticus, assembly GCA_016647715.1. Taxonomy (NCBI): domain Eukaryota; kingdom Metazoa; phylum Chordata; class Aves; order Galliformes; family Phasianidae; genus Pavo; species Pavo muticus. The sequence continues at coordinate 146,802 of JACDJE010000628.1, forward strand.
CCTGTTCCAGTTCCTTTGTTCTTGGTTCTGGAATTTCCAGTGATACTGACCAGAACTCTCAAGTCTTAAGGGAGGCTTTTGTTCAGCTGGATGCTTATGTGACTGCACACATTTGCTCAGCAACTTCATCTGATACTTATCAGTGATGTTCTCTGCCTCTCCTAACACATTCACATAGTGATATGTCCAAGTTGGTTCCAGGCCTGAATGCCATTGGGTAGCTTCCTGGGACCTGAACCGCTATGATGCAGAGTATACGAAAGTGGGAGTTTGGATATTACCAGTAATTTCATTTCTGTGGCTTTTGGCTGCTGGACTTGTTTTATGCTACCACGTGTGAGACTTTCCTTGTAGCACACCAAACATTCTAAAAGCTATTTGGCACTTACTAGGAGGAGGTTCTCATCCACCAAAGTTTGCTTCTCAGCTTTGGTACTGGGACTGTGTGCTTTTCTGTTTACTACTTTGTCAGCGAGTACCAAAATGTAAGCACAACAGGACTAGTTCTGTTGTCTCCCTTAAGCATCAGCTTACATTTACGAAGAGTGACAGTGAATAATGGAAATTGTGAGCATGAGTTTCTAGAATGAGCATATCTCAGATACTGATTCTATTCTCAACTGAGAACTTGAACTACACTGAAGTAAGTTGACAGGAATGTTAGCAGTCTCAGGCTAGAGTTGCTCACTCAGTTTACAACCTGATTAAGTGTCCATTAAAAGTGTGTTGCATCTAAATGCCTCTTCAATGGAAGACTAGTGGAGTTTGTGTTGGTTGCAGGGTGATGAGATTTTTCTGCTTTCTATTATGCTGCTTTGAAAAGATGTATTAAGACTGTGTGAGATTGGTGCCATGGAGTTGCTAGGCTCTCTTCTGCCACCACCACTCCTTTATTCAGGACAAGTACTGATCTGACTAGAAAATACTGATGAATAATGTGACTAGGAAAAAAATACTTGGCTGCTAGTGAAGAGAACCTGTGAAAAGATGATTTTGTTTTCTTGAAAGTATGGTAAGTTAGTGCCATCTACTGTTAAATAATTGACTCTAGCAGCCTTAGCATTCCTCTGAAACTCAAGAGAAAGCTGAGAAACTGGAGTTGCGTTTCCTTTCATCCCCAGTTTGACAATAAGTTTGGATATTCAATAAGGAGGTTTCATGTTAACAAAGAAGTTAGGAAAGTTCTCTATCCAAATACTTGAGTTTTGCTTGCCTGACTTTGTAAGTAAGCAGTGTGACGGAGCATTAGATACACAGGCTTGTAGCGCATCTAATTTCACCCAAACTCTAGTCTTTGTTTTTTTTAATACATTTGACTTAAGCAGTATCTGAACATATATAGTATTTAATACAAATTTTATGCAATGTTAAGTACATGATGACCATCATGACTGAAATTCTGTTCTAGATGGTGGAGATAGAAGTGTTGTGCAATATGCACCGTAAGTATTCACTCTAGAAAGAACTAATAGCAGAAAGAACAGCGCAAGTTAGAAATGCGAAAAGCATCTCTAAATTACCTGGTTCATGTCAGCTATGGCAAATTTCCAAAACTGTACTTTTTTACTACATATTCTTATGAAAATGTACTTCTAAATATATCAGCCAATCATGCTGACCTAAGGAATATGCTTTGCAATCCATATACCCCTTCTTTCTCATGAGTGCTTTTCTTGCCATTTATTCCCTATTAAATTAGAAGTTCACTTACGCCTATGCTCTGATCAAGCATATAGGGACATGTATCCTTTTGCAATATGGAATTTAAACCATAATTTAGAATGAGAAGGGCAACACGTATTAATAAAAAGGAAGAGAGTAGGGTAAAAGTGCTGGATTCAGTCATCAGTTGAGGTTAGCAGATTAATATTAGATTCCCAATCTCAAACAATTCTGCAACTTAAAACAGGCTGAGCGTATATGCAGACTGTTTTTCCTATTCTTGGAGTCTCACTACAATCCAAAATTCTCCTCACTTCTCTGTGTGCATTCCCTAATACCACCCTTGGTTTCAATGCTGAGTATGAACCTATTTGGAAGGGAGATGCCACACAACTCCAGTCTGATAACCCTTTGCCATTGCTATCTAAAACACGTACTATCCTTTTACTGCTGCTACTATTTTGCCAATACTATTTTGCCAATAGTATTTATTGTCAACTCAAAAAAGAGCGTGAATGGTTTGGCTTCTTTTTCTTTTCCCTGCAAACCATCTTCTTTTGGGTGCTGTAGTTCAGAATGCTTCTAGTCAGTCTGAAACTATGGTTTCTTCATTCTCTTTCGTTTTCACTTGCATACTAACTACATTTTGGATTATTTCACCATAATGCCAAATGAATATGAACTTAGACTGTTAGCCTGATTCCTGAGAAAGCAGTAGCTGAGTCTCCAGTATCTTCACTCATTTGCTGTCTTGAATCTTTCGTAGGTTCAAGAGTCTTTGCAAGGCATGGGAAGCAGTGCTGACAGCTGTGACAGTGAGACAACCGTGACATCACATAGTGAAGAACAGAAGACACCAATAGCCAAGGAACGGCCATGTTTCAATAAGTTTGAGGAGGAAGAAGAGGAGGAGGAGGATGACGATGAAGAGGATGATCTCTCTCAAGTAGAGAAAGGAAAGGTAGAGGCGTATTCTGAAAGCCTAAGGAGAGATGAAAAAAGAAATTGTGATTGTGACGCTGAACAAAATAATGGAGGAGAAAGTAAGTCATCTCATGTATCTAAGATAGTTGGAGGAGAGGGCAGCTCTAAAGATGAAGGTATTTCCAGTGAGCAGAAAGAATTGGAGCTTCTGGAGGAAGGCAGTGATGAAAGTGATCTTGACAACGACAGTGCATTTGAGTTTCCTCAGTACCAAACACACCATATCCTTAAGTCCCTGGAGTCTCTGGAAGGCGACAGCTCTTCTCCATCGTCCTTGGACAGGGTTCATGTTGCTTTGCAGAGAGCCCGGATGAGGGTCATCAGCACGTCTGACTCAAGGGCTGGGCGCTCTTTCTTTAAGTCAAAAGATCTCCTGAGGAAACAAAGACAGTGGTTGGCTGAATCAGGTTATCCTCTAAGGCGATCTCAATCTCTCCCAACTGCATTACTGAATCCAGTGAAAGTGGTGTCCTCTGTGAATGTCCAGTTAACTCCAGGAAAAGAGACTCTGTGTGGTCCTCCTTCTTTCACCTATAAGTATACACACGTGGAGGAAGATGAAAAACTGACTTCTGAGGATGACAAACAGGAAGATAAGTCAGCTACCAGCCAGCCTGTGTGCAAATCCACACTATTCATTGCAACTTCATCCTCTAAAAGAGAAGTGCCCCAGACTGGGCTCAGGAGACTGTCCGAGGTGCCCAGTCCCACCAGGGGACAGAGCTGCCCACTACACACCCCAGCACACATGTCCCAGTCAACATGCTCTCTGCACTCCCTCCCGGCTGAGTGGCTGGACAGGCCCCTCTGTGAGCACATGAGGACGCTTAGCACCCACAGTGTCCCGAGCATCTCCAGTTCTTCCCTCAGTGCCTTGCTTTCGCCCTTCAACTGTCCCTTTTCTCCAAGGCATTCTGGATATCCTCATCGACCTCATGCCATCAACCCACCCTCCACTGTGGAAATGCAGCTTCGCAGAGTCCTGCATGACATCAGAAACTCTCTGCAGAACCTCTCACAGGTAGGAGAAAGCAAACAGGCTTCTTATTTTATTTTTATTAAAAATAAAATGTTAGCCCGAATATTCTTTTATGTAGTGTAAGAAATCAGGGAAAAAAAACACATTGTGCATGTTTGGTTTGCTACTTCTTTCAGGAGCTTCTGTTTAAAGTGGTCATCTCTTCAGTGCATCACTATTTTTGCATTGAATTTTTTCATGTTGCACTTGATCCAGATCATTGGTTAACTGATTTTTTTTTTTTAACTTTTTTGTGGTTATTCTTAGGTATGAGGGAGCAGCAGTATATGCCTCATAAGCAGTTATTTTAAAATGATAGTCATTAGCTTTAGATATGAAAATAGATATCGCCTTTAATAGTGCTTTAGCCTGTCACTTCTCTTTGATGTACTTTCCATCCAACTGATAGATTTTTTTTCATTGCAAGTCCTGCGACTTCACTAGTGATGTAGTGTCGATCATTCATTCAGCTTAATGTTTCTGTGCTGTTTTATGCCAGTGTTGTGCATGTTCAACTCTGGAGCTACTAACATAATCTTGAAGTTATCAGCCTTTTATTAAGAATCAACTTTGTCATGATGTGTGAAATTTCAGTGAATGTGTGAATCTTCTCCATAGTTAGAGAAGAAATGTTTTAGAATGCAAGCGTATAGATGTACATAGCTTGCTCCAAAAGTAATGCCTTCTATTTTCTTTATGGCAATTGCAACAGATAAAAAGAACACAACAACCTATTTGGTAGAGAAAATTCTCAGCTGGAAAACACTTTTGCAATATAGTCACCACTGTTAGCTATGCATTTTCAGCAGCAGTGAACAAGAACCTGCATGCTGTGCTCATAAAAATCTGCATGGCCATCCAGAATGCGGCTTGTCTTTCACATCACTGTCGCTACTGATGAAAAGCACCACCCACCGCCTCACTGTGCCAACATCTGCGATTTGGTCTCTATAAATGTTCAGCAAGTATTGATGAATGTCCTTGGGTGCATTTTTTTCCGCATGGAGGAATTCAGTGACGCATCTTTGCTTCATACATGCTTCCATGTCAGACGCCATTTTGTCAGACTGCCTCTCTGCTGCCATCTGTCTCATGGCAACAAAATGTAATGGAATATTGGTGGGAAGGTTCAAGCTCTGCTGCCCTATCACAAAAAGCTGTCTCTGATATCATGGGCCAACATAATAAAATAGGAAGCATTACTTTCAGAGCAGCCCTTGTATATGTATTTTTGCTGGCTTCTGTGATGTCTTCTGCCCTTTTCATTAGCAACTGTCACTGCTCCACCATCTCTGTACCGCTATTGTCTGAGGTGGTGATCCAACTTCGGAGCCTGCAAGATGCTGCAGAGTGGCTCTGCGGACAGAGCACTTGCAGACCCTGCCTGTTAATATGTGAATACATGAAAATTATGCAGTTGTGGAACCTCAGTGTCTTCTATGAGGTTTTTAAATCAAGAACAAACATCTGCTTTTCTGCACCCTATTGCTGGTGGTGAGCTGTAGTGGGCTTTTTTAGACACCCTGTTCTTCTGTTTATGTTGCCCCTTGTACAAAACCTGAGGCTAGTTGTGCCTGATTTGGCTTTTCTGAGCTGGCCCTGCTCAAGGTAGCCAAAAGCATGTGTGGCAGTGAGCAGTTGCAGAATTTAACTTTCTTTGTAAAATTCACTTGCATGTATAAACTGCAGTTTTGCTGTGTGTAAGGGTATGCTTGCAGGATGCTAGCCGAATCTGCTGAAAAAGAAAACTTTGTATCATGTCCAGATCTCTTGTTCGTGCTGGTTCAATAAAAGTAAAGTTGCATTAGTATTAGAGGGATAATAACTCCTTGCCCAGTTTTCCTGCTTCCAGAGTGATTTGTCTAAACCAGTCCCATTCTGGGGGATGTGTTCCTTCTTGCTACTGAGTTTTCTGTGAAAAAACTTGTTTTCAATACATAGTTTCCGTGTGCTGTTTTTCTCTACAGCCAAAATTGAATTTGTAACACAGCGTACTCAGCTTCCTATAGAGAAATAGGAGATATTTCAAATACACAATCTTGTGTTTTTGGGAGGGGTAAGGAAGAGTAGAGTTGTTCCCAGTAGAGCAGAAAACAAAGAAAACTGAGAGAGGAAAAACAAAACATCTCCTTGTTGTGATCATGTTTGAGCAAAGCTCCTCTGAGTGAATGGACTTGCTTCAGACTTTCCATGGTGTGTCAATAGTTCTTTTGAATTCTTTCAGAATTATATTGGACAAGCTGCCTTTTTCGTGTTTGAAAGGGTGTATGTTTTAGCTGTTTCCACTGTTCTTTGCTGTGCCACGTCTCTACGTGTAACAGCCTCTGTCTTTTATCTGGTTGCTCCAGATGTTGATGCAACATGCAAATAGAAATTCTTCGACAATCTTTTTCTCATGGGAGATCATTAGCATGCAAGGGTCTTTGGATGTAGGCAATATGGTGAGGAAAAAAAAAAAAAAACAGCATACACAAAAAAGAAACAAACAAAAACCCTACTAAATGCTGGGCAAAATCCCACGGCAAATGACTGTGATCGTAATTGAAAATGGGCCACTTTCATTTACTCAGGTCTGTTTTCCATGATGTTCTTTTTGACTTTTTTTGACAGCTAAGGCAGTTGGGACTACTGGATTTTCAGTAGTTTGTACCAGGCATTTTCTGCACTGGTGTCTAGGGCAGACAACTTAGCTTTTATCCCTACTTATTGTATCAGACAGGGTTAATTTTTTTCCAGCTAAAACTTGTTTGCGTTACAGAACTTTGGTGCACATGCTTCAGTTAAGAGCTGGCACTTCCATTTGCTGAGTTTCCTTTTCCTGTTGTAATGCTGACACTAAGAGCAGAAATCATAAGGCCAGAAAGACTGTGTTTTAACATTTACTGCTTTTGGACTATTTGAGCATTTGAGAAGATGAGTTCATGAAGAAGACTGTGTTGACATTGCTGTTTCAAATGTTTTTTTTTCCGTAGTACCCAGTGATGAGAGGTCAGGATCTTTCAGCTGCCACTGGTTACACTACTCAGAGATCATCCATTCTACCTCTCTATGAAGTAAGTGACCCTTTACACACATTGGCAGTTAGTCAAAATAAAAAAGAAACATCATGTATGTGCTGTAGAGTGTGCTATCTTTGGGCAGTTCCCCATCTTTAGAGAGATGACTCTATCCTGCAAACAATATCAAAAAGGAATCAGTCTAAATACATAGAAATACTTTCATGGATTTGTATGGTATGCCTGAAAATGTTGTTTTATTGAATTATTGTTATCTCATGGCATGTAACATCTGTATGCTGAAGTTGCAGAGGTTCTTGGAATACATTTCAGCAAATGTAGTTATGTACTCCATACTTTATTTTTTTCCATGTATGTTTTTTTTTTTCTTTTTTTTAATTTCTTTTCTCTGTTGTTTTTTTTTCCTAAGAATACTTTCCAGGAGTTACAAGTGGTAAGGAGAAACCTAAATTTATTCAGAACTCAAATGATGGATTTGGAATTGGCTATGCTACGTCAACAGACAACAGTTTATCAGCACATGACAGAAGAGGAAAGGTAAAATGATATTTAAAAAAAAAAAAAAAAAGAAAGAAAATACTTTGTTTCTTAAAGAAATGATCTGCTGCCTCTGAAATAACAGCAAAAAAAAATCTATTAGTTTCAATTTGAGGAGGGTTGGAACTGAGTTTATGCAAAAAAAAAGTTTACTCTCATCCTTACACCTCTTCATTCTAGAGTTTGTTTTCTCTGTGTTTCTTCTAATTCCATTTCTTAATTGATATGTTTCCTCACTTCTGCGAAGTGATTCTACATCTGTGGATTTTAAGGATTTTAAGTATCATGGGATATTTGAGCACAGGATATTGGAGGGGAAAAATCTTAAGCACTTTCAACTTGGATTTTTCTCCTCCTCCTTATATAGACGTAAATAAATAAAAATAACACTGCTGCATTCAGATACTTTTCCAACGCACAGTGGCCATGCAGCTTATAGATGGCATTCATTATTCCAGCTGTGTTTGTTGACCGTGGGTTGCAGCAGCAGCTGATCTGGAACAATATTTGAAATTGCTAGTTTATTTACTTTAGTTGAATCAGCTCATCACTAACTTTAAAAGCAAATATGATTTAGATCCGTTTGCCTTCTTTGATCACTCTTTCTGGGTCAAACTGTAGCTTCTGCTTGGGAATTCAGAACTATGTGAGAGAAATAATGTGATTACTGCACTGTTCTGTAATTTTGGTTCTTTTTGCAATTGTTCTTTTTGTAATGAATTTTGTGCAGGTATGAAGCTGATCAGCTGCAGAGTTTGAGAAAGTCTGTCCGTATGGAGCTGCAGGAGTTAGAGATGCAGTTAGAGGATCGTCTACTTGCATTGGAAGACCAGCTGAGAAGTCTGCACATGTCTTCCCCTTACAGACCTCAGACACACATGGTAAGTATTATTTTTTGCAACAGCATTGTATGTTTTCTCAGTGTAACATGCATCAGTGTGATGTTACATGTGTTACATGATGTTACATGATGTGATCAGTGTTAACTCATAACTGTTAAAAATCTTACAGTGGAATGGCATCTGGGAATCTAATGATGATCTGTGTATTATCAGGGGTTGTATTTTAGTTTTCAGCCTCTTAGGGAAGAGATAAGTGAGCAGAGGAATTTCCTTGCTATTAATACGTGTCAGTACATATTTTGAGGGTTTCAAAGTCTGAGATTTCAGGCTTGTTTTGTCAGTGCTTTCTTGTTCTGAATTTATGTAGTTTTGGTAGCTGGTGCTCATGTCTGAAATCTTCCTGGGATGGTTATGATTTTGTGGAGTTCTCCTGTGCTAATTTTCTTACTTGTGAAAGGAGAGCAGTGACAAGAAAAACAGTGAGTTTCTCTCCCAAGAAACAGTCTATGCTTCCCTCTAGCTTTGCCTACCCATGGACCAAAAAAACAAGAAAATCCAGTTGTCATTTTCAGGTTTCTTCTTCCATTGCCTTTTGGAGCTTCTTCAGCTGAACATGTGGCTCCCTGCCAGATGGGGAGTAGTTCTGCTTGTATAGACGCTCCAGTAGCAGCTCAAGAGCAGTGGGGAGTTGCCAGGGGGGAAGTTACTGGTGTCTGTTTATTGGTGGCGTGGCAATATACTTTCTCTTCTTTTTTCACTCAGCAGAAGACTGTTCTTCTTTTTTCTGCTGCAACTCTGTCATCAGCCAAACAAAAGAAGCACAGACAGAAAGCGTCATATGTTTTTTATGGATCTCATTCCTCTTTCTTAGCCAGTCCTCTTCTGTAGAAGCAGCACAGGCCACATCTTCCTCTTCAGTATTTTGTCATGGGAAAAAAAAATTGAAACCCAAGAACAGGAAAGTATGGTATTACTGCGATTCCAAGCCAAACTTGCATTCTTTGAACCATATAAATATCTTTTTATTTATAAATCCTTTTATAGAAGAGGGCCAGCTTTAAAAATGACTGAAATAAACTTTCACCAACCAGCTTTGCTTCCTGGTTCCAAGTTTCTGCTTTTACAGAAAGTAGTCTGAGACATGGCATGTTTATATATTAGATTATAGTAGCTCTGCAAAAAATCCCCAGTGTATTAACCTGACTTAATTTTTTAGGGTATGTATGGCAGCAGAAGTGCTGATAACCTATCGTGCCCTTCTCCACTGAATGTCATTGAACCGGTAAGTAGTGTGCTACATGTTTTATTAAGAAAATAAAGAAATTAATACATTTCTGGTTGTTTCTTAAATGTTTTTTAATGTCTTTAAAAAAAAAAGTCACGAGAGATTAATCTGAGACACAGCCCTGGAAATAATCATTTGAATAGTTCTCTAGAGAACAGTTGCCTTTTCCTTAGAAGTTAATCATAGCTGTAAGGAGCTGTGAAGTGTTATTTGTTTTTAAGAGGAATATGAGGAACCGAGATGTTTGTATTTAGTTGGTATAATGTCTTCGTGGTGAATTTTCCAGGGAAAATTTTATTTTTCTGTGAAGGTTATGCTAGGAGTCCAGAGAAAGCCCCTGAACCACTGGAAACAAGCAGTTCAAAGACTGCGGGGGGGGGGAGAACAAACTTGAATTGTTTTAGCAAAGAAAAACAAAATCAAGCCTTTACGTGTGCCTCTGTCAGTGGCCCTGGCAGGATGTATCCATATTGCAAAAGTCAGTGGCTTGGGGAACTGCCACAATTCTTATTTATGTTGGCTTTCAAAAATGCCCATTCCTTTTTATGATCCTCTTTGTTGCAGTCATAAAGTCAAAGCATATATTTATTTTATAGCCATATTTGTTACATGGAGGGAATGAGTAAGTGATTGAATAAATAACAAGAAAGCATAGCTATGTCTGTATGTGACTTTTTTATGTGCTTATTCAGAACTGTTTCTTTTCTCAATCCTTAGGTCTCTGAACTTATGCGAGAGCAATCATTTCTGAAGTCTGAACTGGGTTTAGGACTGGGAGATCTTGGACTGGAAAATCTACCAGCCGAGGGTACGGAGTCTGTGTTCTCCCACGGAAACTCTGATTCCTCCTCAGTGTGCTCCACTCCAAGTAGAAAAGCTGGTGTTGGATCCTCTGAGCTAACAGGAAAGTCTAAGAGTCAAAGCAAGAAGTTATACAGAGCTTCTGTTGCCTTAACACCAACTCCCCCAGTGAGAGCAGGCACTGGACAGCAGGTGGGAAGCTCTGAGGAGTTGGCAGACTCCAAGCCAGAGATGGAGCACAAACTAGAGAGAGTCCCTCTGGTGCCTTCGTTTGATGAAATCCACAAAAGCGTGGAGCAGGAAGAACTGCAGCAAGTCATACGGGAGGTGAGGAGAGAAGGGTTGAGATCTAAAATGTTTGAATAATGTTTACTGAAAATTAAAGACAAACTGTGTAATTTGTTGCCACTGGACATTTCTATTCATTCCCAGGCAAAGGCTATTCCTTTCCTGTTTTTAAGAACTCGGAGCTTGTCATGAGATGTCTGAGCCACAGTTCTATTCTCAAGTAAAGAAGTAGAATTTTTTTCAATAACAGTGATTTTTGAGTAAATGAAGAGCAAGTTGCTACCAAAAGTCTGGGCAAGAAAAAATTTACCCTCTCTACTTCTTGGTTAAGTATCAGTATTTCAAATTCCCAAGTGAAAATTTCTGTCATGTTTGCCTGCTAAAATGCCAGTTTGGATTTAATTTGACTGATGAAATAATGTTTCTTAAACAACTCTGTAGTAAATGCTAAAAATACTTTCCCAGTCCCTCTATCCCAAACCACTAATGACTGCAGGAGTGTAAGTGAAGCAAGCTGAACTGAGATGAGAAATTATTTCAGACATCGATTAATGTTTTTCAGGTGCTGCTGGACCAGTTTTGTTGGCAGTCAATGAAAGTGGAGGGTGCTTGGGTATTTCTCTTGTGGGCCAGGTTAATAAACAGTACTAAAATTGCATGTGTTGTTTGCCAGTGGCATGACAAAAAGCCTTATGGCAAGTAGTATAAATGGGAAAAAGAAGCAAAAGAAACTTTTTATCAAAAACAGTGCCCATGAGAAAGTAGTGGTCTTTCTCTGTTGTGTGTGCAGAAATAGGATTTGAGAACTTTTAGTCCTGTTCCTTCACTGGAGAATGGTCACTTAGCCTTTAGCTAGGGGTCCTTAGACCCTTAGCTTTTAGTATATCCCTTGAAGCTTTGGTATGGTGCTGTTATAAACACGTGTGAAAGAAAGCAGATGTGCTGTGCTCAGGAATATATAACAGGCCAAGTTGTAACACTGAGATACCACCCAGATCTGCTTGCACTGAGGCTGTGAATAACTGAATCCAGCTTTGTGTTTAAGACAGATGAGAGACAGGCTTATCCTGCAATAAAACAGGAGTTTCAGTCCCAGAGGGATCATTTGCCACTCCTTCAGCCCTCAGTACATAAAAAAGGCAGAGTATACTAGACCACGAGGTATTCTTTTCCTCATTGTATGACCACAACACTCTGCAGTGTCTTGTCTGTGCAAAGTGGATGACTTGCTATAGGCTTTACTATGTGTAGGCACTTAACACTTGCACAGTGAGATCTGTGAAGCAGAAGAGCATTACTAAGGAATGTTCAGAGTGAAGATGGTGGCTGGAAGTGTAACTTTCTTTGTTTAGCTTTGGATAACTCCAGTCTTGCTCAGACTGCAAAGAAGAATGCTCAGACACAAGTATTAACAGTGAGAAAAATGCTGGTGTTTGGCAGTGAGGTGGAAACCAGCTTTCAATAAGTAACCTCATAATGCTGAATAATACCTTTCCCTATTGGTGTTAGTGGGATGAAATAGGGACAGTGGTATTATCCTGCAGAAGGAGGGATACTGCAGTCAGCTCCTGGTGATGTACCACTGGGCCTATGACCTCATCATTACTGTGCTCAGCATTAGGAACTGAACACCTCCTGGCTATCACTCATCCTTACAGTGGAGCTTGTGATGCTGCAGTTTTACACCTATTCTTTGACCCCTGCCAACCTCTTGCTGACGTCTTGCGAAAGGCCTTGTTTGTGAGATGTCATAAAATATTCCCAGACTTCCCAAATTTTCTTCCTGGTCCACTTGCTTTCATTTTACCCCTTTTTAAAATGATTGATTGCCTAATGTTAAGAGTAGACTTGGCATGAGGTGCTTGTCATGCCTTGCACTTTGCTGCTGATTCTGAGCTGAAGCTAGGGTGTTCCATTCGTATCATGTCCAGCCCTTCTATAACAACCTGCATTTCACAAGTCACAGTGAGGCGCTGCTAAAGGAGGAACAGATAAAAAAGAGAGCTATAATTCAAATGTAATATAAGAGCAGTAAGGACAATAAGGGGAGCTAGAGTCGAAGTGCGGTTATTTCAGCCGATGTTTTCTGAGGTTATCATATGTGAAAGTTCCTTTTTAATGTAATTGGTAGCAAATAGAGGCACAGACTCTTTGCATAGAGATTGTACTTCTGATTTCATGGTGCTGAGGACTTTGTAATGCTAAAAGCATCTGTGCTGGAACTGAGAGACCAGTATTCAGATATGAGTAGTCAGCACATAACTGAGCTTGACACACTTTGTAAATGTTGGAGCACATTGAGAGATTGTTCCTCTGTTTACCTTCGTTGGCAGCCTGTTTCAGTTAATCTCTGATTCTGAACCTCAATTTTTCATTGGTTCATAGCTCATTGTAGTTTTTGCAGAGCCAAAAACTATTAAATACTGATCAGTGAAATCTTTTGTACTTCATTAGAGCTAAAGCATAGCATAAATTGAAATGTGTCTTAAGTAGCCTTATTGTTAGCAAAGGAATTCCAGTTTTGTTGTCAAAAGAAAGAAGTCTGTCAGAAGGCATTCTTGGTACATGCACTCACAAATGTTAAACCATTTCTTATTCCTCCCATTCTCTGTAGCTGTGTGACCTCATGCTGGGGAAAGAGAAGGCAGGCAGTGTTGCAGAATATGCCTGGGTGGTTGTAATGTATGTGAGCTTTGACCTGCAACTATTTGCTGGCATTAATAAAAACCTTGATGTTAACTTTTAGCATTAATGAGCAAGGTCCCACTGAAAAGCATTTAACAATGTGAAATGTTAAATGCCAAACAGCAGCCTCCTTGTTTTGTTGAAAATACAGCCTGACCTCCACTAGATCATCACATGAGATGCTTACTACTTGGCATGCAGGTCACAGTGTGGCTAGGAGCAAAACCAGGCTCTCTCACTCCAGCCTTTTGCAGTTTAGATGTGATAGCTTTTAAAGCTTTCTGTTTAACAATAACATAGTTTTGCTGATGATCTCTGTTAAGTGACACTTAATGAAGTAATACTTTAAAAACCGTATAATTTTCCTACCAGTGTTTGGGAAGTTGTACTAGGTCTTTACAGACAGTTTGAGAGAGAATCTTCCCTTTTTCATTTCCATTCAAAGCTACGTTAGCGTCAATGTTGACCAAAAAATGTAAATGTCTATTTGGTTATTCATTGCTCCTATTTGACTCCTCGTATTATCACAAGCATGCAAACTTGTCAGCACTGCCATGAAGAGGTGGCACAAGAAGAAAACTGAGTAGATAATAGTTCTAGAATACATAGATAAAGAATAAGAGGACTCTGAAAAGCCTTATACCCATTTTCCATCAATGACTGAAGACACATCTCCAAAGTTGCCACTGAGGTGCATTTCACTTTCACAGAGTTCATTATAAAGCAGTAGCATAAGATCATGTTAATGGTAATTCTTTCACAGTGAGAAAGGTTACTGGTTTGCTCTAGTACTATAAATGGGGAAGTGTGTTATTAATGCAAAATTAAATATTAGTGTTGAATTAATGTAGTATAAGTACCATAACTGAGTGGGTTTTCTCCTCTTTCAAATGATCAATTTTTCATTCAGCTGCTAAAAATACAGCTGGTGTGCTCATTGACTGCCTTCTGTCCTTTGTACAGAGGAAGCCTTGGCAGAGAGCTGTGCTCTGTGCACCTTGCCCTAAATTGCTTGTCAGGAAGACGACAAATATTGGCAATTGTCATGACAGGCATATGGGACTGAGTCAGTGCAGGAATCGATATCATGTCACACAGGAATGACCTTGATGGGTCTCAAAAGGAGCAGTGAAAAGCAGCAGCAGAGAGTGGTAACCTTGTCTGAGGAGGAAGGTGAGAGGCGGAGGGCTCAAGTGATTCACCAAGGTCAAGCAAGAAGTCATTGGAAGAGCTAAGAGCAGAGCAGGAGCTGCTTCCCTTCCAGCCTCTGCCTCATCATGAGGCTGTCTGTCATACTAGACCATTTACTTGCTAATTTGGGAAACTTTTATTCGCTTATTCTGGAAAGTGATGTTTATTTCTGTCTATCCGGTAAGAGGAGGGCATAGAATGCCAGCTTTTAGTGTCCTTGGACATCCAGCCCTGTGATGCTGGAGCAGAACAGAGAGGCGAACAGAGCTCTGTGTGGCTGGGACTTGCTGGATAGCTGGGCTGTTGCGTACTGTGGGCTCTCAAAACCTACTCCACCTGCTGCAGCTGGTGATTCTGTATGGTGTGTTTCCTTCTACCAGACTTTCCAAGTCTGAGAGGCACTTACTGAATTGACAAAGGTCCTAAAGTTTTGCACATATGTATGTGTGCATCGGCGTACATATCATCAGGAATTGTTGCTGTCAGTAAAACAGGTCCTGTTGAACACTGACTTTTTTGTCAGCTAAACACAAGCAGTTCCGCTTTAAACCTGCTTCAAAGCAATGTTGTAGTGTCTGAATTTCAGCTTGATGCAAAGTAGTAGTGAAATGAGGAACACTGCCACTAATGGTTTAAGGATTGAATTGCTTGCCAATGAGGAAGAAGGATAAATAACCCGTTGCTAATTCTGCTGCCACCCTTCTGACGTTGTTGCTTAATCCTTTTGACGCACCAGGAAAAAGGGAGACTTACAAGAATAATTGCAAGATGTTCACAGAGATGGTGAGAGCTACGCAAACATGGCAAGGCCTTTGAGAAGGCTAGATCTGAGTAAATATTATTCCCCTGGTATTGGTGGGGCATCAGAACATGAAGGGATTTGTTACTAGTAAAACCAGGATTAGAAATTTGGGCTTTTACTACTTTTTTTTCTTTGGCATTGAGTCTCACATTCATTATGGCTCCTGAAGTACTTGAAAGCTACCTCTGAAGTGACGCTGAATGGTATTTTCTTCACAGATGGTATTTTTTTCTTCAGAGATCAGTTATTCATGCCAGGAAATTATTTGCCTTTTATTATAAGGAAAAGAATACGGCGTTGCCTAGCTGAGCTGGTTAGTGCTTCTGTGGCTGACCCTGGCTGCCAAGCTCTCACCTGCCTACGTTCTTCCACTGTCTTCCTCCTCACCTGTCCCCATAACCACATCTCTCTTGTTGGTACTTCCTAAAATCAAGACCATCCAAAAATGAGTGGGTGACCAAGATTTTTTGTCTTTGCTGCTGCAAGTGTGATTAGGATTAGCCTTCTCTTCATTTATGTGAGGACTGCAGCCTATCTTCATTGACTTGAGCCTTTCTTGCTGTGTAGTGCCTCTGTGAGGTAAATAGATCCTGCTTCCTTTTCAAGAGTTAATTCATGTTTAAAAAAAAAAAGACTGTATATTACATGTTTTTAGTGTATGTATCCTGAAATGCTATTTTCAGAACTTTGCATAGTTGAAATATATTTTTTCCTAACATAAAAAGAATAATCCTGAATGGAAAATGCAGGTATATTTACCACCTGGAAAAATAAAGCTACTTGGCTTTTATATGATTTGCAACAACTTTAAAATTGCTAACAGTTATTTTCCCAAGGGGAGCCCTCTTGTATTTTTCATTTGCATTTTTTTAAAGTTGACTTTTTGGTGTTACATATTTTCGTATGTTGATAATGTCAAACATGTCTGCAGTATCAGTTTGTTTTTATCTGTCGGTTATGTAACTTACTGACCTGAAAAATTCCGCTAATCCCTTTCAGATCAAGGAATCTATTGTTGGTGAAATAAGACGAGAAATAGTAAGTGGATTGCTAGCAGCTGTATCGCCACAAAGCAGATCCACAACTGCAAAACAAGATGCCCAGCTGTGAGATGGGTACTACAGGTAATCTGTGAATTTGCTAGAACCATTCAGTAACTCACTGAATTCTAATTTTTCTTATCTCGTGAAATATCACTGTGAACTTAAGTCTTGCTTTGTTTGTATTTTCCCTCTCAAATAGAAGTGATCAATACTGAAGTTTATTAAATAAAGGGGATATTGATAATCCTGGACAGCTTTAGAAAATCAGCTGGTTTGTAGTTTGGTCCATGCTACTATCAGCATTCGTGTAGTGGTCCTGTATTTTTTTTGTTTTTGTGTCCTCCATGATGACTTTGAGCTCAAGGAGGAAAGGCTTAGATTAGATGTCAGGGGAAGTTCTATACAGAGAGAATGGTGAGATGCTGGCACAGGCTGCCCAGAGAGGCTGTGGATGCTCCATCCCTGGAGGCGTTCAAGACCAGGTTGGATGGGGCCCTGGGCAGCCTTGTCTAGTACCAGATCTGGAGGTTGGTGGCCCTGCCTGTGGCAGTGGGTTGGAAATTTGATGATCCTTGGGGTCCCTTCCAAACCAAGCCATTACTGTGATGCACTTGTGAATACGTCATGTGAGAAGATTGCTGTCGTTTGCCTGCCCATAGACGTGATCAAAATGCATACTCAAGCATAGCAAGCAAAAATCTAATTTAGATATTCATCTCGCTTTTCTTTTCTGTAAGGTTGGCTGTGGAATTCTGCTTTGGGCGGCATACACTGGTGAAGTGTCAAGTTGGTTTTGCTTCAGGAGATGTTAAAGCTGCTGAGATAGGCTACTGTAATTCAACGCTGGGTTCTTTGGTGTGTGCCTTTCCTTGAGTTCATATATAAAGACTTAGACACTTTAACTCATTTATTACTTTCCATAAAGTAATGGAAACTGTGGCTCTCTGAGAGGTTTTGTATTTATTTGTATTTCCCTGTTGTAAATTTTTATGTTGCTAATTTCTTATAGTGATGCATCACAAAACTTGAAAATATGCAGGCTTAACCAATTTATAAATAACGTGCTCATGTTCAGCCTATCTTTAAAAAAAAAAAAGTCACAGAAAACCACCACCAACAAAAAAACAAAACAAACACTGACCTCTATGAGGTATTTATTGTGCAATAACTGATACACTTTGAGAGCTTGAAACAACCAATAATTGTTTCCACTGCTGTTACTTAGTGCCACTTCAAAAGAAGGAAAATTTCCTGTTGTAAAAATTGCTAATTCTTGGAGCGGTTACTATTAGCAGAGTGGTTGAACGACAGGAGGTTACTTAAAACTACTTAAAGTTCTGACACTGAAAGCCTTATCTTTATGTAAAAGACAACTTTTAACTAATTTTATTTGCTTCCTTACTGTTTGCCCATCTTGTAGAAAAGTGCCTTATTTTAAGCATTGCTTTTTTTGTCTTTGTGTTGACTGCTCTCAGTCATTCCAAGAAGTTATCTTCTGCTTTGTATTAACAAAAGGCAATAAAAAATACTGATATTCTGAAAGCAATTAGGATGTGCAGCTTGTAATGGATGAGTGACCTTGTTTGTATTACGGGGAAAATGGAAAAAGATTTGTTTCCTTCCCTACCCCTCACAGATTCTATTTTCAGTTAGCCTAGTGAACATGTGTTTGTTCCAGTGGAGAAAATTGGAAGCTGTTGGAGGTTTTATGTGGTCAAATAGACATTTAGCGGATATGTAATATCCCATTGTGCTGTGCTAGGAATGTCTTTATTCCTTTGCCACTTCCAGCAACTAACTCTTTATACTGTGTCGAGGTCTTTAATCAAGAATAGTTTCAAATGTAACAATATTATATGATAAAGTTTGATTTTTAATTGTGTTAGGAAGACACACAAGGGCTGATTTCTTTTAAAAAACAAACAAAAAAAAAAAACCCAACAAAAACATGTATATTAAACCAATAAAATATTTATTTTGCCTATAATCTGTGTAAGTGTTTTTCTGTAATTTATTGTGCATGTGTTATTCTTAAGCAAAGTAAGTTATATAGATTTGATCACATAGTACATAGAATGGAGAATGGTAGAAAGCCTGGGACTTGGGTTTCAGAAAGCTTTCAGATGTTCAGTGGAACCAATACTCTGAAGAAATGAGAGAGATAAATTGGAGAGAAATATTGGCAGTTAAATCAAACTCTTAAAGTTGTTGGCTCCTGTTGTGGCTCTCAAGAATTTGCTTGGGCTCTCCTTCTCCTTAGAATTACTCTGAGTAGTGCTAGGACTTTCTCGAAGAACTCATGGTGAATGTTAAAATATAAACTCCAGCAGCACTTATGCATGGCAATTTGTACAGGGTTGCAAGTTGCAGTAGATTTCTGCTTTCCTTTGCAGCTTGTGTGAGGATGTAGCTTCACTCCAAATGCCACCCAGAGAACCCCCAGCCAGACTCCAGTGCTGCAACCAAAACTTACCCAAATAACTGGAGCCTCAGAAGCTCCCCTTGTCCCCCAGCCAGATTAATTAACACCCTGCATTGAAGTGAATCCTGTACCCTTGCACTACCCAGTGGCATTCCAAATAAAGTGGCAACTATGGCTCTGGAGCGTTGGAGTAGAGCACTCCAAGAGCTGGTGACCATCAAGGAGGGGCTGCCAGCAGCATCCTCTGTGGGTGAGGCAGCCCTGGCCTCTACCTTTGCAAGAGAAGTCACTCCTACCTGATCCCAAAGTAGCTGGGTCTCACTGGCTTGGAGCTCATAAGAATATTAGATCTTGGCAACTTAGAGTCTAATGTTTAATACATTCTGAGACACAAAAGCTAGTGCCAACTTTTCGTTCAGCTGATGGAAGGCAGATGTGTGAGGTTCTGGCATAATTTAAAATAAACACATTTCAAATGACATTTCTAAATCTATACTGCAACCGGTGAATATGCAAACATTTAATTTTCCATAATCTGTAAGTAGTAGGTTTCTGCCACTCTTAAAGACACCACCATCTAATATTTTGAGTGCCATTTATGTAGATACGGGAACGCCAATAAACATCTATTTTAAAACAAAACTGTAGTGGCCTCCTGTCATGTTATGCTGAGCTGATATCAAGCTCTATTGACATTTCTGTGCATGCCTTAGGAACATCTGTCATTAGTATTGGACATGTGCCTAACCTGGGTGCCTTGCCCTTTAGTAATGTCAATTCAGCTGTAATGATTTTCTGAGAAAGGATGTTTTTTCTTTTGCTTAGTGATTGAAACTGTTACTTTCCCTACAAATTAATGTTGTCTTTTTTCTGCCAACCTGCAGTATGATATGAATTTTATGCAGTTTGAAACAGCTGTTTCAGTGGCTGATAGATATTTCTCAATCAAATTTGCTATGAATAAAGCCAGTAGTAATGCCAGAGAAATTTTGGATGCCTTTCTAGACATTACTGTGATGGCAGTCTTTGTGACTGTCATTGGCTGCAGGAGTGTAAGGCAAGGAAAATGTAAAAGCTAGCTGTTTTCTATGGGTACAGGACAACTCTGTCTCTATTGGTAGCACAGCAAATAGTCTATTAGTATGTTTGACCTCTGCTGAAATCAGGTGGTGACATCTTGGCATTCAGGAGCTGAGGCGGGCCGCTGGGGACACAGAGCCCCACACGCTGCTGGGCTTAGTGCTGCACAGCCCATGAGCTGCTGCTGGGCTGCAAGCGGCACTGTGCGCAAGGCCTGGGATGGAAAGGACTGAGGATGACAGACAACCCTGTTATGTGGGAGGCTCCTGCTGCTGTTAGGTTCTGCAGCTCTGCTTGGAGAGAGGGCTCAGCGTGGTCCTGTATCTACAAAAAGAAATGAAGGACTCTTAAAGCTTTTCCACATCCTTCTGCTAATCAAAGCCTTCATAGAGAGGAGGCTGCCCTATATCTTCTGCTTTCTTTCAAAACACATGGCATGCAAGCCCTCATTTGTGAGACAAGAGATAATCAAGAAGATGCTTCGAGCTACATGATTCAGAAGGAGTGTTTTTCTCCAATTGCAGTCTCTTTTAAGGTGAGAATTCAGGCCTCCTTAATACAATCTAATTGCAAATGTTAACTGGTATTACTCTACTGAGTCTTGCAAGGCAGTGTTTGTATTGCCTCTGGATTTCATGTACTGCTGAAAAAATGGCTTACACTTTAAATGTTGCATAGGTTAGAACATTTTGGTTCATCTATTTCACAGACGAATCAATTTCAATGAAATTGGCCGAAGGAAGATACTGATGAGTGAAATAGGAGCCCAAATCAGAAATGAGTAATTCAAGACAGCTTGCCGTGCAAAACAACATTGTACCTAAACTTCTGGAAAGTTTCTCTTTTGGAGGAGCTTCTTCAATAGGAAACAAAACCCAAACTCATAAAAAGTGGATGATGATGTGAAATAGAATAACCGTTGGCTTTGGCCCAGTACAACACTTTTTTCTGAATTAACGTGACAGTGTCAAAATAATATGTCATTTGATTTTCAGAAAAACAAGGAACAGATAATTTTTGCACAATGCTTATTTACTTCGATATTTTAATGTGAATTTAGATGTGATAGTAATCCTTTATATTCATGCTCTAGAATAAAAGTAGTCAGAATTGTCAGAAGAGAAATTTTAACAATGAGATCAATACCTTATTTTCTTTCTTTTTTTTTTTTTTTTTAATCTTGCTAATTCCAAAGAAGTTGTATATCTTTCAGTTCTAGGTAGATACTTGCTGAGTGATAGAGACTATTATATACAGAAACATCCTCTCTCTCTCTCTTCTTTTTTTTAAGCAGTGTAAAATAGGAAAGCCTGGACAACAGTTAAGTGATTAATGATTAAGTTATAGAAATGAGAAGACAGCACGGCAGAAAGCAAGAATTGTCTGAGCAGGTGAGTGGATATTCCACCCATTGTGGTACAGATACCTACTTGCACAGCATAGTTTTTTGTAAATGTTTGGAAATACTTATATAATTGCATAGAATCTCTCTTTTTTTCCCTATCTTTAATTAATTATTTGCTACAACTCATTAAGGAGTTCTGCAGTCAACTTTTAAAGAAAGCAACTACAGACATTTCTGTTCACTTTTGTGTTTGGCTTTAGTTTTAGATTTTCTTTTAAAATTATAAAGGCAAGAGGAGTCATGTTGAAGGCCGATGTCCCATGTTAATGTCCTGTCCAGAGATTAAACGAAGCTTAGGCTGCAATTGCTTTTAGAAGTACTTTTTAAAGATGTACTTAAGTATTGTTATTACTGGAGGTGTTGCAGGAAAAATTATATGTAGGCATGTTTTCACACTGACATAAGCAATGGAAAAAAATCTTAGCAGCGCATGCTCATGCGAAGTTTGGAGTTCAGTTACAGTTTACAACATAAGAGCAACTGTAGCAAATGAAACTGGAAGTCTGGCTTGTTCAGTGTCTTCACTCTCACAGTGGCCAACATCAAATGTTTGGGAAGAACTGAGCCTGAGGAGGCGTGAGGAGCGTTTCCACCCTTCCTGCTATTAGCAGCCCCTGGCTCTGGATTTCCTGGCCAGCAGTGGTATCCTTGATGGATTTCTTTTCCACTAATTGCTTTTTCTAGTGCATGTTTAGTTTTGGTGTCTACAGCATCCTGTGGTGATGAGCTCCACAGTTTAAGCTCGCCTTGTATGGAGGAATGATTGTTATTTGAGCCAAGCCCTTAATAATTCCACTGGGTGCCTTCTGGCTCTGCTGGTGTTTCAGGCCCTGTGGGGCTGTACCTCATTGGAGAAGGCATCATTCACAATGGGGTCACCTTTGATTCCTAGCTTGTCCCTGCTCATGGAGCTGCTCTGTTCCTCCTGCTCCTGATGCTCATGTAAATAATAACGAATGATGATTCCCCAGTTCCTGAGGGTTGTCCCAGCTGGATGTCTCTGGGTGTTGCAGCTGCTGCCATGTGGGTGCTGTAGACATCAACTCTGAGGGTCACTGTGACTTCTCTACATCTAACATGTCCTCAGAGGTGGAGGAGAATGCAAGAAAGAACCCAAATACTAAATATATCAAACTCAAAAATTAGAATTTAAAAAATGTGTTGTGTATTTGGTTTGCTGAGCTTTTATAGCTCAGCTGATAACTTTCCGTTGTCAGTACAGCAGCCTGTGTTTGTACACTGGGTTTTCTAACCCAGACTCTGAAGCTGTAAGAGCTCATTTCCTGTTCAACTTCCCCGTCCTTTATATTTTAACTTTTGTTTAAAAATATTATGGTAGAAACTCAGTTTTATATCTCAGTTGTTTAGTTCAATGTTACAGTCAGCTATTGCATCAAAGACTTAATATGGAAAAGCAGCTAATGTAATTTCATTATAATATCTACGCAAGCTATCCACAGTAGTTCTGTTTATTGAAAAATGTGTTAGATTTACTTTCTCCTTGATAAGGAAGTGAACTCTGACATGACTTCCTCCTGAAATTCCTCTATAAACCCATTACCAGAATGTTAGTCTCTGCACTATTGAACTACAGTCTGTATTAGATATAGATCTTCAGACTTTCTAAACAGGTTATGTCCGTACCATTAATGCAGCCTGTTTCCTGTGCTTGGGATGTGCTGATTCTATGAACAGCAGTACCGACCAGTGAATGTTTGTACACTACTTGATAGCTGGGAGAGTAGTGAGCCCCAGTGAAAGGCTTGAATAGGTAGCATCAGTTCTTACCTCCTCAGGTCAAGGTAGCTTTAAACTGGTGATGATTACAGTCACACTACTAAGGAATGATTATCTCAATTAGAGAGAAATTATAATTATAAACAAAATTAGCTGTATTTTTTACTTACTGGGCTTTATGAACCCATGCTGTTAGTGTTGAGCAAAGCCTGGTGTTTGATGGATGGAGTACTGGCGATGAAAATCTGCATTAGGCTGTTTGTAGGCCAATAGCACTTTTGGTTCTTCATCCTGACTTGCCTGCAGCAGCACTTGCTGCTCACAAGGCAGGTGTGATCTCATACATTTGCATTTTCTGCATGTCAATATCAAGCTGTTTCCAGTTGTCCAGTGGGAGCAACTCTGACAGCAACACCTGTATTTAACTGTTTGAAAGGGAACTTTCAGAGCCCTTTTGGATATACCAGTGCTTATTATTGGAAGACTTGCATGTGATTTTAGCAGGTTGACTTCAGGCAGCTCCAGGTCTTGCTCCGCTCCAGGCCAGTGCTATGGTAGTCCTTGATCACAGCA
Organism: Pavo muticus; assembly: GCA_016647715.1. Classification (NCBI taxonomy): domain Eukaryota; kingdom Metazoa; phylum Chordata; class Aves; order Galliformes; family Phasianidae; genus Pavo; species Pavo muticus. The sequence continues at coordinate 170,174 of JACDJE010000628.1, forward strand.
GAGAAGCTGAGGCAGATTGCTGACACAGCTGAAATTCTACAGAGTGTGGGACAGAGCCCACCAAGTTCCCTTCCCAGCAGCCTGAGTCCTTGCCTGTGGAGCAATTAGAAGTCTGTCCTTATTACAGTAGGGAAAATAGACAGGAGCTGTGAGTGCTTCGATAGCTCGTCATGACAGCAGGGTATATTAAAACGTAGTGGTTCATAACAGGACCTAGTGAATGACACAGAAAGGAAAGATTATAGACAGTTATTATTATTATTTTTCCATGATAGTTTTAGCTGCATCATGAAGGAATTCAAAACATTGTGGAGAGTGCACTAAAAACAGAAGATGAGCTAAAAGGATTTGGCAGCACTTAAATGCATTTCAGCTCTTCCCCAGACTGTGATGCAGTCTATAGAAAATGCAAGCACACTTTGCCTGGAGACCATGCTGCAAATTAGGTGTAAGAGTGAGCTGATGCAGTAATCCTGAAACGCTATATCTGACTGCTCTCTGAAATATGCCTCTTCTACTATTTTAAAAATACTTTTATTTTTGTAGTGAGGATGTCTGGGCAGCCAGCTCCCAAGCAGTGCAGAGAGGAGAGCGACTGAGGCCGGCACCTCCATGCTGCACCACAGGCCTCTCCCTGCTAAGCCTGGCACTCTTTTAGGGCCCCATCCCTCTATCCTGTCCTGTCCTGCCCTTGCTGTCTGGCTCTCCCCTCAGCCTGCCACGGAGTATATTTGTTGGTTTGTTTCTTCGTACAGCTATTGAGCTTGTTTCTCACACATTAGTGCTAGCAACAGCTTTGGGATGAGATTCCTTTGCACAGGAGCATCCTGCAGTCTAGAGCTGAAATATACCTCTGTCAGCCTTTCAGTCATTTAATGTTATAGCATTCTTTTCACAGTCTGAATGGGGTTTTTTTTATCTGAGTTTATCATTAACGTAAGAAATTGTCTTTGTGATGTAATAGTGCAATTGCACTGTCATTGTAGCATTATTTAATAACACCAAGTTTCAGAGACATCTACAGTCGGTGTATTCAAGGCAAAGAATCACCTGTGTTTGAAGCTGACACTGAAATTAGTGGCACGTCTGCTCATGAGGGACATGCTCATTGGACAATTAGACCATCCTGAAAACCTTCCCCAAATCTTTTTCTTGGTGAAAGCTGCCTGTGTCTCTCTTCCTTCACCATCAGCTCTTGGCTGTACCAGCAGAACTGCTGCAGTTGCATTTTGTCTCTTATTGTCTGTCTGTGGCAGTCTATGGAACAAATTGTGATTGGTCTTTGTAGGAACAGCGAAGGCTTAAGAACAATCTTATGAAACACTGAGTGTTACTGTTTTGTGCATCTCTTTTTTTTTTTGTTGTTGTTGTTCTGGTAAACAGAACTGAACATTTTGCCTTAATACTATAAATATTGCAAAATTAGCCGAGAGAGCCCAGGATAAACTGATCTCAGGTCCTTCCTCAGGCAGCAGGTGGGAACACGTCTATGCAGAAATCCCCTCCAACCAAGACTGTTCTGTGGTTCTACAATTCTGTTAATGCACATAAACTATCAATCACAAAAAGTCTAATGGGAAAGACGCCAGCAATGTGGCACACTCCCTGAGCTGTTCAGTCTAGTCTCTAACCACCAAATACTTTCCATCCTATCAGATGAATATGTTCTACCCATCAAATAACTCGTGGATGTTACTTGCTACATAGCTCAGTAAAGAAAGGTTGTCCTCCACTTCAGCTCCAGCTGTACAGCTGTATTCATTCAGGCAGACCACTCTGAGTAGGGGTATGCGGGCAAATGAAATAGCTGTAGCCTGGGGACAAAATTTGGGAAGACATCATCAGTGGAAATTCATTACATTCTCTTTTATTTGGTCTCACAAAAAGGATGGTTTTTTAGGATTTCAGCTTTAATTAAATACATCCAAGGATATATTGTGAGAGAAGCAATACAGTAGCATATAAAGGCTATTATTTTTGGTAAGAGCTCCGTGATTGAGTTCTGCCCTCTAAACATCTGTTGTAAGCTCCTAGATCTCAGAAATGGCTTGTGCCAACCACCAGAGAGAATCAGGCAAGTTGTCAGTTAGGTCGCTGGCAATTTTCCAGCTACTGGCCATCAATTAGAAGGCACTTTGGCACAAAGGAGTTCTGATTTGGATGAGAAGAGGAATTTCGCTGTGTGTTATATTTGATTGTTGAGTGAGTCAGGTCGTCACCCTTTAGTGCATTCTCACCTCTTGGGTTTGACTTAGTTCTTCATAAACTAGCTTACTCGTGTATTTGCCTGTGTTCAGAAGTATCTTGCTATTCCAATATCTTAACGGTTTTCATTTGCATAAATAAAAGCCTTGATTTTCTGGTTTATTCTGATGCATACAGCTTGCACATTGTTCATACACAGGATCCCAGCTCCTTCCCCCGCCTCCCACGCTGGCACAGATGGGGAAATACTCAACGCTTCTAGAATAAACCTGTGATGAACTGTGGAAATCCTTAACACTTTCGGTGGCCAGAAGTGCATTTTCAAATTCCTTTGAGTTTTGGTGATGTTCAACCTCAGCTCTGAATTCTGCTGCTTCTCTGTTTGCTTACTGCAGCCTGTCAGGGGCAGGCTCAGGTTGTTATTCTTCTCTGTGTGTCCCGTCTGTTTGCTCTTCATCGTGGCTGGTTGGAGATCTACTGAGAGAGTTCACAGGTCTCCCAAAAACCTGACAAAAATTCACTTGCTCTCTGCAAGCACCCATGTCCCAGATGAAGCACATCCTGTGATGTGTTATACCAGTCGGATTTTCCTTCTGTACCACATTTTCTCTGTTTTTTTTCCAACTGCTGGTAATGGATATCAGGAGATTGGCCCAAAGCTCTTTGGCTGTGGGCTTAGAGCTATGCTTGCAACAGAGTCCTTCGACCTGTCTACAGCATTTTCTGTTTTCTGTTTTGGCACCAAGCACAATTTTGCTGCAGGAGCTCTGCTGTCTGTACTGTCTTGTAGTGGTTGTGAGCTCTAAGATCTCACTTTTAAGAGACTCTAAGAGAGACTTTTAATTAAGGTGAAATAAAAAGTGAAAATCAGGTATGTTCGCAGAGTATTATTAATATGATTGATCATGTTATTTTCATGGTCTTAAAAGGAAGCATAGATTTTACTCCAAAGTGGGATTTAGACCTCTGAATTCTAGCCTGAGTCAACTTCACTTTCCCTAGGGTTGACAGAGGGAAAATATCATCTCCAGTAGATTCTGTGTTCCTCTTAGCTAGAACAGAGTAAAATGTGATCCGATATGTCAAGCAGGAGGGAGCCCAGATTGCTGGCTTAAAAGTGGAACTTCTCAGTATCTGAAGTTATATGAGATGGAACCTACCAGAAGAGATCACAGCCTAAATCTGAGCTAGCCTAAATCTGAGCTAGCCTAAGGTGTAAACTGCACTTTGTACAGCAGATATGCTTCATGGGAGTGTGGGTATCTACATAGTGTCATCATCAGAAGCCTTCCTGGAAAAGGTTTAGAAAAGGATTTGGAAGAGCAAAGGCTATTGTGTGATATGTGAGAAGAGGAGAGTGGTTCTGGCACAGTGTAACAGAGATGGAATTACTGCATCCATCCCTCCTGCTACCTCCACCCCCCAAAAACTGAGAACTTCCTGATTTGTGTTCATCAATAATTAAGAGCCCATCAGCAATACTCAGAGGGAGCTTGCGTTGCACTTCTGAGCAGCCAGTTAGTAATGTACGGTGGAGAGATCCTCTCTTTCAAATCCCAAGGCTCCAGGCCATGCAATGCTAGTATTGCATTTTCAATTAGCTTCTGAGTGAATGCTTGGCATATGCAGAAGTGAACTGGTACACAATTAGCTTATTGTTCCTTTCAGCTTTGTGCTGAGAGGATCTGAAGAACCGAAGAAGAGAGGGGGGAAAAAAATAGCCAAGCCAGCGGCATCTCTGTGGATGTGGAATAAGGGCACTGCTTGGCTCACACAGATCCACTTGCTAAGTCGGGAATTACAGCTGTTACTGAGGAGCACGCGGCACGGCTCTCAGGAGAGTGCCGAGGGAGCCGCAGAACCAGGCTCTGCTCTCAGGCACTCCAAGCTCTGCTCTCACCCACCTCACCTCAGCACTGCCATGGAGCCCAACAGCCCCAAAAAGATCCAGTTTGCCGTGCCTCTGTTTCAGAGCCAAATAGATCCCGAAGCAGCTGAGCAGGTAAGGACAACGAGTTTCTTTCGCTTGTTTTTGAGGGAATGGGGTGGACAGAGGCAAGATATAGGGTGTTGACAGGTAACATGACCTAAAATCTTTCCTAACTTATGTTAGTTTGACTACAGACTAAATGCTCTGGAGGTCATTGTGATGTCTGGATACATGCAAAGAGACGTGGATACGTGCTCCTAGCAGAATGAGCTTTCTTTGCCTCGGGGAGGCTTACCCAGTGTACGTTTGCTGTACCTTTTCTGTAACTGGACTTGTGCTCTAATGCATACTCCACTTGAATATGCATTCTCAATCAACTAAAGAACACTGTCTTTACGTAATCCAAAATATGAAGTTGATAATAGTCACCTAATGGATATATTGCACAGTCCAGTTAGAAGACAACTTATTTACCATTCATTTTACCATGAGAAAATGAGCATTACATTTTGCGCACAGCCATCCCTTCAGTTATCTCCTGTATTTCACGTAGTTATTACAGAGTCTTCTTTATGTCATTGTTAACATGTTTTAAATACTTGAAATACATATGTGTAAGTGTAGAAATGTGCCTGGATGTAGAATAATGTATGCATGAAATTAATATGTGTTCTATTTACGTTTTGAATCACATACACAGATAGATGTAGAATATACATAGCAATACAGCAGTCTGTGTAGGAAAAGATGCCTGGTATTCTGAGCAGCTGCGCACAGATGTACATAAAGAAGGACATACACAGGCTTAGAAGAAATACTGGATAAGTCATAATTAGGTCACCCAGTATATTTCTTTCAGTGCAAGTCCTTCCTGACACTCACTTCTATTTTGGTAAGTCTCCTTTTAGTTGATACCAGGGGAATATTATAACCTTGACAGTTCTGTGTTACTAGCTATAAAATTATTTGTACCTTTACAAATTTTTTCTTGTTTCTTGAATATTTGGATGTCGTGTCTCTTAAAAGGCAGCTGTCTTTGCTGGAAAATGATGGGTGAGTGACCACTGAATGAAGAAGTGCTAGAAGGGTGCAGGAGAGAACTGATGAAGGTCTTCATTTTGTCCATAGGTATTTCTGAGCTATAGAATGTCTGTGCTTACGTTAAAGTCCCACAATGAATTCAAACAGGATGTGTCCTGACATTTTTCTGAACCCTGTGAGAATCTTAGGATTTGGATTTTGCTGCATTCCCATGGCTTTTGAAATGCCATGCCCCAAATTTTGCCCAGTATTTAAGGACAAGCTTTTTTTTTTAATGTTGAGAGATTAATTCCAAGAACCATGGGTGTCCGAGGAAATTAAACTAGCAAATGCTGCTGCCAGCTACATTTGCTCTAATCTGGAATAACCCTATTAAACCCGATGATGTAATTTTCCATTTACCCCTTTGAAAGCAAAATTTGAACCCAGCTCACTACAGATGTTGGCTCAGCAACTGAAAAAGAACAAACGCACTGACATTGAGCATTTGTGTGAGGATGGTTTCTAGCTTAAATACTCCTGGTCACTCTCTTAAATTCAGTAGAATATTGATATAGCCTGAAGGTTTTAGTGTAGTAACTTTCAGTGCAAGCATGTCCATTATAGGAGGGTAGTCCAATATCATGTAGTTCAGCCAGCGTTCATGGAACAAAAAAGCTTAACCAAATAAACTTAAAAAGAATTGCATACAATCCCTATTCAGGATCACATATTGATAGGTAAATATCTATGGTACAGTACTCTTTGGAAACATTATTTTGAAAGTCTTGAGTTTTTTCTTCAGCTGAAGAATGATTACACCACTTCTGGCCACAGTTTAGAAATATGGATTCATCAGAAGACTTATGTGCAATATCAACTCTTGTTTATGCTTACAAAATACTCATTTTAATAATTACTTACAAAAGTTACACCACAAGTAGGTATTTGAATATATAAGCTCACCAGCTACTGCAGTTATTTTCATGCAGCGAAGTTAAATGGCAATATTTTGAGATACAGATGAAACACATCAGTAATACACATCCAAAAACTTATTCAACTTGATTGGAAATCACAAAAGTATTTTGCAGGGCTCTCTGCCATGCTTTGGGTTTCCATGCACAAGTAGCAGCACGACCCCCGTCACTGTCAGTCCAGAAGAGCAGTGAGAAAGACAGTGAGGCTTTTTGAATGTTTGTTGTTGTTGCTATTGCTGTTTTTAACTTGACCTGATTTACTCTCAGAAGGACATGAGGTGGGTTGTTTGCTTTACTTTGAGTGTGGAGCAGTTGGTGGTCCCTGATGGCTCTTCTTGGTTTCTGCATGTTACAGATCAGGAAAAGAAGGCCTACACCAGCATCGCTTGTCATCATGAATGAGCACGTGCCCCCGGGTAAGTGCCAGCGTACCATCTAAACTATTGCATTTGTATACTCGGTTCTCTGCTAATTGGTTGTATTAACTACATGATTTTTAAAATCTATCATTATTTTCGTAGCACTAAATATCAAATAATGGATCCTAGAACTATTTGGGGTAAAAACCATGAACCTCTGTGAATGTTGACTTCTATATGATGTCAGTATTTTCAGGATTTTATACTTTGTAATTTTCTGCAGTATGTATAAGAAGGGTAAGGAGGACACTGTTGGAAGCAGCACTTCCACAGCACTTTTCTTTCCCTTGGTGGATGCGATGGAGATCCATGCAGTCGTAGTGTTGATTTTTTGGTCTCTAGAGATGCTAGGATGGCTCCAAGGCTAATTCAACAAAGGAAATTGCTTTGTAGAACAGGTTGTTCTCCACTTTTCTGATGTCTGTTCTCACTATTCCTTTTCAAATACGAAAAATAATATCTTCATCTGAGACTCTTCCCGAAGTTTCTCTGTGGGGTGGGACAATATGAAGTTGCAACATACTTTATCAGGTAAATGTGACTTTAAAAAATTAGTCAGTGATAAGCTGGTTAGTAAGCATTATAAGTGACAAAGCTCTGCAAAAATGAATTTCAACACATTACTTCATAAAAGAAAAGCTGGATATGTAGCTCTCTGAAACATAATTTTCCTGCCTTATCTCTTCATCTCCTGAATTTTTTTAGAAAAACATCTTGGGCTTTTTCTCACTGATATATCTCATAAATCATTACTGTATGCACTGGCATCTCAGTGAAATTAAACCATCTTAGCTCTATTGGGATCTCCACTTACTGCATCATGCTGATGGTCTCCTGTTCTGATTGATAATACCGGTAACTGAATTCCTGAGAACTGTGCAGAAGGAAGCATTTAGAAAGCCCTGCTCTTCTGGTTGTGATCATTGCAGCATAGCACAGGTTGGGGATGTTCAAACGTGTCATACGGCTAACACTGTATTTCTTTTTTTTGACACTGCAAGCGACCTGTACATTTTTAAAGGGCTAATGCTGACCCTAGTTCAGAGAGTAGCAAGTTTCAGTGCCCAAGTTTCAGGCAGTTCAGCTCTCAATTATGAAAGATCTATCTAAGATCAACTTTCCTTATGTTAATGGGATCTACGATGCCTGTGTTGCTAGGACTTAATTTAAGGCAAACTCACCTTGACTGTTAATCTCCTTTGCAACTTACTTTGTGCACTTTGTACTGTCATATTTCCTTTTATAAACAGATACTTGGTACAGTACCAAATCAAAACCAAACAGAGAATAAGAACTCTTTTTAATTTGCAGGAAATGTTAGTGTAAACGAAGTGGTGCATATCTGTTATCTCCTTTCCTGCAATGTTCATAATAAACCTTTAAATAAATCACTTTTATTATCAGTTAGGATTGCTGCAAGTATCAGTCAACTTCCATGAAAACACAAGAGCTAATATTCACCCTCTTCACTTGCATATATTTATTCATTTATGTATTCTCTCTCTTACTAGGCACTGGGCACTAATATCAATGAAGGTATTATATGGTTAAATCTTGTCTTGTTGCTCTTTAAAATTTTCTACGTAGTCAGAAAAAATAGAAGCTTTATAAGTACCTTCATTTTCCTATACCACATCATGTGGTTTATGCATGAGCATGTGTGTACATGTTTCCACATGGTATGCTTGATATGGGCAAGAGTTTTGAAAGGACAGTGCACACGCAGCAATGTAAACCCACTGAATACAAGATCTGCACTGCTAATTTGGAGAGACAGACAATAGCTTTACAATGAAAGTATGAATAGTAAATAAACTCATTAGTGGCATGATCTTGAAAGATGTGAGGCAACTTCCAAAATTATTGTATACCTTCATCTTTCAGAGGAGTCAGCAAGTCCTAGAGGCTCTTGCCACCTTGCTGATTAAACCCCAATTGCTAGCCTGCTACTGGGTTTTGAATCAAGTTCAATAGTATAATGAATGATGTTTCATCTCCAAAAATGGTTAATTCCTCTCTGCATATGTTTACAGTCAGTAAAATAGTAAGAGTGCTAACTTGACACTGCCATAATTTTCATTAGAAGCATGATTCCCTGAATCAATAAGGAAACTGAGCAGCAGAAAATATAAGTGATATTGTCACAGCCAACAATTAAATTAGAGCTGGGCTAAACTAAAATCCAGTCTCCTAAATTTTACGCACTGAAGTACTCTAATTCCCTCATTAGAGCAAACAGTGAAAGATATACTTCCAAGGGCTTCCAGTGTGTGTTCTGGTGCAATTCTGAATGTTTAGATGCACTCACAATGTTTACTCAAATTATCTAAACTTCTTTTATTTTATAAAACAGAGAGACACATTTTCTAAGAAACAGACTTTTCTATATTCTTCTTTTGCATCTGCTCTTGATTGCAGCATGAAAAAAGCAGCATTTTTGTGGTATCCTGGTGTTCTGGATCCAGAGCCATCTGGAAACCAGAAGAGAGTAAAATGAATTTGGAAGTATAATAAATGCAGTTTGAATTGCGCCATATATAGACCTCAAAATTGTTTTCTTGTAAGTCTTCTCATCCGTCCCTAATGTCTACAACAGATTTGACAGGAATCTGTCTTCACGGATGTAGATAAGGGCTGTTTTGCCATAAAGTGAAGATGGAGTGGCTGCTAAGGACAAGTCATTTTAAGCCGATGACAGCTACTCCAAAACTGTAAGAAGAGTCTGTTTGGCTTTCTTGCTTCCAAGGAGTCTGTAAGGGCCAGACCACACTGAATGATTTAAAGACAGGTGGTAAATGTGACTGCAGAGGCTAATAGCCCAGAGTATTGGTGCATTGATCGGTGCATTTTCTCCTGCTCACTCTGGTTGAAATCATATATGATAATTGCAAAGTCAGCAAAAGAGAAATTTGAATAGCAACAGCATTGATAATTATTGCTGTGGACAAAGTGGGCTTGTGAAGCAACAAAACGATGAAAAAAACTTTTTCTCAGGCATCTTTTCCAGTCTTAATGATTCTATGATACTATGTTCTGAGCAGAAAAGTTAGCACTAGAATAATCTAGACTCAAATTATGAAGTTACTTACCCCTTACTTACCCCTATTGTGATTCAGTTGCCATCAACTGAGCTGTATTTTCTGAGAATCTGATGTTTGATTTCATAATATCTAGTTGATTTTAATGTTATTTGAGATTACAAGACCCATTTACTATGCATAAGAGCAAAGATAAATGTTAGTGGGCAGAACTAGAGAAATGTTCAGCATCTCTTTCTATGCAGGATGCCTGTATGGGCTACTGGGGTAACCCAGTCATATCCTGATATAACCACAGTTGCTTATCCCTGTGCTTTAAAAAAAGGATGTGCTTAGTTTTAAAAGCGTACATTTACCTATTATCCTGCAGAAGAGCTTAATCCCAAAATTGCTAAAGCTCTCCCGCTTCCTCTTTCTCTTGGAATATCATTGGAGCCAAGAGAAAATAAAATTTCCTACCTTGAAAGCAATCATTTCTGCACTGCTATAGTATACTCACAACCTCCTGTATCCCTACCAAGTGTAGGAGAATACATATGAAAATCAATTCTTATTATCTGAAATACAAGTTTAACCATGCTTTAAACCAGCGGTGTCATACTGCAGCTGCTCAAGGGAAAGCTGGTAATGTTGTAGAGCAGTGGCAGCTGAGGAAGGAAAACATGCCAGACCATGGGTCAGGTTTAATGCCACTAGTGCTTACTTTGATAGGAAAACAGTGCCAGTGTTCTTGCATGGGCTGGCTTTGTCACAAAGCCAAGCCAACATCAAATGGTTCTGGCTGTCAGGATCTGTTCTAGTTGTGTCAGGGTGCTCGGTCTTCTTGAAGGATTGGAATATAGGTAAACATCAAGATAAACTTCTGCATTTCTGAATTTTCTATGTGTTTGCTATTTCTATCTCTTTTCTATTCAGTTGCATGTTTTGGCTTCCTTCCCCATAATGTAAACATTACTTGGTGTTTGGAAATAAGAAAAACAGAGCAATGTATTTTGGTAATTCTCCAGAGCTGGCTTTTCACACTGTGTGAATTGAATTTCAAGGAAGAAAAAGTAACTCACTGCATCTGAGTTTTCTGAAGGCTGGAAATTCTAATCTGAAGGTAGGAAAGCTATACTCATCCCCAGTGAGGCCTGCAGCCTGTGTTTAGGCTTCAGCAGCCTTCTGTGCCTGTACCTCTGGAGCTCTGGTGAGATGCCCCAGGGGTGGCATCAGCGTTTAGTACAGCAGCAAACCATGCAGACGAATGGGTGGTAGGATGAAAATTGGCCCTTACGCCTGCTGCAATTCCATGAGGACCCAAAACAGGTTTTTTTTAATGCTAAATTTGTTCTCTACCATTTGTTAGCTTATGCTTCTAGGTGAATGAATGTGTTTTTTTCCACATCTAATGGTTAAATTTTCTTCCAAGACAAAAGACACTTGCTGAGTAGGAGAAGATTTTTCTGGGCAATAGCAAACCAGCCCTGCAGTCCTTTCTTAGGCAAAAGTCTCACTGAAACTTGAGTCTTCAGAGAATTCTTGGTCTCACAGTTCATGAAAATTGATATGTTTTTCAAAAGCATGAGATCCTGGTAGGACACACTGCTTACTTTGGTTCAGGAAATAGAAAGTGAACAAGCCAAAGAGCAGCTGTTTTCAATTGCAAATTTAGGTTTCAAATGTGGTAATAAAAAAAAACTGTCATTAACTTTTTTTGGTCTAGCTACTCGGTCTTTCTATATGCTAAATTTGAATACCATTGGTATTCATGCATACTGTTTTTATTGCCGTCTAGGACTTCATGAAGGTATGGCAATAAGCAACGACCACAGGACTGGTATGGCTCTATGCACATTACTACTGGCACAGAGACGCTCAGAGATCAGGCTCTGCTAGTCAGGGCCATGCATACCTTTGTGATCCTCAGGCCAGCACTGTGAAGGGCCAGCTGACACAGTGATACAATGAAATACAGAGACCGAATATTGCTTGAGAGCTTGTAGGTGACAGAGGGATTCCTGAGCTGGAAAGAAAATGTCAGTGCTTGAAAAAGCCTGCTATTTGCAGGCTGATGTGAGACTGCAGATGTTCAGTGGCAAACTGCATCCCATTTTCTTGCCCACTTACACTGTACCCGGATGCTCCTTTGTTTGGGTTGGTTTGAATTTACTCCGTAGTTCAGGATCACAGAGTCCCAGGGACAAGTCGTGGCATTAGTTCCTCACACATAAGCTGCATGAGTAAGGACTCTGTGATATGACCCGAGAAAATAAAAGTTCACGGACTTAAAATATGTAAATACATAAATAAGGACAGGAAACTATGCTTGAGTAGTTTTTAATGCCACGCAGAAAAAACAACTCATGGGTCCCAAACAGAAGAAATGAAACTTCTTTTTGTTTTTAATTTTATGGGGAAAAAAAAAAGAAAGGCTTTTCTTAGCATCTTTCAAAGGCAGACACTCCCACAGTGGCATGGGCAGGAGGCATGCTCTGTTTTCATGAGATGGTGAGGATTTTATGTCAGCCAAAGTGCTGCCTGCAGTATGGTACAGACTGCATGCCAAGGAGCAGATTTCGATTTGGCTGGGAGGAATTGTGAGCTGCTCTGCCTGAACTGGAGGTTATCACAGAGGTACACAGATGCATTTTTGCTGTTTTGTTTTGAAGTCACGACCGTATTGGTTCACAAGTATAAACATTTCTGGGGAACAATTTACTTGTTGTGTAAAACATATAGTCAGCAACGGTGTGAAATAATCAGTGCTGTTCTAAATGATGCACAAGCAGGCTACATGTTTTGAGGATGGAAAAGAGCTCATAGGTTCAGGCTTCCTGTTGTTCCAAACTGGATGTCTTCAGGTGACCACCAGGCTAATTTAGCTGACTCAGTGAGGACCTCAGGTCAGTATCATGTCTTCACTCTTCCTTTGGCTCTTGGAGTCATTCCTCCTAATAATAACATATTGTGCCTGTAAGGGCTATGGCAAGTAAAGCAGCCTTTGGATTGCTTTGATTTGCATGGATTAACTGTTACGGTAGAGATGTACAATGACTACAAAGTGTGCTTCCTTTTTGGGTATACAATGCAGTCCTCAGCTGCAGCTCAGGATGAGCCTCTGCCACTTGCAGCTAAAGGCCTTAACCCCCTGCCCACGGTGCTGGCAGCATTCTGCTGGGCTAAAGTGAGGAAGTTTACAGTCAAACTGAGACAAGTTCCTGCCTTCTCTCCCCAAAAAAGTGAAGCACAGGATGAAAGCAAGGTCTGAGAAAGCTCGGGTTGTGGAAAGGATGGAGCCTGACTGCAGAGAGGTGGTGAAAGTTGAACATTTACAGCCAGAACTTAGATTTCAGACCTAGATGGGAGGACAGGGGCATCTGAGAGGACAGGAAGCTCAGTCTTAATTTGGACAGTATTCCATTTATCCATTTCTCTTGTTCCATCCTCAAATACCCAGTGGTGAATTTACTTTCTTTGTTATTTACCTGTGCAGCTGTGCTGCTTATGCACACTATAATGGTGCTATTTGCTCCTGCTCTCCACCTTTTGTTGGTTATGCATTTGAGGGGTCAATGTCCACGGAGCTATCTGAAAGAGGAGGAGGTATTTTTAGACCTGAACCTTGTACTGTTCATCTGTTTTCCTCGTTCCTTATACAAACACACCATAGAAAGAGCCTTCTTCCATCCCAGGAGATTATTTGCAAATCATTTTTAACATATATGGTTTCATGTTACAGACTGCCAGCTCCTTGATCATTCAGTGTCATTACAGATATGCTTTTGGACAGTTTGCCTCTGTTTTCGTCTGCATTGTGTATTGATATGACTACAAGGTGTGCTACGCGTAGGGAATAGCAGTGTGGAGAATGACAGTGTTGCGAGAAAAGTCACTTTGAAAGCTTCCAGCTTTCTAATATTCATAATGCTTAGGAACCCTAACAAACTTGCTCTGTACCAAATACTTTTATACTTCATTCAGCATATTTTGGCGAGAAATGACAATAGAATGCCAAGTTTCCTATTTACAACATGAAATAAGTATATTTAATGACTTCTTAAAGACCTTAAGCTATCTCTAGTACAGTTGCATGACTCTACAATTATTATTAAATGTTGGTGGTATTTGGATAACTATTTTTAAAACAAAATGTCTTCAGTTTAATCTGTCGCAAAACATTCTGTTTGTATTTTGAGCGTGCTTTTTTAATAGTAAAAAAAATTAGCAATAATTTGAAATGAAGTCTGTACAAGAAATGAGACAAAACAGCTTGAATGAGAATATAAAATGTTTTGATTTAAGATGGACTAAATTATATTCAGCCATTTGATAATACTAATACTTTCTCTTTAAACATTGGGTAGAAACTAAAATCCATTAATACGTTTCAGCCCTGCTGAGGAGATAAAGCACCACACAGTTTGCTTGACCTCTACTATTTACTACTTAATGCAGCACTCATTTACCACGGTGACGTATGCAGAATAAATAGATAATGCAGACAGAGGAGAGAGAATCCAGCTTTTAGCACTAACCTCATTATGTTCAGAATACTGGGGAGGAGTTGAACATAAAGCATCAATCGCCTCATTTATTGAGCTTTCAGAGGGGAAAAAAGACAATTAACTATTTATGTGAAGTAACCAAAGTTAAAGGCTCACTTCAAAACCTACCAAAACTAGGAATTCAATGAATCTGGACTGAAAGCTAGTAGAGAGTGTTAGGAAAAAGCTGCTACCAGTCAGGGAACTTCTCACCAACTGCATGAGGCTGGACTGCTGAAAATTAGAGAGTGTATGGGAAATGCAGTGCTTGGCTTTCCTTTCCTTGGGCCGGAGTTGGCTGTATCACCAGCGATTAGGAGCAGCCTAATCTCCTTTTACAGCCATCAAAGCAGCTATAGGGTAGAATTATACTCTATGTTTACTGGAAGGAGCTGTTTTCCTCTTCCCTTTCTCAAAGCCCTAATCCTATGTCTGTACTTAAAATCATCACTTCTAATATTTTTCTTAAATAGCCTTACCGGAGGGTCAGGAGAATAAGATAGCAGTAGAGTGTGAAGTGCAGTTACATGCTGTCTTTGTGTTTTCCCTGGGACATGTGTACTGCAGAAAGTGAATGTCTTGGCTTTTTTTTTTTTTTTTTTTCTTGAAGGTCAAACCACACTTACATTACAAAACACACGTACATTAGTAGCGCTGAGTGCACAAGTGTGCATTTTAAAGGCAGCGTTTTCCATATTTCCATATGCTTCATTCTGACAGCATATCAGAGGAGTCACACCGAACAGTGCAGTGGCTTGGTTGGGCCAGATGGAAAGTTCAGGAAGCTCTACTGCATCCTCCAGTGCTGTTTATCCACATACATAGATGCCCAACAACCTAAACATTTCAGCAGGGTCTTCATCACTCAGAAAAGAAAAGCTGTGGTGGTAGTCTTTTCAAGTCTTTGAAGCCCTCTGCCTTAGCAGTTCTCTGGCAGTGGCAAAAACCAAAGTTGTAGCTGAACATTTTCCCGCTCTTTTTCTGACCACCGCCAAGCAGTAACCCCCAGTACCAGTCACCATGCACCTGCAGTTCGTGCTCTGCCTTCTCCCTGTCATGCTGGGATCCACAAGAGCTGGCTGAGACAGGCACAGAACAGGAGAGCAATTCAGCCTGCAAGACAAGCTGATCTCATATTCTTTTGCGCTGTTTTATAGCCTTTTCTTTTCAGAGTGGTATTATATTGAAGAACTAAGAAGTGACAGAGTAGAGGAAGATGGAGAGAAAAGGGAAGAATTTTCTTTTTAAAGAATTGGGATCCAGATGTTTTGGTGCAGATCAACATTTTTTACTTTCTGTTTTTGAAATAAGGTAAGTAGACAGCACAGCTGTAATTGTTCAGAAATGTGCTTTCAGGCTTCCCAAAATGCTGATACTAGTGGATTACTTGGGCCTTAATGCGTATAGCCTGTAGGAGGGTGTGGAACAATTTGTTCCACATGAATCACAGTGATGTGCTGCTGATTGTGACAGTTCAGACAAAGATGTAGAACACAAGACACAGGATCCCCTTACTCTGGTATTTAGTAAGGTTAGTAGAAATTCTGCTAAATGTCTTTGAAAATTACAGGCTAACTTATTCCAAGTTAACAAATAATCACCCTGTCATTTCCATCCTGTCTAGCCATGTTCATGGTGAGAATGAGATTATGGAACCTCATTTTGTTGACTCTTTGAAAACTTCCAGATAGAAAAACAAAAAATGAATCTACAAAACAGACTTTTGCATACTCTTCTTGTAAAATGATGATAAACCCCAAGCATCACTATTAATAGTAGTTCACATGGTTTGAACATAAACTGATGCATGTATTGTGAGGAGTTTTATGCATGTGCAATCTCATCATAGGAAAGCAGAGCACTTGGCAAGGACTAGCTTTAAGATACATTTTTACTGAAATCCTTGAGTTATTATTCCAAAGAGGAAGGAAACTGCAAAGGCAGCAATAATAATCAGTGGCTAAGGAAGAGTTTTATTTTGTGTTTTTCTTCTCCCCTGACAAATGTCACTTTCCACAGTGTACAATACACAACTATTCAGCTAGGAATTTTTTTTCTTTTATGGTTGTATGAGTTATCGCAGCAAAGAAATGTTTGAATCTTTAGTTTTGGCTGTTGGTGATGGCTTTTATCTTAGAGCTTAGAATGCTCTTACAGCTCACAGCAGAGAACTTGGGCAACTGCTCACAGATGTAGTTCCAGCAGCTGCCACTCCCTACACAAAGATTGCCATCAGTGGATCAGTTCTGAGCCATTTTCCATCGCAATTGTTTCCTCTATATGAAGCTATTAGGAAATAGTTTACTTGCATACCAGGGGGTCCATTACTATTGTATTTCTGTTAATCATGGATTTTTCTGTATGAGCTTTGCCTCAGCTGCCTCTGAATTTAGATCTTCAACCTCTTCACTATCTCATTTGAACATAGACTGAACATAAAGCAAGCAAGCAGCCAGAAAGTAACATGTTACTGATATTATTCAGTTTTGCTAGTGAATTTATAACTCATTGTCTCAAGGTACTTAACCCTTTGTATTTGAAAATATTTAATGAACGTTCTAAACCATTTCACAGAATGACACATTGGCTTGAGTGTTTGTAACAATGGGCAAACTACTTGAGAAGTATTTGTGAATGTGCTTTGGTAACAGTTGGTAAAACGTTAGCCACTATTTGCAAATATTTAACAGTTTGACAGTATGTTTTGCTTGGATACAGTAATATCAGAGGGAAGTTTCTGCTCTTTGATCCTGTTTCTCTGAGTATTTGCTGGCAGTCACTGAACAGCTCTGGCCTTTCTCAGGCCTCTCAGAAGCAGTCTTCATCTTCACTTCCTACTTTGTGCCTTCATGAAAATCTTTTCTTTCACTGTTATGCTCCAAGCTAGGTATGGTTATTCTTGGCATTTGGAAACTGCCCTTACCCCATACAGAAAAGATGTAATCTCTGTTGACATCTGCTTTTGTGTCAGAATAGACCTGGTGTCAATATAACCCTATCGTTAGGTAAGTTCTCCTTCTACTCATTCAGACAAATTCTGAGACAATGTCAGGTTTCCAGTCCTTGTCTCTTGCCTTGTTCCATATCTCTGTTTTTCCAAGGTCATCTTGTGCTTCACTTTGACCTTCCAGCATCTCCCAGCACCCAGAAATGTTGGCTGTCAGGTTCTTCTCCCACTGCAATGACGCTCTTCCCTGGAGCCACCAGAGCTCATGCCAGAAAATCAGCATCACCCTGATTTACATATACTTGCTCCACAAAGAAAGGAGTTTTTCTTATCTACATTTCAGTCTACAAGAGAGTTAAGTCATCCTAAAAGAATTCCCATAAAAGAGAGGTGTGTACAGGTCATCATGTGTCTTTTTAATATCACCTTACACACATTTGAGACTTGAGTTTACAACTAACCTCCAGGCCCATAGGCCAAGTATTTTAAATTCTGCATCACCAAGCACAGCAGTTTGCTTCAGTTTGACTCTGTTATTTTTCTTTAGTTAAATGAATTAA
Organism: Pavo muticus; assembly: GCA_016647715.1. Lineage (NCBI taxonomy): Eukaryota > Metazoa > Chordata > Aves > Galliformes > Phasianidae > Pavo > Pavo muticus. The sequence goes on from JACDJE010000628.1 coordinate 187,799, forward strand.
TCGGAGTCTTCAAAGATGTTGTGACTATCAATTTGACTGTCGTTATTTAGTTTAGGTATTGAATAATAGGTCAGAGTAGGAAGCCAGTTGGCTGAAGTTCTTTCCTGGCTGCAGTAACTTGGAAATAGTTAATTAAATTAGAGTGATTTGTTTGGTTTTTTTGTTTGTTTTTTACCAAAGTCACGCTATAAGTATTGGATAAAATCTTGACTTCAAAGCTTCCTGTTGCTTATGACTTATTGAGGTCAGCAGTAAAATATTTTTTTGTCTTTCACATCTCACAAGTTCTTTTGCCTTTTTTTTTTTTTTTTTTCTTTTTTTTTTTCTCAGATTTGACATAGTATCTACTGAGCAGCCCTCAACATGCTTTTAACTTCAGAGCTGGAATTGTTATATCTGGAGCACTGCTCACTTCCTGTCATGCCAAGTTAAAGTAAACTGAAGTACCCCCCTTTTTGAAGAGGGCTGGTGTGTAGTAGGTACAGCAATGTGTGCACACAGATGACAAACAACAAAGGTTTGGGATTAAATTTACCTCTGTTTTGCTACAAATGGGAAAGTACTTTGTACTTAACTAGATGATATTCCTTCAGAAGGAATTAATTTTATGGAGCTCTGAAGCCAGGTATGGGCCGCCTCTGACCTGATACTTCTGGACACAGTGATGCCTCATGGTTCTGCTGGAGAGGTCTCCCAGCCTTTATGCCACAGAGTCCACACCAGTCAGCTACAAATAATATGGAAAACTTATTTCAGAATAATTCCTGAAAATCCAAAGAGATATTTATATTGGGATGAGAAAATGTATTATCTAAGAGACCAAAAGGAAAAAAGTCTTTGACTTTCCTGCTTTTGATTCCATTTATTTAGCCAGTTGTTCTTTGAGAGTCCTCTCAATTGACTTCACCCAGGAGAAGTCTGTGGTGCTTAGAAAGCAACTCCAGGAAAGTAGCTCCAAGCCTAGCACTGATGGAAAGCCGAGTCAGTTATTCCATCAGTCATCAGTTATTCAAAGAGAATCTCTTTCTCTGAAAAGAGCTGCCAAGTCTGGAAGTGTCCCCATGTGACTGATGAGGAGCTTCTGGCCAGGAAGCTCTCCTCCAGCACTCCTTGCTCACTGGGCTCATCACAGAGCGGGGCCACAGAAGATGCCTTGTGGACACAGAAGTGCAAGCCTTGTGCTATGAGGAACTTCTGCATGGAGAGACTTTCTAACACCATATTTTTCCACAAAGCTTGCTTTGTTTTCTAGTAAAATCACAACAGGGCTAGTTAGTAAAGTAATAAGAAGAAATACAAAACAAACAAAAACGCAAACAGCAAAACCTACTCACATGTTATTAGATGCACTCCACAAGGAATGTAGCTGTGCTTCGCTTAATGTATGATCGGAGCATCCAAGAAGGCAGAAAGACCAATTTAGTTGCTCTTTATTCATTACTATTCATTATTATTAATTATTAATTATAAAGGAGAAGGCAAAGAATGAAATTTATATTATTTTCCAATGTATATACATATTTTTGGAATTTATATTTAAGAGTTTTGGGCTATCATAGGGAAGGGAGAAGAGAAGGCTGACAGCATAATGCTTAAGAGGAATGATTTTTTGTTGCTTGTTATTAACAATTCATAACTGCTCTCTGTAAGGCTGCAGAACTGATTCATCAGTATTATATTCTAGTTTAATGCCAGTGAAACTAGACTGATTTCCATGTGTCTGGCATGAAACTGGAACAAGAAGCTGGTAAGCAGGCACTATAATTCCCTTCTGAGATCTGTGTGATGTGAACAAATACATTTAGTTTCACATTTGAGGTTTGTAATGTCTCCATTTTCTTCCAAATCAGATTACAGTATCAGAATGTACATTTTAAAGCAATTTTGATCTGTGCAATTTATGAAAGAGTTTTATTTCATGTTCTTATGGCTGTGCAGTTGTAGGTAGGTCCTCGGATGCTGTCTGTGTGGTGCATAGTGATGCAGACACTGTTTGGACCAGATGCTTTTGTATTGGTAGAAATATGATCTTTCTATTCACTTAAAAGTTGACTTCAAGAAACATTAGGAAGCATTTGGAGTAACTAAGCAGGTTGCTGTCTGTACTCAGTACTAGCAACGTCAGCTTGAATGCTGACAGTGGGAAATACCAGTTAGTCGAATGTTAATTATACTGATTTATCTGGAAAGAAAATACAGCATGTTGAAAGAGCTGATTTGTCTGGCCCATGGTATTTTAGTGAACGCTGGAAGTCCGGTTACAGTCAGGTCTAGATAAACTTACGCAATGCTGAACCAGCTTAGTGTAGGAGGGAGTCAGTATGAGCAAATACACTTGGGCTGAAATAGCTAACTGAGCAATGAACTCCTGCCAGGGCTCCCCATGAGCTCAAAACCAACCACAGCTGCCTCCTTACTCTATTCCACGTGCATGTTTCTGTCCAGCTTGACTCCTCTAGTTCCATCAGTTCAATCATCCTCTGTCCCCTCAGTCAGGACAATATTTCTGCACTGTGCCAGTACTTGGCATAGGGAAGCCATCCACCGCAGTGCTCTCTGAGCCAAGGTGGCAGAACCCCTTGGTGCTATTAGGGTAGCACAGGATCTTCCACAGGATGCGTGCCTGTGCTGCAGGCACCTTACAGAACAACCTTGCAAAAGCTTGTGTTTGCAGCAAACTTCTGTCTCCCCTGTTCTTATTAATATTTCCTCTACAAATCTCTCTATTTGTGTTCCCTAAAGGTAATTTAGATGCTGATTACTGTGTGAAATGCAGCAGAACTGTAACGAACATACTCTCCTGTCAGCACTTGACTGAGGAGGGAGAAGACCCTCTAGCTATGTTGATTGCAGTAGCTGCAATACTAATGAGATGTTTTTGCAATGAGAAGATTTTCAGAAACACATACTCATGCCAGGAGGGCTTACCAGGATATTTTTTTGTAATTAAATGTAATTACGTTCATACTCATAGTCAATTTTTTATTGATAGATATAGACAAATAGAAACCAACAAGTAAAAGTCAATTAGCTACACGAGCATTTTTTTATTGCCTTACTGGCCTTCTTTTTCTATCTCCTACATCAGTGGTTAAAAAGCTATGAAGTTCTAGCTAATCCAGCAATGTGCCGTTAGTGTTCTGCCAGAAGCAGAGCATGAAATATTTTTTGATTTTATTTTGTCTTCTGGAGGAAAGGAAAAGAAGTTTTGATAGCAGAAAAAAAAAAGACCACAAAATAACATTACGACGAACGGTTTCTAAGTCTGATTTCAATGAACTTGTTTTACAAATACCAGTGGCAAATATAAGCTGTAATTTTTATCTGAAACTCCTCAGCTTTGTTTTCCTAAGGAAAATTCCAAACTCTCTACATGAAACTTTCTCCAACAATTATACCAGTCTCTTACTGAGTTTCTCTTGTGTAAGAGCCAGCTTCTGACCTGCTCTTTTCCTCCAGGGCCCGACTGAGACCCTATAGAAGAGGCTTTTATTTGTTCTTGCCAATGGGAAAGAGAGCGGGGTACTTAGCTGGATGAGATGAGCTTGTGCTGGATGGCTCCACTGCAGATTCCATGGGTGATGTCAGAGGCGAAGTCTGTCAAAATACATCACCTCTTGCCCTGCATAGCTGCTGCAAGTGCATTAACATTGTCCAGTGGGAGACAAGAGGCAGATTTTGATCTTGAAAACAACCATCAGGTTTCCCCCAGCATGACCTTGCCTTTTACATCATAATGGAGATTTAGGGGAAAAGTGATAAGCCGCTTCTGGTGGGCATTATTCTGCATGTAGCCAGCTATCATAGGCTCAAATCCTGTCTGACCTCAGAGAACAGCACCTTATTTCTGGCTTTGTATAAAGATACCCTTGGAGTAGTTCAGCTTATTCTTTCAGCTTGGTTGGATGACTGTGTTAATTAATGTTAAAATGAGCTAAGCTAACATGAGTGTGTGGGAGACAAATCCCCACTTTGCAGCAGTTTGGGTATGTACAAATGAGTTCTCAGCTCTTCTCATATGATTTAAAATACCACTTGAATAACAAAAACATAAAAAACATCAAGAAATGATTTGAGTATTAGATTCCTGCTAGCTAATTAGGCCAAGAGTCGAACTGGAAAAATGCCATGTGTTCAGATCTGTAGTATAATAGAGCAGCGCTGTGTACTGTAAGCAATGTTACGACCTGTGAGAAGAAAATGGAGAAGCATTAAATGGTCTTCTTCCCTCTCTGGCCCCAAAAAAGAGAACTTGGAGGGATAAGATATCTACCGAGAGTTTAACATAAGACAGAAATACCTGTCTAATTGAGTTTATATTCTCCGTAATTGCCTGGTTATAAACATGACAAGAAACTTTTTCATTCTTTATAAATAGGAGTTTTTTATGAGTAGAATCCTGACAACAAAATGGCCACTGAGAACTGAAGGAAAGTGAGAAATCAGGGGTTCTGTTCTCTTTTGTGAATCAAGTCTGCTCCGGATCATTTCCTCACCCTTCTCAAGGAGACTTTATGTTCAAAGAGTTTACTAAAGAAATTCAATTTTTCTAATCGTCAATGGATTTGAGTGGGGTTTAAAGGTGGGAATTATCTGTCTTGTTTGGTTTCAGTTTGGTGGATACATTGCAGCAGCTGACTGATCATGTTCTTTCTTACCTTGTATCATCCATTCCTATTGTAAATTTTGTTGTCTCAGAGATATCTCCTCATGCCAGAACTGACCTCTTCTAGTGAAAACACCAATCTGGACATGAGATGACTCTCTTATGGGCACTCTCTTATTAAGAACACACTTTCACAACATTATTTGAACTGCTTTCAAAGCAAAAAGAGTTAGAGTGGAAAAAAGCTATTTATATCCAAAGACTAATCACTCAAATATAAATGCAGTCTTCCAGTTAGGTCAGTATGGCTCAAGGTATTTCCTCGGGCAGAGATCTTTTAATCAAGCTCCATCACACTGCACTCCTGCTCTGCTCTCTGTCTTCTCTAAATATCTCCTCTAACTTCTGCTACAGACCAGTACCTATGTTTCTTATCACTACCTCAGCTAAACAAAAAAGCAACACTGCTTTCTATTTTTTCTCCTGTCTCCCTTGCTTTTCATCTTTCCACTTTCCTCTACAGAGAGAATTTTTTTCTTCTCCCTGCATTGGTCTATGGCAAGCAGTGATCTCAGCTTCTCTTGTTCCTATTTCTCGTCACCTCTCTTTGAAGATCTATATACTTTAAGTCTTTTCTATCAAAGTGCTTTTCAAAAATAAATATGCAGTGTTCTTTCTGTCCTCAAAATAAACACCTGCCAAAATGTACTGTTGACCAAAAGATATCTCCAGTCATCTCCGCCTTTCTTTTGATCTCACAGTGCATACGAAACACCTCACACCTGCTGCTTCAAGTTTGTCTCCTTTGGTTGTTCAGGCTTTTTTTCTGGGTTTGAAAAAGTGTTGGTGTATTTTTGTAAGTCATTCTTGAATTTCTGCATTGTTTGTTGCTATTTATTGGCACTCTTTGCCCTGTGGATATCGATGAGTTCTCTAACTTGACAGGACAGGTTTTGTCCACAAAGTTGACTTTATTTATGGGCTACTGGATGAAAGGAAAGGCTGGAAACTTTCTGGTTCTCATAAATTCAGTGTTGCCTCACTAACAGGAACAGCTGAAGTGGAAGCCCAAAGGGTTAGAGAAATGCAAATCCTTGGGAAGAAGACCTGAAACCCAACAAAGCTACTGTCTGCAGCAAGACTGACTCCTTACGCAAGTCTCACGCTGGGTTTTCCGAAAATTCTTTGAATCTGGACAAGCCTAGTGTTTCAAGAAGGAATGGGACATAATTTACTCTTAATTGTTCTCTGCTTAAAGTTTTCAATTTATTTAATTTTCAGCCTCTAAACTAAATCCAGAAACTGGAGGTAAAAAATCCAGTGTTGAGTATTTGAAGTCTATGTCTCTCTGTCATGCTACTAATAAGAAATATTACAAGGACTTAAATAATCACCCATTTAGCCAGCATATCTTCATGATTCAAAGTGCTTTAAAAGGCTACAAGGTTCTGCTATACTTATTTACAGGTAGGGAATTTAAGGAAGAGATTAGTCAGCTTCAAGGTCATGCAAATGTCAATGGTAGGAACTGGCCTCCTGATTGTCTTGTCTGATTCTGTAGCTGTGGGACCACAATGAAGTAATCAGTGCCATTTTGAACCACATTTTTCAACCTTGAGTGTAAATCATATGAAGGTCTCTTGTATAAAGCCTATGTGAAATCCATACTTCAAGAAAGCTCAGTAAGTCAATTGATGTTTGCAAGGTATGTGGGCTTGAGGGTAAGGAAGACAATAGGAAATGCAGTTAGTCTGCCTGGTCTGGTTCTTCCCCTGACAAAAAAGCACATTACAGGCAGCTGATATCCGATACAAAGTTAGATGAAGTGATGTTACACAGACCTCCAGATCTGTCACGCGTCAGTAGAAACTGCACAATTATATCTGCAAGTAGTGGCACAGTTAGAGATTGTTGCCTGTTTTTAATGGCACTTTATTTTAGAGCTTGCAACTACAGTGCATCAAAGATCCTGAATGATCTTTGTCAAGTGTTTGGAAAGTTTTCATCAGAAGAGACTCTTTCTGATGACCATTAGCCACATCAAGGCAACACTAGAAAAATAATTTTGTCTCATGCACGAACTGATTTAGAGCAATGGTTAGGAAAATTTGTAGCTTCTCTGCTTCATATTATTTGACTTAATTGTTCAGATGAGTTTCCAGAAAGTTTATTTTCATTAGAAATCTCTATTATTGACTGTTTCTGTCATGCCTATGCTTAAAAACAAATAAAAGCAAAAAAGTAAAAAGTACCAGGAAATATTTCACAGCCTTTTCTAAGACTACAGTAGTGGCGTCGTTAAACTTTTCAGGTGAAAGGTCAGAGTTGATTGCACTTCAGTTTGCTGATTTTCAATGTTACTGTTAGTTGCTCTTGAATGTCATTACTAGCGTATTAACAGCTGAATGGAGGCGAAGGACTTGTTGGCGCTTACTGGAGCCCAGCAGAACCCTGGGTGAGGCTGCTGCATGCTGTTCTGCAGCCATAGCGCAATGCTCAGGCATCACAAGTCGCTTGGGCACAGAGCCCTGCTGCCAGCCCAGCCAGACAAAAAAATGGGAGCGAAAGGCTCCAGACACAGTACTAAGTGTTGTGGGGCCTCAGGTTTTTTGAGGGACACAAAGGAGAAGCTGCAGACCAGCAGAGTGATTTCTTATTTACAGGAATGTTCTAGGGTGCAGAGCAGCTGCAAGACTTTGCACTGAGAAACGCTTTTGTACTAAATTGTCTCTTTTGTATCTTTTCCTCCTCTAGAAAAAGATGAGAAGAGAACAAATATCTCACAGGCAGAAGTAAGTGAAATATTTTTTCTTAAAATGCATTTACTGTTAGGGTAGAACTACTGTTAAAACCCCTTCAAAATGTCCTGGTCCATCACAGCAGTTGCCTACGCTTACATGCTCGCATGCCTCCAGCAGCACAGCCAACCCAAAACCCAGCTACAGTGTCCCCTCCAGCTCTGCCTCCTCACCCTCCTGCCTCAAGCAGAGGGTTGCAGGCAGCTGCGGGGCTGCAAAGCCAGCGCAACATCCCCTTTTGCTGTCCTTTGCCGAGCCTGCAGTAGGCACGGGACTGAAGCTGTCTGCAGGAGAGCTGAGAACTGGCTCCTCCCCTCTCATCTTCCCTTGCACAACTCCTGCAGTTCACTATCACTTTCTCCTTCACCAATTGCCCAGAGAAGTCGGCAAAGCTCTAAAATAGCAGCAGGGGGCATTGATTGTTTCAGATTTGGATTCAAACACAGACTTACAGCGATTCATTGGGGTGAGGATCAACAACCTAACCCACAGTGATTATAAATAGCTTTCTCTTTCAAAAGAAGACAATCTTTTATTTATAAATGTTATCACTCCATCCACTGTGATAAGGTAATAGGATTGGTGGCATTCATGTGGCAGTGTTTTTCTTAAGAGCTGACGCCAATGATCTTTGAAGAGATTAATATTCACTGATGATACACTAGAGGAAAAGTAGAAGGCAGCATCATTATGAGCAAATAAAACTAAAATTGATGAGAGCAAATAAAGCTTGCTCAGGCACAGCTTTTTTACATTTTTCTTGGGAATGCGGTATGTCTTCAAAACCTAGCCATGTGTGAGATATTATGTGGTTTTATTATCCTGTGTATATGGAGATGTTCCATGTTGGTACACATGCCAATTGAACTTTTGCAGAAATTGCACTGCCTTAACACTGGAATATGTTTCAGTTAGGTCTTGTTAGATATGCACTGACGTAGTTACTTCTGTCACTCTATGTGTAATTTTAATGCTGTCATTTTGGAATAATTCATCTTTTGTGCATAGATGTGACTTTGGTGTCAAAAAGTTATACTATCTCTAAAGATATCCCTTAAAACAGGCATCGCTGAAGGCTGAGTGGTTGATGGAATTGTTTGAGGAGTATTATAATACATTGAAAAGTGCAGGGGGAGGGATTTTCCATTTGTTTCTGTTAGAATGTATGTAGTAATAGTTTCATTATTACCTTTACATATGGAGTCATTCTTTATACTGTGGTTAGTTGGAATATTCATTAAAGTAAATCTTGTATTATTTTAATATATGTAAGTATTCGCCTTCTGAGAGTCAGTTACATAGACTGTTAAAAATACAGGCTGCCCTAACTTTATGCTTAACAGTATCTTTTACAATTAAGAGTAATTTTCAGTGGTAGTGAGTCTGTTTTGCCTGGCAGCTATGAGAGTTGTCCATTAAGCGTATTTTGTCTATTTAAATTTTCCCTGTGTTCACCAAAGCCCAGGAGCTGGCATCAGATTCACATGATACCATTTCCACAGATGCTTCTCATTGCTCCTGAACTGGGAGCATTGCAGAGGACTGCAGTATATCCCAAACCTGCCTATCATTGCTGCCTGTACGCAGGGCTTTCAATCCAGCCCTACTGAGGCCGTAAGAAAGTACCACTTAGTCTGAAAAGCACCCAGGGTAATTCTGAGTATGAAACATGTTTTTGCACGGGGGCAAGCAACCTCAGAAAGTTTTCAGGTAAAGAGAGAGAAGAGCTGCGCAGCATGACCCTGAGCTGCCAAGCACAGAAAGCTCTCTGCCTGTGTCTTACCATCTCTGTCTCTTTTTTCAATCCCTAGTGCCAGAGCTCATCACCAAAGCAGCGGAAGCAGAGCGTGTACACCCCACCTGCCCTCAAAGGTACTGTCCAGGTACTGTCTCTGCCCTGGGAGCACCCTGGTCCATGGCAGCTCTGTCCCCCTGTGCACAAGGGACACCTGGCACAAGCCATAACTCTGAGTGCCCACAAGCAGAACGCGGGGGCTGTGAGAATTTGGTGCTTGTGTGTCTCTGGTCTCTCACATGGGAGTGGTTGTCTTCCTGATACTGGGCTGCAATTGGCCCTCACGGCAGTATAACAACAGTGGGAAATCTGTTTAAAAGCCTTGTTTCTCCAGTGACTTGCTTGCCAGTAGGCAAGATCTATGGGGACTCGCCAGCTCCTCAGACCAACACTTGTCAGTACAGGACAAAGCCAAGTGTCTCCTGGTAGATTTTGAATATCTTTAATTTCCATTCTTTCTGCTCAGCACAATTTACTACCTGGCAAAATATAGGAAGTAAAATATTTGTAGAGTGGATCACAACCGCAATCATTTGGTAGTTCACCAAATGTTTCAGTTCAGCTCTACGAATATCTAATATCTCATTCAATAGCTTCAGTTCTCCAGCACTTAGCAACACTGAACACATCACCTAGGTGCTGCTATCTGTCAAAACCAGCTAAAGTTTGTTTACTAGATATTAGAAATAATCTTCTTATAGTAAGTTTTAATAATTTATGAAAGAAAGTTTTGCGTGGGTAGCAATAGCTCTCATTGATGTCACTGCTGCATTATTCCCCTGTGTAAGTCTAAGTTAAACACTGTGTAAATGAAGAGCTCTGTGAAACAGGTCCTCATAGGCCTAAGACTGCATCCTACTCAGCGTTACCCCTACTGAGGTCTGGGGAAGTTCCTGGCATAGTTTGCTCCTACGTAAACTTAATTCCCAAGTAAGAGATTTTCTAGCAGAAAAGAGCTCAGATGATTAGAAATAGCTTGTAAACAGAAGAATGCATGCCATGTAAAATGCCTCTCCTGTACGCCTTAACTCCCTAACCAGCATGATATTCCCAGATGCACAGGTAGGCACCTGGAAGTTGATAACTGCATTGTAAACAGGGAGGATTGCCCCTAATTTAACTTACTGTATATGTCATAAATACAAACCTTTTTATTAAAAAAAGTATCCTGAAACAGAAAATTCGTTATTCCTTCCTCTTCATTGCTATGAAAACATTCAAGTTGTTTTGTTTAGACTGAGATTAGGAGGCAAATGTAACAAGCCAAAATACACAATGCTATGAAAAGCATTACTGTGAAACAGAATTTTTTAATAGTTCTTTAACGATTTAAATAATTCTATTTTTATAGGTTATTTGTTTTTTTCCCCCAATACTTTCAGAATAGCAGGCTTCCTGATTTCTTACTATTCCCTCAGCTTTGCGTGTGTTTTCCCTGTGGGCTGTTTCTCCCTCTGTACTTACAGTGTATGCGCCAATCCACAGTAAAGCATGAGCTTCTGGGTAATGACTATTTTTCAGTACAGTACCAGGATGATAGTTCTTGTTACATTAACTATGCAAATACATTAAAATACTTGAAATGAAAGAAATAAATGAAAATGCAGCACTGATGTCATAGTAAATAGATGGAGAACATCTTCTTAGCTAAATGCGAGCATACTTTCCCACTCTGCCATAGTAACAATCTGAACTGAAAGACAATGCTATTATTTGTCTAATACAGCTTCCAAATGCTTTGGTTCCGTCCTTAAAATGGCTTGCGCTGTCTTGAGGTGAGTTTGCATTTTCTGTAACAAGCTGTATCAAAGCCGTGTATATGCAGAGCCAGTGTCTGGTTAGAGCGCAACAGGTAAGTTCTTATTCCTATATATGTGTGTGTGTACTTTGGTTCCTGCTTTGACTTAACGAAACAAAAGCTCAGCAGCATCTCTGCAGACATAGCAAATAGCTGACTCATCTCACAGCATTGTTCTTTTTACTGGAATAGTGTGCTGGAAAAATCGATGTGAGAGCTATTGATTTAGGTGGTAATCCAGAGAGAAGATCAGACAGCAAACCAGATAACAGCTCCGTGCAGACTTCTTCCTAGTTTAATGTTACCATGTCTGATGGATGGCAAAGAGGTTTTTTTATTCTGCTTTCAGAAATATTTTTTGCTAACGCTGCTATGCTAGGTTTTGTTAGCTCCACAGTCTTACACAGTATGCAGTGATGGCAAAAGTCAGGATCTGAAGACTGAACCAAATTCATAATGTTTTCAGTATATTATGATTTACATCGTCATATACCTTGTCAACATTTCTTACCTGAGGATAGTAATGATAACTAATGAAGGTCTGAACATAAGGAAGGCTAAAACTTCTTTCTGTGTTTCAGGGCTGCTCTAATGTCATAGACTTAACTCTCGACTCTACTAAGCTTATACAAGCCCAGATCAGTGATAGGTTCGTCCCATGTACTTAAGAATGTAGTAATTTTTCTACTGTTTTCAAAGTTCATAATCTCTGTTTTGCCTGTTTGCATCCCCCCTTTCTTCCCTGTCTCTTGGGTTTTTATATGGGAGCTCCAAATTCTCCCTTCCTTTTCTATCTTCCACCATGCTAATGAGTTAAGCTTGAATCCCTATCACTTTCTCCTTCCATTTTAAGCTCCTCTTCTTCGTGTACAGAAGCTGACTTGTATCTCCTGAGGAAGAAAACCATAAAAACAACCAGAGAAAACACATCAATTTGAAGAATTATCAGTTCTACCCAGAGCAAGTTTTTTTCAGTCAGTTCTCATTGCTTAAGGTTGGTTTCTCCTAGTATTCATTGCTTATTGTTCTTTATGACAAAATCAGTAAGAATCGTTTAGTCCTTTTCCTCTGTGTCAAAGCAGGTGCACAGCTGTTTTAAACATGTCCACTCATCCACAAATGTCATACTTAAAGATATCTCCATTATTCTGGTTGGAGAGTTTGAGGAGCCCTTGGGAGCTGTGCTGGATTCTTACCCTTTTCCCCTCATGCTCTCCAGAGAAGCCTGAAATGAAATAACCCTCCCAGGCAGAGAGGTGCAGCTCAGACAGTGCTTATCCCTGGTAAAGGTGCTTCCTTTGCACCTCATCGCCACCTGAAAATTAAAAGAGCATGTTTGAGACTCAGAGCTACAATGGCAGCTTTCAATCTAAAGACATACTCTGAACCAAAGCAGTTTTCCTATTACCTAGATATCATGTTCTGTTCCAGCTCATTCTTGAAAGGAAACACAGACTGGAGTGACAGGAAACAAGGTTTACAAAGACAAACAGAAGACAGTCTGAGCTGTTCCCAAATCTGCATTGCTCCCCAGAGGTTGCAAGTCTCCACATTATCTACCAGCCCCTCTGCTATTAATACTAGCAGCTATTTAAATATCATCAAGGTCTTCCCTTGAGAAGCAAGTGCTCATTCCTGAGTGGTTTGAAGACTTCATTAGTAGTGATCCCACGGGTGTGGGTGTGCTAGAGGTCAGGGAAATAGGAAACCTTCCCTCATCTGAGTTCACCCTGCAGGAGGCTGTTGGGGCCAGCATCGAGATCTTACTAATCCCAGTGGGTTTTGAAGAAAGGTCTTGCTGCTTTCTGTGTTCACTGGACCACCTTTGCAATTAGCTACCATCAGATCGTAATTAAAGTCATTCCCTACAGAAGTGAAATCTTCTACTCTGTTTTCCTTGTACCCTCTGGGAGGATGCATCCTTTAAATTCCCCTCTTAATGTTTTTAGTTTGCATAGAAACCAAGATTTTTTTCTTCAGCTAGGTCCTAGCAACAACATTTGAAATGGGATGAAGTGTGAGTTGTTATAATCCTAAGGAACATTTAAAAACATCTTTTGGTTTGATTCATTAAAACAACTAGGACTCAGTGGCTGTTCCCAGAGTGTTCAGACCCAGGGATTTGATACATGCATAATTCTAGTATTTACAATGATGGCTGATATTAAATGAGCTCTTTCTAGTTTCTGCCATGAATTTCAGATGCTGGACTTGTTTAGTACCTGCTTGTTCTCCAAAGGAAACAAAATGTAGAATAAATTATTAAAATCATGAGGTCCCTCCTGAAATATGTAATTTATTAGAAGCAATTAGTACAGTATGTGGCCCTCATCCAAATTTGTAACCCCTTAGGCCAGCTTGACGATGTCTGATGCATCTCATTATTTTGTGACTGAAGGTTAACAAGGAACACAGAGTCTGGAGACATAAAGGACTGTTGTTAGTGTGGTAGGCACTAAGTTCAAAGCTCACGAGAATCATCATGGAGCAAAAATCTGAGACTAACTTTATTTCAAGTGGCAGAGGAGTGAAGTTTGTGACTCTTAAGCAGTCACTACAGAAAACTGTATTGTTTTATGGCCTGTCATCTTATACGGCAAACTCTGACCAGATTCTGTCATTAAGTAAATTCCTTAGGGTGAAAATGAGAAATATGCTAAAAAAAAAAAGGAAAATACTGTGTCCTCGTGTCATTTGTGCTTCATAAACTGTCTTAAATTTAATTTTTAGAAAATTAATGTTAGCCACAATCTTTCACACATCTTGTACTGTTTTCTGAACATCAAGACAGGTTTGTCGAAATTCCCAGACTAAGCTGGTGCTGCTCACGCTTTTCTTATGCGGGTAAGTCACTTTGGCTCAGGGTATTATATCTTTGCTTTTCCAGTGAGCTAAGGGGCTGAGATAAATTCTGGGTGGTTGACTGGGACTGGTCCACAATGAAGGCGCAGGCCAGAACTTGAAGCAATCACCAAGGATGGGGCCAAGTCCTTCTCAGACCCCTTAGCACAGATGCAGTATTCTGGTGCCCATTCTGCAGTCCCTTCCTTTCAGGTAGAAGATCTATCTCAGTAGTTGTTTCTTGGATAATAGAAGAGGGCAAAGATCTGCGCCATTATTTGTGTGTGTTGCTCCTGTTCGTCAATGTGCTGTGATGTGATATAGCACCATCAGTGTGTTTTGTTTCAGGAGTGGAAGCCTCACAGCCGCCAGGGCTTCCTGAAGTACTGGGTAAAGAAAATTCAATCTTGTACAATTACATTTTTTTTTTTTCATAGCCAGATCACAGAAGAAAAGTGGAGCTTTGGTTTCAAAATTGCTTTTTTTTTTTTTAACTATTCTTATCCGTATTTTAGTCACAAAAGCACCTTGAGGCGACCACATCGCTTAATATAGCATGGCCTTGGACAAACTTCCTGGCTCCATTTCAACTGATGTATCAGACCTAGTTACAGAGGTGATATTTCTGAAATTCCCATATATGTACTGCTGTAAGAAAGAGGCGGGATGCATGTCTTTGCCCTTCTTTCCTTCCACTGCTTGGTCTCTTTTCCTCGCTCTCTCTATGCCTCTCTCCTGCCTCAGACTTGTACAGTAGTATGATAATAGTAGATACAATTAAAAAAAAAAAAGAGCTAATTAGTGAATCACTGACCTGGTGACTGGGATGCATTAGATCACTACCACGTCAAGTTCAACCGACTGCCACCAAAAGTTGGCAGACGTTGCTGTAGTCTGTGTTTAATTCCTTACTGCTGGCAGCGCTGAATGCGTTTCATTTCACACAGCTGGCAACTTCTAATTCAAAATGGCTGTGGCCCTGGCTGCAATAAATACCACATTACCTTTAGCGAGACTGAGGTGTTCAGTGGAGATTAAGCTTGACATCTGCTGTACGTGAAAACGGGACATTTGTGCTGCAGCTTGTCATATGCCACTGGTACCTGGCATGTGAAAAAGAAAAGGTTGTACTGAGCACTAATATCAGCCCCCAGATCACCATGTGTGGCTTAAGGCCTGATCCAATGCTGACTAAAGTCTGGGGGAATATTTCCACTGACTTAATTCAGTTCAACATGATGTTCCTATATTTGACAGTTCATTCTAACCTTCATGGAATGAATGTTAAACTGGCCTCTTTCCAAGGGCAGACCCTTTTGGACTTGTTTTCATGATAGAAGGGTAAGCTTACCAATGTCCTTGAAACAGCATTTCTGGCTTGGAGATAGTATTCTTGAGTATTGTCATACCAAAGATAGAGCAGTGTAAAACCTCATGGTACCAATTGCTTCTAAGCAGTAACAGAAGACATTAAACAATAAATCTTTAAAGATACAAGAACACAAAACATTACAGAAAGAGAATGTGGGAGACGTAGTACTTATTTTCAAATATAAAGTAGAAAGTCCAGGAAGAACAGTGTGTTGTTCTGGCTACTTTATATCATAAGGCGTATTTGTCATTAAATTCCAAAGATTTTGGCAGGGCTGTGCTCTGAACTGAAACAGCTTTTGAAGAAAAGATGGTATTTCTATATGAGAAGATGTTAGGTTCCTGTGAACCCAGTCATCTGGCAGGGCATTAGATTTTCTTTACTGGCTGTAGCCATATGTTCTGGGTTGGAGGTTAACAGCCAAGCCCCAAGGCAGATACTGACTCCAATGAGCCCTGTTGTAATAAATAATTGCCTCTTTGTTCTTCTCAAGCACTGAAAACTCTGAGTTTGATCCTAAACAAGGAGACTAAGTGAACCAGCAGGGCTTCTGTGCAGTGCTTGACCCCTCCTTGGCACCTGGACAGGAGCTGCAGGACTATGCGTACTGGCTGTATGGCTTTGTCAGATACTCGCCATCTCCAGCTCTGTGCAGTGAGCCAGCCTCCTGGGCAGAACAGGTCTCTCCTTCTGGGGGAGCTGGCTCGTGCTGGTGGCTGCGGGTGCAAAGGTTGGAACAGCTTGACCAGGAGGTAAGGAATCAATAGAGATACCTCCCTAAGGAGAGCTTTTGCAAAGAGTCTCCATGGGATGCGGGCTCACCTCTTGCCTAATTTGCTCTTAAACAAAAATTGTCTCCTGCATTTTCGTCTGATTTCTTATCTCAGTAGTACCTTGATGTCTCTTAATATCTCCTGGGAGCCTTGAAATATGCTCTTCCAGGGCAGTAGCTTAGCCTTTGTTCTTTTAGTTTCTACCACCAGGTTTTATTCTGACCTGAGCAGAAGTCCAAGCAGTACACTAGCTTCATGGTATCGCTGTCTCTGAACAACGTGGTCCTAGTTCTGTGGTTAGAACAAAATAAGGCTGAGAAGATTTGCTTCTTTTCTCGATTGCCATTGTGTTGGGTTCCTTGTGATGGGGATGTTCCCTGAGTTTTATTACTTGATTTTTTTTTCTTTTTTGGAGTGGATGCTTAATAGTCTGAATTTAATGAAAAGTGAAAAATTCTCTAAAGATGGCCATGTGGTTCTCCTCCCCTCCATAATTTCTCCCTTTCCTCACCCCTTGGGATGCAACATTGCCTGGTTTGGCAGGAACAGAGAGTTCCCAAAACCCTCCACCAGAGCTTTGGCATGGAGACAAGAACATGAGCAGCCTGAAGATTTCAACCACATCCTTTTCAGCCCATGGCTAGGACTGAAAACTCAAATGAATTATGTGTGTGAATGTGACCAGAAAAAAAACAGGAAATACTGCAGCAAACATATGGATCTGAAAAGGGATTCATTTTCCTGTGAGCTGCATGGGCCAAAAGGAAGTTTTTTAAAGAGCTCTCATCGGTTTTAGCTGGTAATTATTCCCAAAACAAGATTTTTCAGTTTTTTTCAGCCCTCACCCAACCTGTGAACCAATGTTATCCCACACATCTTTTATACCTGGAGGAGACTGTCAGCAGGCTCTGAGCAATCTGCAGAGTAGTTACTTTCAAGGATACCTTTAAAAGGACTTGTGGGATTTAATGACCACTCAGAAGAGAAAAAAAGGAAAAAAAAAAAAAAAAAAGAAAAAAAAACACCTAAGAAGTTTGCTATGATCTTCTCAGTCCAGGGTGCGTTCAATTCGATGCGTCATGCACACAGCAGGAAATCTGTGTGAACATGTCTGGCAAACCCTGCAGATGGTGCAGTCGTGCCCAGCCTGCCATGGGGCACTGGGAGGGATGAGGTCTGCTACCTGAGAGGAGCGCGGCCTGTGAGACCAGCACCAGACGGGGAGGTGGGAGAGTGGGCTCTGCAAAGCCAGCAGCCCAGAAACACCCGGTGCCCACAGGGTGGACTTCCTCGCAGAGCCAAAGGTAGGCAGCACATTGCTCCTTTCCTTTCGGGTATGAGGAGAGTCGGTGTTATTCAGCTTTCTCTTCCACTGCCTCGCGATCCCCGAGAAAGCAGAATTACTAGGCAGTCACTCACGGGGATTTTTGGCATTAAAGCTCCCCCTGGTGACACGCAGGTGTATTTTCTTACCGCTAGAATTGTGAAGGAGATTTTTTTCTAAAGAAGCGTGTTGAAATTTGGGGGAAATTGGGAAGTAAGGCTATAGGAAAACTAGTGGAATCATATCAAAGTCCAACTATGACTTACATTTCTCATCTAAAATCTGTCAGGTTATTATTCCACTTCACCTGCGTGTCGCTAGTTTTCCCCAAATCCTGCAGTGCTCAGAGCCTCATTTTCCCCTCAAGCTCGCTCTTGGTAAGATCAAAAGTAAGAACAATGTTAAAACTCACTTTTACAGAATCTAGGAGTCTGAAATGAACGTGTCTAATTGTGTAGAGATGTCTACCATTTCTGCACTTGGGCTGTATTTTCCATAATGAAACTAAGAATACTGATATTCTTTCTCCTAGATTATTATTTTCACTTTCCAGAAGAATTGAGAGCAACACTTGTTTCCAGCCTCTGACTATTAATTTAAGTGCCAGATCATGTGCTTCCAGGATGTAATTACATTCTGGTTGTACTGGATGCTGGCTCTGGGGTATTTTGATGCCTTAGGCAAACCAGGAGATGCAGGTTTCTCACAAGCTCGAGTCACTCACACAATAAAGAGCCACTAAAGATTTTGCCCCTGATGTTTTGCTGCCTATGGCAACTGCGAAGTGAGACCGGCTGTATCTGTGGCAATGCAAATCATTTCTGGTGGCTGCATTCAATGCTGAATGTCTGATTTCTTAGTATTTGTTTTAAATTTGTCTTAAGAAATAAGAATTTGGTAGACTTTCAGTTGTCAGAAAGCTGTGCTATCCCTGCTCCTACAGGGCAGCCTGGTGTGTCTCAGAAGATTTCAGCACACAAAGGTATTCACATAGTCTTAGACTGGATTGGGATGTCAAATGGTTAGAAATGATAAGATAAGGTTACACTTTTTAGTGTGTTTTTATCTGCAGCTTTTAAGAGAGCCAACTATTTATGAGTTAGGAGCATGGATTCTTAAAAAACCTATCTGATCACTGGGAACAATGGTGAAAATTAAGGATATCTCTCTACCATCCACCTGCTACTTCTGTTTAGTTACTTTCTACAGTTGCAATTCTATGGTAAGTAAGTACATCTATGCCTTATTAAAATAGTAATGTTAGGCACAGTTCCCTTGGTGACACTTCTCTGTTTTAGAAAATGAGGAGCTTGTATGTGATGTGAGGACAGGAGTCAAAGGGCTCAAACTGAAATGGATGAAACTCAATTTAACATACATTTTTTGTTTGCTTTTGCTATGAGAGCAGTCAAACAGTGGAACAGGTTGTCTAGAAAGCTTGCAGTTTCCTTCCCTGAAGATATTCTAAACCTGAACTGACACGGTTGTGGACAACCTCGTTGGGTTAGTCAGTCCCTTGAGGAACCACTCCAGCCTCACCAATTCTGTGGTCCAATAGCTGTCTTATTTACCATTTCTGAAATGTAGATATTTTGTAGTATGGTAATGGCAAGGATGATAAAAACTTCATCTTGTAGCTGCTCATACCAGAATTTCACCTTTGTTCTGATGGATGACATCTTTTGTGGTGTTACATTTCCTTCTTCCGCAAGAGCGCTCTCTAAACATCAGTTTGCTTGGTCAATACTGTGAAAAACGTCTCAGAATCAAAAGTTAGAATTAGTGCAGGCTGCAAGCCCCAAAGCTCTAGCATTGGAAACACCTCTTTAGTAATGAGGGTGTCGAAAGAAAAGAGGGACTGGACTGGCTCTGATCTCCCAGAAGAGCTCTGGTGCTCTTAGACATTCAGACTGACTTTGTTGTATCTTGCTGTGTTGGATTTGCTTCGGTTAGCATGAAATGCCTGCTGCCTGGGGCTACAGGAAAGACTCAAGCCGTGTTCAGCTTTCACCTTCTGAAGTGGATCCCAGATGTTTGAGGAGATCTGAGCAGCTCACAATGATGTGGTGAAAATGGAGCGAGCTCATTCTTCCTAACAGATTCCTGTTTGGCTGTAAGCACTGCAGCTACCAGAACTGTAACACAAGGAAAATGGGAATTGCCTGCTATTCATATGCCACCCATGAAGGAACTATGATGGGGATAATTTAATGTAAACATGGACCAATCAATCACTTGTTCAATCTTCAAAATGTTTTTGTCATTTTGAAGGAGTTTGTAAGATACTTAAACGAACAGGAGAGCTCATTCCAATGTTTACAATATTACTGATGTCAGGTTACGTGGATGCCAAAATTCTATCTCCTTTGTCATCATAAGAAGGATCACAGTGAAGACTGTAATTACAACTCAGTAGGGGATTCATCAGCAAATTAACGGAGAAGCTTATAGACTTCTGCCAGATACCAAACACACCGGATTAATTAAAAGTGAAAGCCACACAGAACATGGAATTATGATGGCGAAACACGGAGCTGTTTTTTTTGCTGACCAGCAGAGTTGTTGGTCCTGTTGTTGGTTAAAAAGTGCAGCTCACTGGGAAGCTTTCTATCTGCACTCTAAAAATCTCAGGCTGCAAAGCGCTCAGCAAGAGATTCAGATCTGCCACTAACAAACTTTGTGCTGCTTCTGACCCAGACCACAGAAAGAAATGATGTCTACAAAAAGAATGTCAAAAATAGAAAATACGGATCCAGAAGACACAACACAGAAGAGTTGGGGTCCTCTGCCAAGACTTGGGATGGAGCAAAGCACCATGAACTGCTCAGCCCTTACATGCAGAACTTCATTCATCCCACTGTGGGCTCAGCCTCCTGCTCTGGAGCTCAGCAGCTCCCTGCCTCTGCCAGGGATTCTCTCTCCTCAGGATGTGGCAGTCATTTTTTTTCTCCTCTGTTTAGGTTTCTTGACCTCAGAAAAAATCCCCGCATTGGCCAAAAAATATGAAAAAGTAGAGCCACAGTACAATTGTTCAGGAAAAGAGGAGCAGCTGGATAATTCTGTCTATTAACACTGAAGTCAGATAAGAACTCCTAAAGAAAACTGAAATACAGCTGCTCAGAAATGTCTCATGGAGCTGTGGAGATCGAAATGCTTCATAAGGCATTTTCAGTAAGGTCCAGAATGCACAAATCTCTGAGTGTTTAAGTTAATTTCCCTTGTGTTTTCATCTCAGATAAAAAGTTAATCATTTTTCCTATAGCATGCCTAGATCTTCATGTTAAAAAAAACTAGGGAAAAGTGAGTGTTTTTACACCACTAATATAAAATGTTTTGGTGATATCTTTTTATTTTTCTCCTCATACAGGAAATTTTTTAGTTTCAGGGTTTTATTCTTAATCTCAGGCAAGCAACAATTGCAAAGCTCCAAGCAAGTGCAAATATTCAGCTGTTGAAGTCTGCTGATGTCATTTTTATAAATGCTTTGGCCCGACTCCGTTCTGCTTAAGGTGTCAGTCATGTAGTTACCCTGGGTGTGCTACAGGATGCCAAGTGGAGAATCAAACTCTGGGAGTCTCTCTGTTGGCTGTGCGAGGACTCGGAAGCAACGTTGTATGCAAAGGTCAGTGGGCATCTGTGCACTCTCCACCCAGAGTGCCATAGGACATCCCACAGGGACGTTCTTTGTGGTGCTACAGCTGTGAGCAGGAACAAAAGAGTGACTTAGGAAATGGAGAGAAAGTGAGGATGTTGTCAATGAGGTTACCTTTTACAAAGCGTATCATCATCCACACGGAGGAGCATCACATATCTTTGCACTTAAAACAAAACACCCCCCAAAGATAATTCTGAATTGAGTAAAAATGTTTGCTGAGCAGCAAGACCAATACTCATGAGAGTATGATGACGCTGGCCCTTGTATCTCAGGATAAGCATTCCTAATGATATGTTCTAGCAAAAGGAGTTAGAATCAAAATGTTGGTGATTTTGCCTCTAATCTGAGCCTGGACCTAAATTTAATCACCTGTTCTTGTAAGAGAAGCCAGCCACAGCTGGTGCATCAAATCTGGTTGTGGTCTCAGGTCTCATATCTCCCTAAGCCTACAGTAGTATTCAGTTCTGCAGATGTACATATACCCCCTCACTCCTTGTATACTTTTTAAATCTTCCTTGCTGCAGTTAACAGAAAGCGATATGCATTTAGGACATAGAAACATTTCTTCTTACACAGGGGAGTTAAATTTTGCAGAGAAGCTTACTGAGTAAATGTTACCTGCCCAATGGGGCAGGCATTGGAGCTATGTTACAGTACCAGGGCAGTGCAAACAGAGCTGATCAGTCTATTTATGGTTCAAGTTTATAAACATCCTCAGGATTAAAAGAACCTTCCTTGCCTTACAGAGAGACAACCAGGCATTGAGTTATTAGCTTTTATTTATGTAAATCAGCTTTGATGGCCTGCAGCACCTTGGCTGTGGGTGCTTCAGGACATGTGGGCTTCTTCGATTGTCTCGTCATGAGCACACGGAGTTGGAGCAGACAGCTCTAAGCCTCTGTCTGAACAGTGAAAAACTGGGATGAAAAGATGTCAGCTGAAGAATTTCAGCTGTCCCTGCTGCAGGCCCGGCAGCCCGGTGAGCCTGTCATTATGCACATGGGAACCATCTCGCCACGTTTTTCACCTCGAGCTGTCACTGAGGTATTTGACTCAGAGCCACCTTGCACAGAATCAGCTGAGAAATGTTTTCTGGCTTCCCAAAGAGTGAGCTAAGGATGGGCTGAGGTTGCTGCAGTCTGAAACATCCACGCAGCTGACTGCAGCAGCTTCCGCTTTCCGTTGGAACCCTTAGGACTGACTGATCCCTGCTAGCGAGGGAACCAACAAAAGGAGATGTTTATATCCCAGCCTGGAGCAATGAAAGCCTCAGTTTACTCCGTTGGCTACTCTAAGTGAGGGGTGCTGTCCCTTGATCACAGCTTAGCTGACCCCTGTGTCCGGTGCGTGTTCTGGCCAGTCTGTGTGGGATTGACAAAGCATTGCTGTGCTGAAGCAGCTCCCTCATGCTGGTGTGGTGGATTCAGAGCTGCTTCAGGCAGCTTCTGGGAGAGGAAACTGGAGTAGAAAGTGCAGTGTGAGAGAATAAAATGGAAAACAGCTGGACTTTTGCAACATGAATTTGCTGCTCTCATACAGTCTTCATTGTGCCAGTGTAACTAACACTGGGTCTTTTGACTGCGGAGAAAGCAGCACAAGCCCCCAGATATTTGTCATCTAAAAGGCTCACCATGAAGATTAAGTATTGTATATCTGGAGCTAAGAGATGAGTTAGTAACAGCCATCAGGCATTTAGAAAATTAGGCAATTCCTCGTTGCTTGGTATCAGAAAGGTCATTCACAAATATTTATGAGGCCGTGGTGATCTGCTGGATATGCTGATGATCTGATCTACTCCAGGTGTGACCTACATAAGCCTGTTAGATTTGCCAGTACTTCAGATCATTTGTTTTCATTTGGTTATCTCTGTTTTTGAAAAAGATCCATGTTATTGAGAAAAAAAAAAAAAGAAAAAAAAAAGTAAATATAATTGGGGATTGAATAGTATCTTAGTATCATAACCACATTAAATACATGATAACTTCTTCTTCTCCTCGGTCTGAGCTAACATATAAAATAACATAGCACACGTTGTTTTTCTGATTTACAGCTTGCTAAAATGTCAGCTTAGTTTAAACTGCCACACTGCTCCTTCAGATTCTTGTCCTGAACTGTAAAGACCCATCATGTGTGCTGGCCTTCGAAGACTCTACCCCACTCAGACAGCAACAGCCACAGCCTGGCTTTGCTTTTCTTTGGATAATCTAAACAGGAGTCTGAGAATACCTATTTGTGTGTCACTTCTTCTCATTTCTCTAACTTTAAAATTAGACTAAGCATGAATTTATAATATTGTACATACATTCATTGTAAATAAGCTACTATTTCTTCTTTATAACTGGAGATAAGATCAATCACAAAAGATGATCCTTCTTTTCCTGAAAAAAAGGAAGAGAATATCCCACTGAGGTCTGGAGGAGCAAGACCAAGCCCTGCAATGCCAAAAGGCCTGACTATGTTCACTTATGGGACTTGTCAAGGGCTGGGTCAGTATGTTTTGTTGCTGTCATTTCACAGATTACTGTTGGATGTTCTTTGTACCATTGGTGGCTTAGAGAGACCTGTAAGAGAGTCTGCAGGGGGGCACGCAATGGGGTGAGGGTGCGAGAGCTGCCAAAGAGGCTGGGTTGCTGCTCCTGTGGAGACAGGTGTTGGGCACTTATATTTCCCTATATTCCTCAGTTTTATCTTGTCTTCACTTTCACCAGTTGTATACATCATCTTTTTGGTAGCGGAGCTCACTCAGAGTCCCTGCTTACCCAAGGTGGACTTCTGGTACAGCTGCTTGTTTTCCTGTAGCAGTGCAGACCATGCCTGTGCTGGGAGGAGGCTGCTCCCACAGACCTGCCAGCTCTCCTGGGCTCTACATGGCTGCCTCCAACTGAAGCCTGCTTACCAGTATTGTGAGTAAACCCCAGATGTGTGGTGGAGGCTTTTTTTCATGAAATATATTTTTTTGTTGTTATTGTGCTGTCAGTTTTTTATTATTATTTCAAAATTTTGTTTCAATTGAAAACAAAAATATGACAAAAGAGTTTTAGAGAAGTCAAAATATTTTGGACTGATTGATAAATTCAGAACAATATGTTCCGCGAAAGGACATTTCTTCTCCCAATCTAGTGGCTTGAATACGTGATTTTTGTTTTGATATTCCCATTTTTGCTGAAGGAACTAGAGCATATTTCATTTAAGATAGGCACAAAGTAGACATTCTCATTTGGCTATCATCCTCTTTGCCCAGGTTGATTTGCTTGATAATTTCAAAGTGATCTAAGTACTGAAAGTCTGAAAGTCAGCCTGCTTTGTCTGTGGCTCAGCTTCAGCTTCCACTCTTTTTAGAAAATTTGGATATCAGTTTTCAACAGGGAGAGAATAAGTTCTAAATCATAAAACTAAATAATCCTCCAAACTGCTGGGAATTCAGTTTGCCAAGCTGACTTCAACCTGAAGTTTCATAAATGTCAACAGTTTTCCTTGGGCAGTGAAGCAGAGTGAAGGCAGAAGAGTTAAAAAGGAAGGGGAAGTATCTTAATTATGTGAGATGGAGAGCTACCTTAATTACCTTTTTTTTTTTTTTTTTTCATGGAGAAATTTAATTCAGGAACACTTGGTTGTTTCATATCTTAGCCTTTTAATCTGATGCTTTGGTCAGATGGATAGAAACAAAAAGCAAGCTGTTGATTAAACAGCATAGATGTTATTACGTGACTGCAAAAATGCCAGGAAGTTGTCCCATTTGCACTCATAATTTATAAGTAAGCTAGAAATATGCTTTGAGGCAGTGACTTCATCTAAAAAGAATTAACAGTTCAAAGTGTATTAGTGCATGTCTGCTGAATATGGCTTGGCATTAAGGGTTTCTTCATCAGCATTAATTGGATTAAATTACCTGCAGTGAAATATGAACCCTTTGAGGAAAAGCAATTCTTGTCGTGCTGGCTTCAGAAACATAAAGGATTGGGAGGGGAAAGGGAGAAAAAAAGAAATGTCGGTGTTTAGACAGGCTTTGTTTTAAGGCAGAATACAATGATTTTGAGCAACCTGTGGGTGTGCGGTTGTGGTGAGTGTGCAGAGAGGAGGTGAAGCTGTGTCCAGAGGCAGTGAGCAGCAGTGGTGCTGAAAAGGCTTTGCCCTCAGAAAAGCAGAGTCCCAGTGGGAGCAGGGCTGGGGACCACCAGAGAGACCTATTAGACCCCACAAGCCACCCCCACAGGAGAACAGGGACAAGCACCTGGGCTGGGGACTGGACAGTGAGAGACCTTATGGGCAATATGCCCACAGGTTTAGGATTAACCACTGCCTGCAGTAAGAGGCATTGGTGAGCTGGGGGACTCACTTGTGGGTATGCACTTGCAGTTCTCCCTGTTTGCAGTTATTAATACTGTGAAGTTTACGTGGTTTATGCAAAACCAGTGACTTGATGCTTTGAACTTGGATCTTCTGGATGTACAAGCAGTATCTTCTAAAATATCCTGGCTTTGGGTTCCTGTGTTTTGTTTTTCTTTTCTGTTTGTTGTTTATTTGTTTTAATGAGTAAAATTTCTGTCTACATTTATTCTTCATCCTTAATGCATTGCTTCATCAATGAATAGGGACAAACCCCAGATAACATTGTTCTGGTGTCTCTTGATTACTGTTTAGGAAAAGAGAGGTATGAACTCTGTTTCACAGTGTGATGTGCAGGAAGGGTGAAAAGATGAAAAAGAAATATTTTCCTTTTTATTAAACCAATACCACCATAGTAGCAGTAGTAAGAACAGCTGGAGTGACCTGAGTAATAAGTTTTTACTCGATCTCCAACCAGAATATAACCCTTTAGCAAGCAGATGCTGCTAGACAAAGATCTAAATTCTCAGCAGCTGCCTTAGAATGCAGTATACACAGTAGTTTCATAGCCTATATGTCAATTCATACCAACTTCCTTCGTTGCATAGCCATCTTATTTCATAACAATGCTTGCAAGATCGAATAATTCTGGCAACCTCCTCAACGTTTTTGAGGTTTGTGAATGACAGCTTTACGAGTCTTCTACGTGCATTGGCCAGTGTAGGAATTGCTGCAAGTCTGTACATCCCAAAGATGTATGGTATTCAGTGACTGGCAAAGGGGAGGGCAGGATGTAGAAAGGAGGTTATGAAAAGCAACTAACTAACAGTGATAGAGGCCTGGTACGTGAGAATTTCATCTTCAAAATGCTCCCTGATTCCTAGCAATCCCTTCTGTTAAGCACTGGAATAGGCTTCCCAGGGAGGTGGTTGAGTCACCATCCCTGAATGTGTTTAAAAACCGTTTGGATGTGGTGCTCAGGGACATGATTTAGTGGAGGGTTGTTAGAGTTAGGGTAGTTTGGTTAGGCTGCGGTTGGACTTGATGATCTTTAAGGTGTCTTCCAACCTGAGCAATTCTGTGATTCTATGATCTGAAATACTGAATAATGCATGTTAGACCGGTACAGTGAATGTAAGTCCAGAGATAAACAAAAGGAGATGAATTTGCCATACATACATAATATCATTTTGAAATGAATGTTCTTTTAACCTTTAGTTAAGTGAAATCATATTAAAAATACTTGTTTTACTGAAGGGCATTGCTAAAGAGACCAGCATGGTGGTAGCTGAGCACTGGAAGTGTTTCTTCACTTATCATCACAGTTACTTAATTGGATATGTGTTGATTATTGCAGGGCACACTTAACACATACTGTGCTAGGAAGCATTAATTTATTTGCATGTTTTACATCTGAACAACTGTTTCCCAGGTAACTAAGTGCTGCTTGTGTGCGTTTGAAAGAGAGGGAGCCCAGAGGCCAGCGCTGAGCCGAGCTGGGCTCCTGCTGGATGCGTGGAGCGGGCTGCACTCCCCTTGTTAGAACTTCTATGAGATTCTGCTTTCAGCTGCTTGTAACTTCATTGAACTCGAATAACTGAAAATTCTCCAAGTGATGAATTTGGAAAAATCTTCCCGTATTTTGGAGTGAGCAAGGACCTTCAGCAGATCCATTTCAGGAAAAGGCTCAGTGGAATGATTCCTACACCTACTCTCTCAGCCTTTAGAACTCAAACCTTGCTTTGTGGTGGCAATACTAATCTGATCTCTGAGAAGAGAAAATAAGCTGTTCTGTTCCTACAAAGTATTAAAAATTTCCAAAGGGCCCATATTCAAGGAAGAGAATATTTCTATTGAAAATACATAGTAGTACTCTTTGACTGAAGAGTTTTTTGGGAGAGGGGGCCAGAATGGGCACTAAAAGTGTTTCCATTTGTTTATTTATTTCTTTGTTCCTTCCTTCATGGAAAAAAATGTCTGATATGAACTAACAGAACTTTTAACTATTACTTCTTTTATATTTTCAGGGATAAAGCATCTGAAGAATCAGAGTGATTCAGCATTCCCAGAGGAGGAAGAGGGAATCGGTGAAAGAGAAGAGGAATGGGACCACTAAGCCATGCAAGTCTGCCTGGGGGCCAGGTACGGCGATGTGACACTGTGCGTGTGTCCCACCATTCACCACCACTTGTGTTCCCACACAGCAGGGTGTGCTGGAGGCACACCTTGACTGGGCTTTTTTGGCCACCTGCAAATCTGTTCTGTGAGCCTTATACCCAGAGATAAAACAGTTGTTTTACCGTCACTCTTCTTTCATTTTCTATGACGTAGAAATGTTGTTGCAAACATGGTAGCAATCTGATGGCAGTACCACCAAAGCTTAACTTCTGCGTGTGAGCTGTGTTCTAAGACCTGTTGTAAATAAATCCCATTTAAGAGCTACAAAATAAATAGTATGTTCCTTTAGACAAGACTGCATGTTGTACCGTGGGTTTGTCTAGCCTGTGGAGGAGTGTTCGTACAGAATGACCCCATCAGTTAAAGGCTGCTTTTACCAGTAATGTTAGAGTGACCTGCAGTAATGCAGACAGGAACAAAATAAGTAGAGGTGCCTCTTCAGTCCAATGGAGAAGTATGCAAAGAAGTTCTTTGGTGTCTCCCAGATACACAACAGTTAAAGTACTTTTCTGGCTTTCAGATTAACTGTACTTTTGTATTAGCTACGTTTGATACAAAGACTTAACTTTCCACTGCTTTCAGTCAATCTTAGAGGGCTGAGATAGCAAAAACAAACAAACAAACAAACAAAAACCCAAACAAACAGGCATATGAAAACACAAAACCTTCTGTCTATGCCTTGCATGATGATTTCATTCGCAGCCCTTGCTCTTCCATGAAGACCCATTGAGGAAAGGATCTGTTAACAAGTGTTCCTTTATAGTTGGGAGCCATCTTGTTGCCCTCCATCTGCACTCCTGTATCTGTCCTTCTTGTCACCATTACTGCAGTCAGTTTCTGTGACTCTAGCTCTGTTCAGCTGCACAAGAAGAACTAAAAGGACTCTTCAGTTGGGCAGGAACAGCTACAGGACTGAGGGCTTTTTGTGCTACAAACAAGGAAAGGAGGGAAGTGACCCTTCATAAAATATCTGAACAGGCCAAAGTTAAGACTGGAGTGGTATCAGGAAGAGCTGAGCTCTGCTCCTAGCTTTGTCATGACTTTGATTTTGCACAGTGCCAGTCTCTTCACTTAACCCTGGCTGCAGCAGTAAAATGGTGACCAATATAGCGGCACTGTGTCACTGGCTGATAAACACTTTTGGTATTAATTCTTGGTGGTTATTAGTACTCAGAGGCTTCACGTAAGAGATATCTATGGGCCAAAGGAATAAATTGTAATAGACGATAAAAACACAAGGTACTTTGGGACCTCAACGTTTCAGAGACAGCACAAAACACCTGATAAGAGTATAGAGAATTCATCACAAATAGCTTGTTTCAGGATCACTGTTGGACTGAAGGATGATTACACTTTATGAATTAGGCTTATAAATTAGATTTAGTTTGAACCAGATCTGAATGCATTGCAGAGCTGTTACTGCAGTGATAAGAGAACAAGAAGCCTGTTTAACAGCCCTTATCTGGATGAAGCAACATGGTCTGATAAGGGCCTCAGATAACCACGCCTCAATTTGAATTCTTTTCTAAACCCAGGCCTTATCACCTTCCTCATCTCTAAATATTCCAGCTGTGCTATATCATTTTAAAAGCCTCTTGCTTTCTCTCTATCCTGATCCAGGGTTATGCACACAGCATGTCTGAGTGAAGGAACAGACCGATCATTTTTGGCAAAGTGACAGACTTGTCCCTCAGAAGTTTCTGTGGATCCACATCACCACTTGCTGGTGTTAACCTCACCTAAAAGACATGGATAGAAAGCCCATTTTTCTATACGACAACAATTTTTAAATCAAAGAGTTAAGCAAACTCTGTCTAATCTTCCACTTGAGAGGTATACCTTAAGGAAGGCTACAAGGAAAGAGGGAGTAAAACATCAGAACCCAGAAAGAAAGAAAAATATCCAACTAAGTGCTTGACATGGAACAGAGCTGTAGCACTGCAGTGACTTTTATTGGTGAACCTCAGGACAGAAATGTGTGGGAAGACAGAAAGTGTGATCACATGGCATGTGTGAGACAACTGGGGGATCAGGTACAGCCAGCATTGGTTCATGAAAGGAAGGTCTTGCTAGACCAACCTGATCTTCTATGATTGAGTGACCCATTTGGCGGATGAGGGAAAGGCTGCTGACATACATAGGTCTACCTGGAGTTCAGTAAAGCCTTTCACGCTGTCTCCCACAGTATTCTCCTAGAGAAGCTGGCAGTCCATGGCTTGGACAGGTACGCTTTTTGCTGGATAAGGAACTGGCTTGGTGGTGAATGGAGATAAGTCCAACTGGCAACCTGTCACAAGTGGTGTTCCCTATGGGTTGATATTGGAGTCCATAAGTAAATTTGCAAATGACACCAAACTGTCAATATGCCTGAGGGTAGGAAGGCCCTACAGAGGGATCTGCACAGGCTGGATCAATAGGTTGAGAGCACAAAATGTATGAGGAGAGGCTGAGGAAGCCGGGATTGTTTGGTCTGGTGAAGAGGAGGCTCAGGGGAGACATTATCGCTCTCTACAACTACCAGGGAAGGAGGTTGTGGCAAGCTGGGGGTTGGCTTCTTCTCCCAGGTAACAGCAATAGGACGAAGGGGAATGACCTTAAGTTGTGCTAGGGGAGGTTCAGGTTGGATACTGGAAAGAATTTCTTAAAAGAAATCTTCTCGTACACTTCGGGTGCAATTGAAAGCTCTGGCTATCTTGCAGCATGATCAGCTTTATAGAGTCTTAAGTAAACCATGCAGATCTCTTTGCAATGACACAAAATGCTGTATGCAGTCAAAAGGGACAACAGAGATAGCTTTGATCTGTTTCTAACAGTACAGAGAGACTGGCAAGGGGAAGGAAGAAAATTATTGAAATAAAGAACACCTGGGCAATCCTTCAGCTATACTATAGGGATTCATTTCTTTAGGGTAGCAAACTTTTTTATAGTTTACTTTTAAATACTGTAGAAAATTTAATATTGTTTAAAATCTGCTTTTCAAAACAAAACAGAGTGTTGTTGGGCAACCTTCCCATGGAAATCTTTCTTCACTCTCTATAAATGTTTCCATGTTGTTATGACTTGGTTTGACCTGCCTGAGAAGAGTCAGCTTGTAGCACTGCTGGAGCGCCAAGAACTGGAGTCGATGGATCAGGTAGAACACAGCAAGTTCCCTGAGCACCTTTCAAGATGCCGAACATTAACAATTACTATAAATGTTTCTACTCTTTCACTCGCTTAGATGATTTCTGCATGCTTGTAGTGGAAGAGTTGGACTGTATTAGTCCATAGTCCGTGAATGAACTGATGGAGTAAGAAAGAAGAGGTTACAAAAAAAAAAAAGGAAGGCAAGTAATGAATATAATTCTTTTTTTAATGAGCAACTCTGATTTGTTGTTTTTCTTCTCATCTCTCATCATGTTCTTACATCTATGGCCTTTCTGTTCTGCTGTTCTTCCCTTCAAGATATTGCAGGAAATGATATTTGCAAAATGATGTCTACAGCAAGATTTGAAAGAAAACTGTCTCTTTGGACTGATTTCAGCTTTTTCCCAGAATCCCACAGCTCATTAATGTACAGCAATTTAAAGGCGCTTTGCTATTGCATTTTACAGCCTTGTTTCTTTTTTCTTGTGTTATACTTGTTATTCCATGACAGATTCTTCCCTTTGATTTATTGAGACATTGTGCTAATAAGTTGGTTGGAAAAATTCCATGACTTGACTTACAGGATGGTATGTGTTGTTTATTCTCCAGGTGCAAAAGCAGATAATACTTTTAAGTAGATACAAAGTAAGAGCCAAGATTTAAAAGTCATTTCTAAAGTGTAATTTCCACTGAAGTCAGAGAAATTCTGCTCAAAAATGACCACAGGTTTTGGCTGACAGTGTCCTTTCTTTTGGAAAAGTATGGTGTGCGGTGTACAGGAAACTTCCTGTCATCCTGCTGTCAGTTAAACTACTAAATCTCTTGCACTGCTTTAAGACTACCCCAGTCTTCTCAAAGTGTTGTTAGTTGTCCCAAAGATGTGAACTGGAAAAGGCTCTGATTAGCTACTATGCTAGTCAAAAATCACCACTAGTTATTCTGCTGCTGATGCTATTGAACCTACACCCAGACATGTAGCATGATGGAGCAGGGCTGCTGTCTGGGGAAGGGGCATCTGTCTGCCTGGCCTGGGCAGGCTCCAGTGCTGCTGGTTGGTTGGAAGGGGCCAACATGTGGCCCTGAAGGCACTGGGGCCTCCTCTGTGCAAGTTTGGCACCTGGTACCATGCAACTGAGTTCAGTACAAGCCCAGCTCGGTGCATAGTTCTCTCCATCTCCTCTTCCCTCCCCTCTCCTTCCCTCTCCTCCTCTCTCCTCCCCTTTCCTCTCCTCTCCTCTTCTTCTTTTCCTCTGCACAGCTTTCCTTTCCCCTTCCCCTTTCTTTCTCTTTCTCTTACATAATTGAGACACAGGCTTTCTATGAGAGGCCTTATTCCTGAGGATCATGAGGTGACAGTGTACTTTCTGCTGGCAGATTTGTAGAAGGCAGAGCTGCAGGTGGCATGTGGAACTCTGCACTAAAGATGGCCATGCACTGGATGGATAGCTGACACCTACTCCACAGTTGGTTTCATAGGGATTACATCCTCTCTGTGCGTGTGTATGGCTGTTATCTTATTCCTTTTTCTCATTTAGCTGCTCAGTGCAATGGTGAGTTGTGATAGAAGTCTCAGCTGCTCTGTAGGTTTGTCACACATGCAATTACATTTGACCTTTCCGCAGCGAGTATGGCATTTGGCAATTGAGTTGATGCTCAGTGTCTCTTGTGCTGTGTTGTTCTCACTGCTCTCCCCAGCGAGACAGCAGGGCCATCCTCAGCAGCAGCACCTTGGGCAGATATCAGGCAAGGTGTGTGCCCCTTCACTGGGCCTCAGGCTGCTTGGTGACATGCTGCTGATATCCAGACACAGCAGAGCTGGCTGATGGAGTCTGTGAGAGTTCATTGCCAGCAGCAGGGGCATTTCTGCTATAGGTTTGGGTGGTTCTGGTAGCTTCTAAAGTAATCTGTGCTTTCTACAAATATATCCAGTGCTCCTGCTAGGAGAAACTGACTCTGTTTTAATCCTGTAACGATGCATTTGCTTGGTATATACTGACCCTTAGTGGTAAGCTGAAATTACAATTGTATTGCCACATTTCTAAATTTTTCTTTTCTCTTTGGCCCAACTGTTCAGAAAACGGCAGGAATATTTGCTGTGCATCAGGACTGTCTAACTATGTAAATAGCCCCTGTTGTCTTTAACAGACATAATGGGCATGCTAAAATAATGATGACAGGTGTTACTGGCTCTTCTGAAGGGAGGGCTGGGGGGAGCAGCAGTGTCGAAAGGTTATTCCAAAGTGCAAAACAAAAACCTTGGCACTGAGAAGCAATACTCTCCACATAATGAGAAACAAATAAGAACTCAGTATCTGGCACTAACGAACACCTCAAGCTAACAGTGGAGTGAGTATTAATTAGGCTTCCAAAATAGCATCTTTCTGAAAAGCAGCTGAGGTGTAATATTGCTCCTTATTAATCAAAGCAATGGGACAATGTGAACTCTGCAAAAAATAAATGGTTTGCAGATGGCTGTGTGCATCTTTAATAATCAGAAGAACACAAGTTAGAGCTTTAAATGCCAGAGAGCCTTTCTGCATCTTCTCCCTTTCAGCAAGCGATATTTGCAGTTTTCAAGGCAGTGAGGAAAGTGTGTTGGTTTCTTATTACATTTTCCCTGCAGCATAAATTCTATTGATGTGCTTCCCTAATCATGCTAATTATACTGCCATATGTTGCTCTCATCTTTCTTCTTCTCTCCTAATGGGACATGGATTCTCTCTTTTGAATATGTCATTTGTTTATTACATTTATCAAGGGTTTTAACATTATATGGGACTTTTAATTGCTTTTTTAAACACTCAGCAGATTGAATATTAAAAACAGACATGAAGGTCAATTATAAATAATATTTAAATTGCTCATGTCATTTTTATTCTCTAATTTACTGGGAATATCAACTCTGTAGCCCTGATCTCATGCCCATTATTTGCTTGTGAACACACACATGTCCATCAGAACTATTTATGGCTGCAGTCACAGCTCTGTCCAACCCCAAACCACCTTGCAACTAGCTGAATAGGGGTCTTACTCAGACAGAAATGCTGAAAAAAAGATGCATCATCTATTAAGTCACAGTGCTCAACAATTCACTGCCTTTCATTCCAGTTGAACACTACTGGAGTACCTCAAGAAATAAGAGACAAATGTTCATTTCTGACTGGAAAGAATAACATAACTCTCTCTCAGAGGAGAGGGGTATCAAAGAAAAGGAAGTATAATTTCAATAGAATAATTAAAAACAGATAAATTTCAGTAAAACAGCTGAAAACAGAGAAATAAACAATAGCTAATTACAACTTCACAGTAATCAATCCGTATGTAAGAAGTGTTGGTAACAGTCTTCCAGCTTTCTTTTCAAGGTTAGGCTTTGAGGTGTGGCTTTTTTGGTTGGTTGTTCGTTCTTTGGTTTGTTGAGTCCTTTTTGTTTGATTGTTTTGTGTTTGTTTTTGGTGTTTTTAATTTGCTTCAACAGCTTAATTGTTTAAATAACTGACAGCTTACCAAACACCAAAACTTGCTTCCTTTCCTTCTGATTGAAGAGCTGAGCTATGCATCCTCAGCATCTTGTTAGAGTAGTGCCTTTGCTGCCCTGTAAGAACGGGCTGTAGGAAAAGGACTTGCCTGAGCAGATGGGAAGAGTATTTTGCAGCAGAGTTCTTTTTTTTCCACATTTATTACTCTGTGGTTATGAGTTGCCTCTTCATTCCCACGGGACTACTTAGAAGCCCGCAGTTCTGTAAAACTTCTGAATGTTTGTCCTGGTACATGGACAAGAGGTCTCTTGAGACCCACTAAATAATTAAATGACCAGGAAAGCAAAATTATCCCAGGGAAGATGCCTAAATGTTTCTGAGAGATGACACTTTCTTTTCTTTACAGTATTCAATTTCATTTCTACCCATTTTTTAGGTTTTAAAGGATTTGATTTTTCAAAGAATGATTTACAATTAGATACACTCCCCTCTCAAACAAATCTTGTCCAAACTGTCATAATCTTATGTGTTTTTAATCTGCTATTGAAGAATGTTAATATTATAGTTTACTCTCTTTCTCATATATAGTCAATTGAAAACATATATTCTATACATTTCCGCTAGGGATCTTGATTAATTTGTTAATTTGATGTCTTAGTAGTGGCTTGTTTGACTTCTGGCTTACATACAACAGA
The DNA here is from genome assembly GCA_016647715.1 of Pavo muticus. Taxonomy (NCBI): domain Eukaryota; kingdom Metazoa; phylum Chordata; class Aves; order Galliformes; family Phasianidae; genus Pavo; species Pavo muticus. Next base: position 222,562 of record JACDJE010000628.1, read on the forward strand.
TGAAAGTCATCCGAGCATGTGGCTGAAGAGAGACAGCATCTGGGAAAAACGGAACTGCAAAGAACATGATATGACGTAGTCTTGATTTATTGCCATCGTGCACCTTGTATTACACTCTAACAAGTCTAAGTCAATGGGATTTTTTCCATTGATTTCCAGTTGTAGTAGGATGAGGCCCTGTTATCTGCTGATAAAGCCTGCACCATGGCATAGAGGCACCTCTGAAAGCTGAACCCATTCTGAAGAATTGGTGCTGACCTGAACAGTCCTGGCAATTCCAGCAATGCCAGCCTGTGGTAAAAAAAATTTGGGAAATAGTACTTTTTTATTGGTTACAGTTTCCTTCATCTGAGGGCTAACTTAGTAGTAAAGGTTAAAAAGGTAAAGCACACTGAGAGAAATTGTTGTCAAGGGAGCCATGAGAATGCAAGTTGGTGCAGCAAAGTGGCACAGCCATGGACAAAGCATGGAGAGACAGGCAGGCAAAGGGCATGGGAACAGCCAGCTGCATTCTGCCACTTTTCAGAGACAATTGTATGCAAATAAGCAAATGCTTCAGTCAAGCAGTTTCAGTCAAGTTTGTAACTAACGCTCAGGAGCTTCATGATCCTTGCCCTCAAGTCAAATTTATTTAGTAATATCATCATAGGAAATACGGACAAATACAGCAGAATAGAAACACACAGTTGTAGATTGCCTTGTTGAAAATTAAATAAAAAAATACTGGCTAGATCATAAACCATAACAATATTACATAATATATTTATCAGATATCTCTAGATAAAAATACAAAATAAAAATTTTGAGGGCTAATCCATAGCTACAGCTCCTCAGTGTGCTCGATGCAGGGGTACATGCCCATAATGCTGTGGGAGAGATGCAGATACACACACCAGTTCTTATGGCCCCATGCGATGCTTTGGTAGTGCAGCCTTACAGGGTTTGGAGAGAAAGTCCTGCCTGGGAGAGGCCCCCACAGGAAGCTGCTCTGCCATCTGAGTGTGAATTCCACACAAGGTCAAAGCCTTAACTGACAGACGCTGGTTATTATGGTCTTCTCAGCCAAAGTAAATTTCTCCTCATCCAAACAACATGCTAAGCTTTGGATCATGTCTGGATAAAACCTTGCTAAGAATAAAGGAAGAAAGAAAGAGAGTTATCTGGCTTTAAAGGAAAACTAAGGACTCTTCTATTGCAGTAACACCTACCAAAGTGATTAAGACCAAGTAAAAATGAAGAAGTAGGATTATTTATACATGAATCGCATTTCTGTATTAACGAAGAGTTACGCAGGCACTGAGCACCTCTTGTGAGCTCAGGAGCTCCTCCTACCTTCTGGAGGACAACAGGACATCAAAAGCCCCGCAGGATGCTCTCAGCGCTCTGCAGAATCTGCTTTAAGTTCTGCTTGTATTTCCAGGAGAAGACTTTTGTATAGTATATCAATCACAGAAAGAAAAAGTCAAGTTCAACTATGGTAGAAGTCTGAAATTTGAAAGTACAATACAAACATCAAATTTGGATTGCTCCAAAGTCTTGGTCTCAGGGAATGATAAATCACAATGCTGATGAACGCACTGTTACAGACAAAGACGTAGCTGGCCTAATTTTTAAATATATCTGTCAATTTTTGCACTTTTAAAATTTGGTGGGAACTGCATATGCTCAACATATCTGAAATAAGATCCCATGTTTTGAAAGAAAAGGCTTAAGACCAAAGATATCAGATCTTAAATAAGAAAGTTTTCTACTGCCATAGCAAATGGCAATTTGCAATTTCAAAAAAAAAAACTCTGATATAAATGATGCTTCTTTTTTGGTGTGACAACAATAAGAAATATTTCATTATAAAGAAAAAAAATGTGTCCAACGTTCCCCATAATGGATTCAGAGGTGCACAGAGTGATCCAGGCTACTAAGGATTTGCTCAAACACTGCCAGAATATATAAATTCTTAACTCTTAGCAAAAAATATCAATTGCATTATAACATATATGATACAATTTCATTTGTTAACATTTCATTCTTCAGCTGCACTGTACAGAACTTTGTCCATGCCAAATACAAGCCCTGGACCAGATACACAAAACAATTTAAATGCACTTTTTTTTTTTTTTTTACAACCTATATGCACAAACATTTCTTAAGTTAAAACTACGCACTCTAACTGTGCATAGTGTGTATATGGCTTACATATTCAAAGACAGAAATTACACCTTTTGGCATGCCCTCATCCCAGGGCTCAGAGCTCATACTGTTCCCAGCTCAATTTCAATGACTCTGCTGTCAGAAAGGAGACAGTCAAAGGAAAAGAGACATACGTGCCCCTCAGTGTGGGGTGGCTGGCTTACTGTTCCTTCTTCGGCCAGAACGTGTCCTCTGGAGGCTGAGCCTGTGGTACATGGGAGCTCTAGTTAGGTTCCTGAAGCAGCTGATGAGCACCCAGGGCTCTGCATAGCAGGGAGCGATGCTGCCCCATGAGTCCGCCTCCATGTGGACCATGGCTGACTGCAGACTTGTTGGTCAGTGAGGTAATACAGGGTCCAAAAAGGGGAATGCAGTGACACAAGTTAACCAGGTGAGTACAGCGTCAAGGAGGAGAGGAAGGTTCCTGGTTGGCTGCAGCAGAGGGAAGTGAGGTTGGGTGCAGGCTGCACAACATCCCATGCAGCTCAGCATGAGCAGAGATGAACATGGAGCCTCTTCTGGGCACAGCTGGGCTGCAGGGCTCATTCTGAGACATCTGGCAGAGGTAAGTGCCTGTGTGCTCCGCTTGTGCTGCCGCTCAGAGAAAGATGCTCTGGTGTTTGAATGGAGCAAAGATAGGGAGGAGTTTGTCAGATCCACGCTGTCAGCTTTGCATTTGAGCAAACTCATTACGTAAGGCCTCAATGTCACCTTCCAGTTCTGTCTGAGAGGCAACACAACGCTTTGCTGGAGGGCAGCAATTTTTGTGTATTTGTGTAGCAGTCTCTTCTGCCTGTGAAACCATAAGCACCAGCTTCATGGTAGGGCTTACATCGGTGCTGACATCTGACAAACACTGTAGGGCTAAGTATATTTTAAGCATAATACTGGGTGATATTTAGTTGATTTTAAAGCGATATTTCCAATACTGATTTGTTAAACACCATTTCTCTTCACATGGCAGACACCCCAATGGGAAGGAGTCATCATTCATGCAGGTTCAATAATACAACTCTACAACTTCCTGCACAGTCCACATACTTTTGTTTTCAGATATTTTAAGGAAGCTAACAAGTAGAACTTTCATGTTGCATGCAGCATGGTTGCATGAACAAGCATCTTGACAGTATTTTCTTTTGGCTTTCCATTTCCATTAGATGCCAGTGGCAGTGACATGTAACAGCAATCCAGTCCAGATGATCTTTAACATGTTTTCACACGTCTCTTGGAAACGTCTGGTGTCAGTGATGCAACCAAGCAAGGTCCAACTTTGGCTGGAAAAAGTATCTTGGCTAGTTTAAGAAAGCAGAATAGAAAATGAAATAGCAACAACAAATATGACTGAAATCTTGACAGTTGTTTGGTGCTTTGAGTTCCCAGCTCAGGGTTTGATGTTTTACACTTCTGATCATTTTGCCCAATCACTCTCCATAGAAACAAGATGATCTGAGAATAAAGTTGACAGACAACAGCCTCTGAGAGCATGGAGGTAGGAACAGACAGTGCTCTTTTCTTCTGCAACAGAGTTCAAGTAAAAATTCATGAACAATAGATCTTTACTACTATTACCATGTATTTCTAGTATTCAGCATACTTGACTTGAGGATGTTTTATTGCATGATTATTTTGTCTCACATTAAGAATTCAGATACACAAAGTATTGTTTTTCCCTCCTGTTACAGTTAATTGACTTCTAAAGGGACATAACTTCTAAAGGGACATAAAAAGTGGGTTGCAACATGCTCCAGTCTCAAAGTTTTGTAATAAACCCACAACTAGGATAGAGCAAAGTGAATAATAATAGCAATGAGCCAGTCTCTATGGTACAAAGCTATCACCATTATAAGAAAGAAATGACAAAAGTACCTGTCCTGCCGGAAACGTCAGAAGCTTTTATGAAACAGTAAATCTAGTTGTGTACCAGTGCTTGATTCTGTTCCGTGGCTTTTACTATATCTTCTGGTTGCTTACAGTGTGTAGGCTCACCTGGAAGAAAGAAAAAAAAAATGTTATTAAGAACTTAAGCGAGGAAGTGAAACAAATTTATAGCATCTGCAGAGCTCTAGACAGGCAGTAATGACTTTCCCCTTTCTTTTATTAAGGTTACAGTGAGGGTTCATTCACAGTTTTCTTTAACTGCTTTCTCAGCATAGAAAGTACTGGATTTAATTGATTAATCATTATGGTTTATCCAAAATGAAAAAGATAGAATGAAAGCAATAGACTAAACCATGAAACAAAAATGCAACAACCTGAGTGTTAACAAAGTGGGTTTTTTTTTTAACTTCTAATTTATTGAAAATCACAATTCACCCTCTGTAGAGATGTGCAGTTTAAATCCTCTTCAATATAGGCAACCAAAATAGGCACAAATTGCTCTCAGACAGTGGAAGATACCAATATTGAGTTCTGAAAATTCAATTAATTCAATCAGATAGGGAACGCAATACCAAGCAGCACAAGTAGAT
>JACDJE010000628.1:232216-242790 GCA_016647715.1 Pavo muticus
CCTGGGGAAAAGACCTGGTCAGCCCTGGGTTGCACAGGAGAAGGCAATTCATCTGCTAGACCTCACTTAAGGGCTGACTGCCCCTGGGGAAGGATCTCTTTCTGGAGATCCTTCCTTGGTGAAGCTTTCCCCTGTGAATCTGGAATCTTCTGATACTGGTGAGCAATCTTTTTCACTTCCCTTATAGCACCTTTCTATTGTGCTGGTCCTTCTGTCATCACACCTTTGTTGTAATGCCTTTCCCTTTGTACTGATCTGTCCAATTGCTACACTAGACAACTTCAAATGCTGTGGAATTAATTTCTGTATGTTTGGATTTAGAACCCTAAATTAACCATCTGTCATCGCTGATGGAAAAAAAAAAATCTGTCAACAAAAGCACAGGAGCACTGAAATTAGTGGAATGTTGGATTCCAGCATGAATAAGTGGGAGTTCTCCATAAAAGGGAGTGTTTAGAGATATGCCAAGTCATATACTTGAGTCTAGTTTAAGTCTCATAAGCATTTAACATTGCTGCTCAGACATTGCCATACTTCTGGCACAATATTGCAAGGCTCACTGTTATACCAGCATTAATGAGCTTAGCATTATAATTGGAAGTGAGGGAAACAATACCATTATATGCCTTGATCATTCCCATTACCCTAATATCTCAAACATACTGTAACAATAAACTACTCAGACTATATGAAAGTAAAATAAAAATGCACACTGATTTCTCTTACTTCCATAAAATCTACTCATATTGCTTGGGCATCTTGAACTGATAATGTCATATAATGAACGTACACCAAATCATATCTAGCTTGTGATAAAATACATGCATTCTACAAAAATATTCTGACATTATAGGAATGTTTTGGTTACTCTGCCTGTCCAGCAAATTACAATCAGGAGACTGATCTTTCTTGAGAGGATGACCCAGTCCCATGCCTACTACTGCTAGCAAATCCCATCTATGTAAATTGATCAAAGTTAGTTCAAAATTCACATTATATTTAGTACAACAGAAATGGTTTACAACATCACAGCCATATTAAGTGCCTCAGCTAAAGGTTTGCATTTTAATTGCACAACAGAAGTTACCTATAATAAGAGCAAAATTAAATACTCCTGTTTTGGAAGTTTACCTCATTCTCCAGTAACAAAGTGTTATTTAACTGCAAATACACATCTTTACGTTTCTTTAAAATCATTCTTCTGTTCAATTAAGTCTTGGTATTTCATGTAAAGGACTTTCTACTAGATACCAAAAAACTAATATATGAAAAAGATAATATTTGCTTGTACCAAACGTCTTTACTTGATGGTTTAGGACACTTTTGCTTCTACATACTCCTGAAGAAACTCTCTTATGCAGGAGGTTTTACAACACTTTGTTTTAATATTTTACCACTGTCGAAGTTGGACAGGGAGATACCAGGAACTGCCGCAGCTTCGCCCTGGACAGCTTCATTAGATTGACTGGTGCTTTGTCATGAAGTATTACCATTCAGTGGGTCTGTATTCTGTGTTTCTTGCTGGGCATCGGTGAGATCTTTCTGGTTCGGATCAGAGTTAGTACATTTTTCTGAGTTGGATTCATCACTCAGAGAAGTGTTGGAAGTGACTACTTGTAGGACGATGGGTCTGGGAGGACAGGCTGTACCATCACTTCCCTGACTACTCTCATTTTGTCTGCTTCTTGTCTCTTCCTGTAACTGTGCATCTGTGGAATTTCTGCTCTGGTCTTTTTCCTGTTCATCAACATTTTTCACAAGTTCTTCTACAAAGAGGGAACAAAACATGCGAATTAGATATGAAGGATATGCCACAGTTGTTAGATTTCAGAGTAGAGACTGAGTTGCATATGGGAACACTGTGAGCATCAACTTTCTACATGAGGACAGGTGCACTGATGAGTTAAATGTAGGTCAGATCCTGGTCCTGATTATGCTATTGTAACTAAGCCATAGCAGTCTGCTGTCTAGTCTGGCCTCTTTATCTGGAGGTAACATGAGGCAAGCAGCAGCAAATACACTGTATGCTGAAGGGTGGGAATAGGAGAGCCTTATGCTGAAGCACCAGCAGGGTGCTTACTATGATACGACTGGGAGGAGCAGAGATCACCAGTTCTGTAATGGGCAAGGGACATGGAGAGAAGCACCCTTCCAGGAAGAGGGAGGCATCAGCACTGAAGGGAAGTCCTGAAGGGGGGTTTGTCCCTCAGGCTGAGAAAGCCCAACATGGTAACTAATAGCTTAAGCCAAAACACACTTCAGAGGGCTATATGCATGCAATCCATTTCCACTGCCTTCATGGCTAGCATAACATACAGAATGGGAAAGAAGAAACATGGCAAAAAACTGCACTTCAGAGGTCATCAGCAACAGGAGCAAAAAAACACTCACAGAAGGCTCTGTTGCATGCTCCATTGCGGAGACTTGGAGAAAAGTACAAATGAAATGGCCCAGAGTGAAAGGAGACGGAATAGAGCAGCACAAGGAGGTCATACAAAGACAAACCAAAAAGATGAAGAAAACAGAATGGAAAAGCTGCACAGGGTGAAAAGTCTGACTAAAAATAACCTATATTATACTTTCTGGCATACTTATAAGAAAATCAAGAAATTGCAAATTTGAGAAACTTTGTGGTGGAACTATTACTCTTGTTATTAGAACCCATTTCATAAATTCAGATTTCAGAATCTGCATACTACTATAAAAGATACAAATTCACAGAATCATAGAATGGCCTGGGTTGAAAAGGACCATAATGATCATCTACTTTCAACCCCCCTACTACATGCAGGGTTGCCAACCACTAGATGAGGCTGCCCAGAGCCACATCCAGCCTGGCCTTGAATACCTCCAGGGATGGGGCATCCACAATCTCCTTGGACAACCTGTTCCAGTGTTTCAACACCCTCTGTGTGGAAAAACTTCCTCCTAATATCTAACCTAAACCTCCCATCTCAGTTTAAGACTACTTCCCCTTGTCCTATCACTATCCACCCTCGTAAACAGCCATTCCCCTTCCTGTTTATATGCTCCCGTCAAGTACTGGAAGGCTGCAATGAGGTCTCCTCAGAGCCTTCTCTTCTCCATGCTAAGAAATCCCAGTTCCCTCAACCTTTCCTCATAGGAGAGGTGCTCCAGCCCCCTGATCATCAAATTCCTCCAATTTAAAATGTGCAAGCATTGCAGGCTGAACAATACTAAAAAAAAAAGTGTTTGGGATAAAGATATTAAGAAATAAGAATGCATAGCTTAAAGCAAATCTGATGTTTAATCCAGATATGTTAATTACAGCATCTGTCATTTGAGGTATAACCCACCTACCTAAGGCTTTTGTCCTAAGAAACTGATTTAAAAGCTATATTTGCCCCCATATGGCAGAGCTACAATAGTTCTTCTTTAACTTTACAAGAAAACCTAGGAAATTCCATGATAAAATCATTTCAGATGTTCAGATGCATTGGTAAGTTGAGGAAAGGAAAGCTAAAATATAATTACACAAAAAAGGAAAGTCTGAAAGTGTACGTTAAAATAATACTTATATAAAATGTTAAAATTGTTTATATGTCAATTCATTTAGACTTTCTTGGAGATGTTTATTTTCTGTACTCAGCATAAGCAAAAACTTGAGTTGGGTTTGCCTAAAGGTTTCTTTGAAGTGCCTTTGACTGTACATTGACCTCTCTCTAGTATTTTCATTTCTCTAACTATCCATACTGATTCAGTATTTGTTGTTAGAACTGTGGTATTAACTTGCTCACACTACAAAAATTGGAACAGAAACATTCAGCAGACTATTAAAGAGGCTCAGACAGTGAGAGAATAACTAAGATCCACGAAGCACTGCTGAGTTAATGCCATTAGTGTAAGAGGAGCAGGGGGCTGGACAGGAGCACTGTGTCATAGGGCAGATCCTCTGGATCCATCTGACCACTCTGGGCAGGGGACTGGGAGCCTTCACCCTGCACCGCACTTCTAGGAAGAGCAACTTCCTGCTCCTCCATGGGCATACCTTACTATGGCCAAACACGGATGGAAATGGGCCATGGCAAATAATGAGGTAACCTTGGATTTCCTAGTCTAATAAAGTTAGATAACAGCTGATCTGTCCAAAGCAGGTTAGAACATATCTGCTTATAATTTGTTATAAGCATAATATTCATTTAATACTTGCTGGCCACAATTTTGACTTATTTGCTCTCATTCAGATAAAGGCAAGCAGTGAACTCAGAGCAGGCATTACTGTTGTTACTCTTCCTGCTCTCTCTGTTCCAATTCTGGAAAAGTGCCTGGAGCCAGCCTTATATACATATTCTCAATGGTTTGGCTTTGTTTACAAGAACCCAAGTGCAATCATCAAAATTTCTTAATGTTTGTCTGTAAAACATTGCCTCTCCTAAAAGATCTGTTAGCAGTCAGTTGTGTCCTTCTCTTTGGTACTTCTGTTCTAACTCCTGAACTCCTGCCATAAACCACTGTCCTTCAAGAGAAGGAACAATGTCATTTGATAATTAAGCACCACACAAGTGGTGTGTTTCATTTCAAGTGTTTTGGGCTGGGATGCTGGCAAAGTAATTGCCATGCTTTGTTTGGAAATCTGCCAGGAGCTGTGATGTAACAGCCAGCCTCCAGAACAGCTGAAACATTCTGGTACTCAGTAGTTCTAGATTGAGGGTTTTGTAGTTGTTTTTGTTTGCTTGTTGTGTTAACCACTGAAGATGACTTCTCTACCCTTTTCACCAAGTAATACTCTTCTTTCATTAAGTCACTTTCTATTTTTGGCTTACAAAGTATATGTAAAAGCAGGTTCTTTAAATAAAAACTGCACTTGTTGATCACAGGCGCTCCTTGGATTGTTTCACAATTCAAGGGGAAAAGCAATGCTGGTAACACACCAATGTTTATAGTTGCTGCTAAGCACTGCTATACAGAACCAGTTCTCAAAGAAGGACCCAAGGAGCTGTGAGGGAACAGAATTAGGACAGCTAACTCAAACTGTCCATATGACATCATGCAGAAGGAGTTCTGAAGGAGATGGGAGTTCATCTCATTCTCTTCCACTGCTCAGGGGGCTAGATGGGCTTCAGTCAAGGAGTGGCAAGCAATTCCTTGTGCATCACTTTATACATACATATGGTCATAACTATTATCCTTTTCTCTATCTTAGTAAATAGTTTTTTCCTCAACCCATGAGTTCCACTTCTTTTTCCCCGATTCTCTCCTCCATCCCACTGGGAAGCAGGGGAATAAATGAATGAATCTGTGGTGCTGAGCCACCTGTCAGGTTAAACCACAACAATGTCACTTGGTGTTACAGACTCCCTTTGTATATTACCACAAACTGTTTGATTTTGTGGATTGTCTGCTTTTTAATGGAAAAACCAAATTCCACAAAGCAGAAACAAAGGACCGGACCCAGGATAACACGGGAAGGAATGCCATCTTTCCAGATGATACATTCTCACACCTGCCATTTTAAAGAGAGGAGGAAGAGAACAGTAGTAAACACCAAAACCATGCAAAAAGCAAGACTGATCCTGGTATCTGTGGTGCTCTTTGAAGAAATTTCCAGGAGTTCCCAAACAACTGTGACTGGTTTCCTGTCCGTTTCAAATCCAAGATTAGACTGCAGCAACCTACAGACTTATTTAGACATCAACTGCTTCAACATTCACCTTCTTATATGTAGATTTCATCACAGCTATAGGAGTATGAAAAACTACTGCAAACCATGTAACCTGGTGGTGCCGGATATCACAGCATTGTGTCGTGCAGAGAACATAACAAAAGGATTCATTAGCCATCAAAACTTTTTACTTAAGGACTTGGTTAAAAATAAACCTCCACCTTTTAACTTCCCTTTTGCCATTTGGCTGTAAGTACAGGGATTTTAATGCCAAAACTCTGGGGCCTGGGGGACAAGAGGGACACTCCACCCTCAATCTGCTAGAGGAGAGGGTTCCTTGAGCCCCATGCAGAGGCAGGATGGCTCTGGTACATGATGTTGGGGATGTGTAGCAGGTTCTGTTTTGGGGTTCAGTTACCATTCCTCAAGTCTGATTTATGAGGCAACACCAACACAAAGCATTTCCTGACTCTCCTGGCTCAGGCCATTCACTGCACTTACTCAGACCTCAGAAAAACTCTTTTCCTACTATTCTTAACACTAAGTTAGCTCAAAGACTGCTTCTGACTGAAGCATTTTAGCACTGCAATTAAAATCACTGTCTCTGGTCCTAGCTGGGACTGAATTTATTTTGTTCAACAGATTAAAACAGTCTATTAGAGTAGATTTCATGCACTAAACTGTCAGTTGATTTCCATGACTGTCACACACATCCTCTCACCACCCTAGCGGCTGCTAAATCACATTAACATGCTATCAGACTTTTGCATTTCAGCAGCTGTTACTCTCTTCTTATTAGGGAGTCTGCAGAGATGATCTTTCAGACAAAATGGAGCTAAGCCTTGTGGTTATGGCTAGAAGGATGGAGGATTAAAAGTGCCTGAGGGAGGCCTGCAGGTATGATCCAGAGGTCTTTCAGAAGAGGCATTTGTTATTCAAAGTTGCAGCCCATGGAAAAAAATGCAAAATAATAAAAGCTAATAAACTGACCCACACTGCAAAGATGCAAGCTGTTTTCTTTTTTCTTCAAAATGAAGCACTGAGAACAATGAATAACACAGCTGGTTGTATTATCCTGCACTGGAACATCTACATGCTTTAGTAATGTACCTATCCAACTGGCATCTGGACCCTTGGTCTGTATTCTACATTTTCTTCTTCTATTATATGATCTGTTGTGAGTGCTCTAAGCTGTGTCTCTTTTTGCTCAACTGTAAAGTCAAGATAATTTTTATGCTTTAAGTAGAACTGCATGACAGTTAAATGTTTCTAAACAAGTTGTCTCCTACTGGCTTCTCATAGAAGAATAACTCTCAGATCTTAAAGTTGACTTGCAAGCATCTCCGATGAAACACTCTCAGACTCATCTTTACTGTTAATTTGCTGTAACTATCACACTTCCAAATAGCAGCAGTTAACACTGTTATGTGTTGAAAAAAAAAAAACGGGGTGGAATGGTCTCTTTATCATTGTGTTGTGCTGAACAAAGACAGATTATCAGGTGATTAGGGGTTTGGAATATTAATTAAACATCAAGGCTTTTCAAATTAGTATCCCAGATGTTTGATCATTATGGTAATTCCCTGTTAACAGAATTCCCTGAAAGGCCTGGGATACATTCCTCTAATTCTCCAGTGATGAAAGGTTGATGACCCTTAGGCTATAGAGCACTGAGCTCCTCTGCATCAATTATACAAGACAAGGTTTTTTGTTTTTTTTTTTTTTTTTTTTTTTTTTTTTTTTAAAGCAAAAATGGAGCCATCTCCTTTTGAGAGCCTCCTGTTAGGGAAGCTCACAGACAGCTATATAGGTAGATAAATAGTTTCCTTGCTAACACATGCCCTCTCAAAATAAAGCACTTTGCTCCTTGCACCAAGCTGCTTGCTCTGAGTCAACAGTCTCACCAGGATCTTTTCAGGGAAGGGTAGCAGCAGCAGCTGGACCTGCTAGGTCTGCCATCAAACACTATGTCAGTGTGTCCTGGTCTCCTACTCTGGGCACAGGAGTCAGATCATTTATCTCAGGCCTGCAGCCTCCAGAGTACTGCCTCCCAACCAGAGCTGCACCTACAGCCTTACCCTGCTAAGGTGAGAAGCTGAAGCAAATTCAATTCCTGCTCAAGAAATCATAAGGATTGTTGCTAGTTTTCGTTTGTTTTTGTGCATCCATACCTTGCAGAGACAACTCTTCTCCTGAGTCTGTGAGCTAATCTAATGGTCTAGTAATAGCACCTAGTGACTGCAAAACTACAGACAACAATGCAGATGGTTCTTGTAAAAGAATGAGTACTGTTAGTCACAGGCCGCTCAAAGTGTTTGGAGGTTTATGTCAACAGCCAGCCAGCCTACCACCAGGCATGCTGTCTTCAGGCACGTCACCCTCTCAGCAACCTCAGCTCATCATGGTTTGTAATGTTACCTATTTAGAAATAACTGTAGCAACAACAACATTCCCTTCACCTGGCAGTAATGTACTGGTATTCCTTCCAACAGTAGGTGCTCCTACTAACATAAAATACAGATTCGTACATATGCCTAGAGCAGCCTAATAACTTCTCAGCAAGCAACAAAGAGAAACTGGCAGAAGATCCAGACAAAATAAGACAAATAGCCTCAAGTTCAAGATCTCATATAATTCACTTAGAAACTTAGTTAAACTGCAACACAATCTGAAGGAAATTTCAAGCAGAAAGAGTTCAAAATTATTTCATTGATTACTACATGTTACTTCGACACACTCTGATTAAGAATTTTCAGCCTTAACAGAGTACAGCTTCAGAGCAGGTATACCGTTAATCCCAACCAACTGGGGAAGATTCCTTCCCTAATCATATGACAAGGAACGTATGTGCTACCTCAGGTACTGTTCCATAGAGGGTTACATTCTCTTCGTGAAAAATTCTTTTATTCTTTTCCAGCAACCCTTTGTGCCCATACATGGAGTAAAAGTAATATTAGTTCACAAAAACATGAACGGAAAGTAACTTCCACAAACCTCCAAAATCCTCTCACAGCTTTTCTTTAAAAAAAATTAGTGCCTGTGTACTGTAACACAATGGAAAGCAATGACAGCAGAGCAGCAAGATCCCAGGCTGCGGCAAGTGAGGATTTGATCAAATGCAACAGCCAAAGAAATAAAGGAAAAAAAGCTGCTTACCTTCAGAAGACATCAGGTACTCAAGGATCTCCAGTGAGATACCCTTGCCTCTACTGCTAACCCTTAAATGAGGTCTGGGAAGGGGTGGATCCTGGCTCCACCCCTTCCAGTCACTCAGGGGCATTGCATGCACCTGAGCTCCCCTAAGTTGGCCCTGCCTTCCCACCAGGTGCTCAATCACTGGTTCAAGCCCTGATTTAGCATTTCTGCTACACTACTAACAAAATAGAAGTCTGTACTCAAAAGTATTTTTGCTATTCACAAGGTCCCCTATAATCTAACCAAGAACCCTGAAAATCTTCATGCTATTCTAGCCTTTACAAGTTATTTCACTAACTCATCAGTTTTCCTAATGAACACTCTACTGTAATTCTGTAATTCTGTTCAGGAAATACCTAAACATACTTTCTTGGTTGATGGAGGAAAAGAAGAGGATCTTGGATGTTAACAGCTTTGTTTCTCGCAGAGAAAACATGCCTGACTTCTTGGATTTGGATCTTGCTGGGCCTTATAACAATATTGACTGTATGGAGAAACAATCGCTTACTCCAGAGAATTCTTAAACCTCTTGCTGTGAGAAGCTCTGTCTTTTCAATGGTTGTCAATGATCCAGGCTTACGTGACTGAATCTATCAGTAATTTATAGAGCACTACAAAGTAACGGAAATGAAGGAGGAATTATCTTTTTTAATAGCACTGTACACCTCCATAACAATGCACCAGAATGCTGATGTAACAAAATCAAAATGGCTGGTTAGTAGTAGATACAAAAGAAGCTCGTTCGTAGTTTTCTCTTAACAAGAATATTCATTTGCAATCTAGCACTACATGAGGTTTTAGCATTGCCTTCAAGAGAAAAAGAAGCTGCTGTGCATGATGGTATGAAACACAAGGCTGGCACTGAGTACCAGTATGCCATTCCATGCAGTAACTGTGAGATCACATATAGCGAGACAAGTCCCAGCAGTGAAACACCGTACTGAAATACTCCAGGTGCTTACTTGGAAACAGAACAGACTGTGTAGATAATATGTTCCCAAATGGCATTCAATTAACATGGATCAAGGTTATAAATTGTGTTCACCCAATAATTATCACAAATCATTTTACTTAGATGACTGCAACCCCAGACAATTTTCAGGTATGGCTCATAAATTAAGACCCATGATGTAGGTTTGGCTTTATTAACTATCAGCTGGCAAATCAAGAGTCATTTTCAGCCTTGTTTGGGTTTAATACACTCCGTGATTAACCAAATCTTTCCATTCACTGGGTCATTTAAATAATTGCCTACATCATAATCCCAAGAAGCCTGCAATACTGAATTTTGTTCCATTCAGTGTGGAACCAATAGCATTTCTAATAGAAAGAATATCTTTGTATGGGAACTGTTGAATCATGGCCTGAACCTCTGATTGACCACCTGAGGCAAGCACTGAGTCAGCCATGGGAGCACAGGTGAAAGCAATTCACCTGTGTGCCTGGAAGGGGTGGAGCCAGGCTCCACCTCTCCTAGACCCCATTTAAGGGCTGACTTCCACAAAGGAAGGATCTCTTCCTGGAGATTGCTCCTTCTGGAGCCTTGCGAGCCTACAACACCGGTGAGCACCTTTCCTTTGTTTGACTATTCTTACTAGCCTGACTTCTCTATATACCTGTTAACCTTACAACCTGTTAACCTTACATTTGGTGAGCCAGGCAGGCTAAATATATATTACAACACAATGTCTTTTTTTTGGAATATCTGCAAATGGGTCAGGGGGGAGAACACTACCCCCCTACATAAAATAATTCC
>JACDJE010000724.1:0-58911 GCA_016647715.1 Pavo muticus
AAGACTCCAGAAGGAGTGATCTCCAGGAAGAGATCCTTCCTTTGTGGAAGTCAGCCCTTAAATGGGGTCTAGGAGAGGTGGAGCCTGGCTCCACCCCTTCCAGGCACACAGGTGAATTGCTTTCACCTGTGCTCCCATGGCTGACTCAGTGCTTGCCTCAGGTGGTCAATCAGAGGTTCAGGCCATGATTCAACAGTTCCCATACATATGAACAAAACACTATTTTGAAGTAAACTTTAGAAACATTATTGGATTTTTCTCTCTGAGGTGAGCTCAGCTAAATCCTCCAAATGCTTATGTCAGGCAGAGTTCTGACACGCAAAGATTTAGTGCGCTGTCTCCAGAAATGGCACAGAATACTCCCATTTGGTTTGTAGAAGCAGAGAAGTTTAAAATTTTTAAATCTCAGAAACTGGTGCAAGAGAGAGGCATGACAGTGACTACAGTCTCCACGAAAGTGGAAGATGTCAGTTATTTTTTTTTCCCCAGATGCATTGACTCTACTATTAATGTTTGGAATCTAACAAAAAGAACTGGTGATGTATTTTGTTCTCCCTTTGATATTAATGCTAAAAAGAGTGTTTTCCAGATTCTCCAGAGACACTTTTGGATTTCTGTATTTATTGAGGAATCCATTGCCTCTGAAAGTTTGAAAAACAGTTTTAGGTAAATCAGTAGTTATTGTAGCATATGTCATAAGATTTTTTCAAGCTGCTTATATAAGCACTTCTAATAAAAATAATCAGTGCTTTCTGTATGCTGTTGCAACTACCCCTTGTCTTTGTATCTTCTGCCATAAGAAAAGTTCAACTGGCCATATATAGCTAAAGTCACAGTTAGTTTGTCTTGCTTAAAGAAATGGACCTTTGTGAGGTAATGAATAGAAAATCAAAACTGCAGGGAAGAAGATCTTTCTGTGTTTGACCAGAGAAGCTCTATTAAACGGTGTTATTGTGCTCTTTGTGTCTGTTGTATTTTCCATGGAAATAAATAAGAGGCAACCTGCATATTTTTTCCTGGTGAAGAACATTGTTTTTAAGTGGAAAGTTTCTGGGTATACTTCAGTTGGAAGTTGATGCTTAGCAACTGTCAGCATCATGTGAGCTTCTGAGCATTTGATGACTTACAAGGTTCTATTCTTTTTTTATTTATAAAAACCATTAAAAACAGTTATTAATGTAGAATTTTTGCATAATTTATCAACCCTACCACAGTTCTGATTGATGTAACTAGCTCTATTGAATGCAAAGTGAAAAATGAGAAAAAATGATTGGTACTGATATATTAAATGAGTAAGTGAAGAGTGATCAGTGCTGCCTGAAGTCTTCAAGCAAATGTTCTGCACAGTATTAGTTAAGAAGTTCCTCAGATAGACTCTTCTGGACAGCTCTGACATGCGCTGAAGATGCATTAAATTTTTTTATCCCATTCAGAAAGTAGCAAAGTAATTATGAGAAATCATGTCACAGTACAAGACTTAAATTCTAAAACAATGCAAGACCACAGTCTAACTTTGCCATGCTCCAAGAACTTCAAAGAAGATGTACAAATTCTGTTAATTAATATTCTTTCTCTACTGTGGAATGGTGAGAAGGTATAAACTGCAAAGATACTTTTGAGTGCTGTAATTTGTTATTTTTGAGATGCAGTTTGTTCTCTCATAAAATGAAAAACTTTGTTAAATTTGTATGATCATGATGGTAAGGAGCAATTTTGCATTTAAAGGTTTTTTATTGAGTGTTATTTTTCATTCAGTTTTAACACTGATACAATTCTGATGAGTAAGCTGGTATTTTAAAATTACTCCTAATTTTTTTTCAAGAGAACTAAAGCATGTGAGAAGACCATTACAGTTGGGCAGACGGTCATCGCGAAACATAGAAATACAAGATACTACAGCTGCAGAGTCATTGGAGTGACATCACAGCTTTTCTATGAAGTCATGTTTGATGATGGCTCTTTTAGTCGAGATACTTTTCCTGAAGACATCGTGGTAAGTATTTCCTTAGATAACTTCTTTTTTGAGGGGTTGGTTTGTTTTGCTATTCACCTTTTGTTTTTGAAGATTAGGGAGTTGGAACATCTTGAACTACTTCTTTTGACCTTGAGGAGATAATGTTGTAATGTTTGGTTGTGTTTGTTACTTTTGCTGCTGAGACTGATTCTTTTCTAATGGGCTTCCACATAGTGGTTGTTCTAATTAGTCTTTGCCATTTGACCAAATGTATCAGAAGCAATCTTACAAAGCCTTTTAATTAAATAAGAAATATGTATTTAATAAAGGAGATGAGAGAGGGAGTTCCATGTATCCTTATCTGTCTCACAGAGATAACTTGTAAAAATTCCTTGCTGAATAGAAAAATCCTTCTGTAATGGGGGAAGAATAGCTCTCATGAATCAGTTCTAACAACTTGTTTACACCTTCTGATGTTTGGCTTGTGAGATTACATTATTAATGATAAAAATCATCAGGGAGGAGAATGTGTAGTTTACTGCATTTCCAAAAAGCAGTTGAGATTTTTATTTCCCTAATGCACTTATATAAACTGCCATGTTTTTCAGAACTGTTGAGGACCACATTGTGAACTTAGTTAGTGGATCTGAACAGAATTTGCAGACAATTGTGAAAATATTCCTTTTCCTTCCTCATTTACAATGAGTAGATTGGATGATAACATTTGTTCTGTTTATCAGGTGCTTCATGATGATTGTGCTGCAATATGACTGATCCTTTTTTAACCTTCATGCATGTCTGAGGCTTCTTTATGCTGAGCTTATTTTCTGGTGTACCTCCAGATAAATCTCTAGAAGTTAGAGCCTCCAGGGTACACTGGCTTGCAGAAGTGCTTTATGTTGCCAAACTGATTTTACTTTGCCCTGTGCAGAGGTGGAGTCTCGCATACACGCCAGTGCATAAGAACATATATTTTATTTATATGCTCCAGAGGTACAACCCTTAGCAGGGTTCCTCTACTGTAAAGATGTCTTTGAGCTATTCTGTTTTCTGCAGGCCTAATGTTTTCCTGGAGATAGCATTAGCTGACAGATAGCATCAGTGGAAATGATACTGTTGTTGTTAGAAGCTTCATAGTTACTAAAAAGTTGTCTGCCTTTTAAAAATATGGCATTTTGAAAGGGTACATTTCAGGGCAGTATATGGGGATTGAGCTGTTTACCTCCCACTGCTGTTAATAGAAAACAGTTAGCAATTCCCCGCTACATGTCTTTGAAAATTTATCCTTTAATTTGAAACACTCTGAAAGGCTCCATTAATGATCAAACTTTGATTTAGGATGATCAAGATATTAAGCAAATGTGGCTGTATTGTTATTAGAAACCCCTCTTTTGTGTATGCCTGCATCACGGTATGGCAGAGATGAGAAACTGCTTGCCACCCTAGTGGGGTGTTCTGATCTCGAGCTAAGAATAAATGTAATCAGGTCTGGATATGCCTCAGTGCTTCCTAGATAGTGGATGAACAACATATAATTGTTTGATGGAAACACCAAACGAATTTCACATTCCTTAGAGAAATCTTGTTGTGTTTTCATTAGATAATATACCTGCAGCCGTTACTGGAAGGGAGAAAAAAAAATGTTTTTTCTTTTGCCTGGACTAAAACTTGCTAATCCATGCAATGTGCGTATCAGGTGTTAGTGCCGCCGGGAGGACTTATTCATCAAATCTGGTGTGAAAGCAATGTTGCTGCCTATTGAAGAACTTATTTTTCTAATCTGTTTTCACTTTTCGACTAGCTCACAAAGATAGCAGCAGCTTTCTGCTTTCCCAGTATATGCTGAATCCTCTACATAATTTCAGCTCAGCTCACAATAGACCACAATTCCAGTGTTCAGACACAGTGATTTATTTTTAAGAAGGAAAACAGGGAGCAGGGAAGTTTCAGTCTCAAAGCTTCTTGAAACTGTTTGCATGTAAGCATTCAACAACTTCCAAAGCAGGGTGTACATTGTTCTGTTCTCAGATGTATTTTTTACTGTTTGCATTCACATTTACTATGTAGATCAGGATTTATTAGTTGTAGGTGTTAAATATATAGGTGTAGCAATATAGATTCCTTTTATTTCAAGCTATTGCTTGTACTGTGTTTGATTTCTGCCTTGTCAGAATTTCTTGAATAATCACTCCTCAATTACAGTGTTGAAACCTATTAGACAGCATTTTGGTGTGCTAAGAAGCCAGCTTTCCCTCTATCTGGTAAGTGTTAGAGGGTGCAAAGAAGCGTCTATGGGTACGCATTTTCTGGCAGAAACAGAGGGACAACGTCTTCTTTAAGTGACAGAAAGACAGCAGTGAAGGGATAGTATGTGATATCTTAAAGGATGTGAGATGGCAGCTGCAGCAGTTACCTTACCCATGCCAGCATGCAAGGGTGGAGTGTATATGCTGCAGTCATGAGTAACTGCTTCCAAGAAAACAACAAGCATGCCACTTGCTACTTCTTGAAGGACTGATGTACTCTAGCTTGTCACACAGCTGCTAGTTCAGCACCAGGAGGAATTCTGTCCAGCTCAACAGGACAGATGTCAGTGTATTAATTCCGCATCGGGAAATGTCTCAGGTCCTTGGCCTGCTCAGTTTTTTTTCATGCCTGATGGTCATATCTTCAGTGGTACAGCTTGGCAATTTGCTATAAATTAATATTCTCAGTCAGATTTATTTAACTGTTTATTTATTTATTTGCTTTTCTATATATTGTAGCTGTCAGTAATGCTTACCAGCAAGTATAACTGTACACATACACATATATATGCATATATAAAACTTGAAATTAGAGCTAAGTATGCAGTTATTCCTATGTTTTTTTATGTTATTGAAATCTCAGCTAAACAAGGAGGCCTTGCAGCATACTTGACTGGGGAAAGAAAGGTCTCACCAAATTGTATTTATTGCAAGGAAGAAAAAAAGGAAAAGAGGTTACAGATAGACATGCTTTGCTAAAGGTGAGTCTGTGGGTATGTCTGATTACAGGAGAGGTGAGCAGATCTCTCCTGAAATGCCAGACATTGTTTCAGGCCATTTGCCCCTCTAAATACTGTGTTCTCCAATTGCCATTTTACACAGAATTGTTTGCTGTCATGATTTCACCTTGTGGCTGTCAAGCAAACTAGGTGAATAAAAATAAGAGTACTTACTCATTCTGTCCAAGACATATCCACACTGTGTTTTAGTTTACCATCCTGTTTATAAATCTAGGGATTCTCCACACAGATTGTAAGCTGATCTGTAGGTTGTCATCCCTACAACCCAAAATGGACTTTACGGGTTAAAAGCAATAAATTGAATACCATCCAGTTGTGGTTTAATCCTGGGAGGCAGCTAAGCACCAAACAGCCACTCACTCACTGTCCCCACAGGGGATTGGGAAGGGAATTGGAAGGGCAGAAGTGTGAAAAGTCATAGGGTGAGATAAAGAGAGTTTATGAAGTAAAGCAGAAGCTGTGTGTGCAAGCAAAACAAGCCAAGAAATTAATTCACTGCTTCCCACAGGCAGGCAGATAGATACTCAGGCACTTCTAGGGAAGCAGGGCTCATCACATGTAAATTTCTTGGGAAGACAAACACTGTCACTCGCAATATGCCCTCATTCTTCCTTCTGCAGCCCAGCTTTTGTTGCAGAGCTTGACACTGGGTGATATGAAGTATCCGCTTTGTCAGTTTGGGCTAGCTGTCCTGGCTGTGTCTCCTCCCAACTTCTTGTGCACCTCCAGCATCCTGGCATGAACAGGAGCATAAGAAGCAGAAACATCCTGGGCTCTGTGGAAGCAGTGCTCTGCAACAGCTCTTACGTGGCTGTGTGATCAGCGCTGTTTTCATAAAAAATCCAAAGGAGAACATCATATGAGCCTCTGTGACAAAAATGATTTCTGCCAGCCAAAACCCTGACACATCCTAAATGCTCTTTCAGCTGATGGAATGTTGCTGTAAGTGTTCATTACAAGCAACAGCATCTTGAAGGATGTGGAAGTGAGGTGTGTATGATCAGGTGTTTGGAGATACATATTCAGGAGTCCATGAGTTTGTTTTTAGACCATGCTATGAAAGTTTCCTCAGGTCTTGATAAAATGCCATAATTTTACTACTAAAAAATTGACGAAGGGTAGTTTAAGACAGCGTCTATACTGCACCTGTCAAAAGCAGGAACAAGGAGGTTTTGCATGGGTAGCTGGTTTATCCAACACATAGCTTGATTTGTGTGCTTTGGATCTGACACTGTCTTCTGACACACCCACAATGATAACGTGGAAACCTTAACCTTAATCAGCAGAATTACGCTGATACTAATTTAAGTATCTTCTTTCAGTAGTGCACCCAAGAGAGCCTTTGCCATCAGGAGGACAGTGTAGATTACACTCTATCTTTTTGTGTCTGTCAATGCTTTAAAATCACCATTATCAGAAAAGGGAGGAATAGGGCTGTTTAGATCTCTGACAGCCAAAGTACATCACTGAAATTATCAAGAAGGCTACAACTTTTCACAGTGTGCGCCTAAACTTCACAGAACCCAAAATTATTATCTTCTCCTTTTTTTGTAATAAATTTGAGCTCATTTTAGTTACTAGTATTTGAAGGAAGACCTGCCAGAATAATAGCAATATAATTTGAGAAGCTATTAAAAAAAGACTTTTCTCAGTCAGAGACTTTTTTTGCAGTTCTCTACCACAGTCCCTGCTGACAAATGCTCACTTTACACCTCTACAAAATTATGAAATGAAAGCTTCAGTAACTCATGACCCACACTCCAGTGTATACATACACTGTGTGCATAGGCTTGCCAATTATCTCTTCTTTCTTGCTGAATACAGACTTACTGATATTCTGAATGATCCTTTCTAGCTTATATGTCTTCCAGGGGTCTGAAGCTGCATAGGAATCTATTATCTTGGAAGTTGCCCAAGACGAGGTGAACTGATTGCGGCATAGTATAGGTGTAGGGGTAAGAATACAGATTGTCCTGAGGATATTATTGTAAGGCTGCTGAGAGACAGAACGAATTTGCTTCATCCTCCTTTGAGATACAGAACCAATGGGATTTAGCTGGGCAGTTCTTCAGAAATTACTTCCTCTACAGGCAGACTGAAGGGAACATCAATTTAAAACTGCAATGTGCTGTTATGTTGGTGGGATTTTTTGCATGTGTAAGGAAAAAAAGGTAGTGCTTTGGGGCCTTTGAATGTCAGTGCTTGGCATATAGCTTCAAGAAAAAAGTCTTACTTCTTTACTACTGACATTATCTGTCTGTGACAAGTGGCTTTCAGTGGTGCAGTAAATGCTGGGATAGTTCAGAAAAAAGGGTTTTTTCCTTCATTCCTGAATTTGTTGCAAAATGAGGCCTGTGGAAGGAAAGAACAATTAGGAAGAAACTTAACGAAGATTAGACATAGAGATTCAGAGCTCAAGATTACGTCTGTAG
The DNA here is from genome assembly GCA_016647715.1 of Pavo muticus. NCBI lineage: Eukaryota > Metazoa > Chordata > Aves > Galliformes > Phasianidae > Pavo > Pavo muticus. Next base: position 7,433 of record JACDJE010000724.1, read on the forward strand.
GAGCACGGACTGATTAAGTGTGGACACTTAATAAGCTTCTCAATTTCTGTATGTTAGTACATACGTGGTTACTGATTTTGAAACAATGTACTGCTTGAACAACTGGCATTTGGAAAATAGTGTGTTGACAGCGTGTCAATGTCTGCGTAGACAGAAAAACAGAGGGCTTGTTTCTGGCCCTGCTAATCTCATAAGGATGCTATGTCCTACAGATCGGACTTGTGTAACTTTTTTCCCCATAAACCTTGTCTGGCATTATTAATGACAGAACTCCTGACTGGTTTAAAGTAGTTTCTTTTCTGGGTTTCTCTTTTTACCTCTCTTGCCTACCTTTTCAAATCAAAACCTTAAATAGTAGTGCATACCTTCTTTTTATCTGTGAAAGATCCACTAGATTGCTGATAGAGAATAATAGAATATTGTTCACTTTTATTATGCTGACATTTAACTGTACAATGGCTAAGGAAATTAAAACATTTGAATTGATACTCATTCTATGCAATCTTCAGATCCTTTGGATGTGCTCCAGTATCATCAGCACCAGCAATTTCTGAGAACATAAAGGATAGAGAACAAGAAAATAGATCGTATTTGGTATAAATGTAGTCAAAAGTTTCTTAGAACTAGATGAACAATGTAGGAAAAGAGATACAATTAATTATAATAGGTTTAGCAACTTTAAAAAATTTGAGACAACATTGAGCTAAATGCTGAACTACTCATGTTCAGCTTGTTCAATTATATTTTTTTTCAGCATTGTAAACATATCTGCCATGTGGGTGAACTTACTACGCGGCAATTTTTACAGTGTTAAATTTGGCAGACATATCTGAATAATTCTGGGAAGTACATTTGAAAGTCATGTGAACCATCTCTGAGGAGGAAATTTGGGTTTCTCTTTTGAATTCTTTTTTTGTTCTAAATCTGTTTAAAATATGTCAAAAAGTTACATGTATATGTACGTATATGTGTTCTGAAAAACTGATGTCACTTTTTTTTCACTTTTTTTTTTTAATTGTGAACTTCTGCACTTGATTTGCAAGCACTAATACAGATTATGCTGTGCTTTACACATACAAGTCATTATTTGTCTCTTCTGAATACTAACAGTAATGAATTGCTGTTTTTAATGCTGTGGTCTTAGTATGTTGAAATCAAACTCTTTGAAAAGTAGAAGAGAGGTACCTTCCAAGTGGAGGCTTTCATTCCATCTTGTAACTCTTGAAGCTGCAGAGCATTAAAATATGCAGTAGCTTATTTCTAACGTGAAATTTGTTGTACTATACCTGTATTGATTTAACTGAGATATTTTCATAATAGAAAACAGAAGTGTTTTTTCTGTGGTTTTTGCTTTTTCTTAGTTTCCTGTTACAGTAGAAAGATAATAGATAAGCATAAGAACTGAATACAGTATAGATTAAGAGCAAATTAAACCTTAAAATGTAAGTATTATCTTTATACAATTTCCTATGTGCAGTGTCTGTTCCACTTTCTAATACAATGCTTTACAGAACCTTATCAATACAGAACTTACATGAATTGATGGTAATGTCACAGCTGAGCAGAAGAAACAAAATGGAAGATAATCTATTGCTTTGTGGTTTAAGATTAAATGGCTGACTTTGCAGTGAAGCAGCTGAGAAACAGAAATGCATTGAAATGTTTATTGTTTTTGCAAAAGTGAGTGTCTGTCCATATCCAGCACCATCATGAGCACCATCATGTTGAGTGTGTGGAGCACAATAAAATTAGGTATATAAATACCTAAAGTGTGCAAAGAGAGCCAGGCTCTTTGCAGTGTGTCTAGTGACCAGATAAGAGGCAGTGGGCACAAACTGAAATGCAAGAGGCCCCTCCTCAACATCAGGAAATGCTACACTTTAATTTTTCTTTTTTGATTTGGGGTTGACTGAGCAACACCAGAGGCTATACTGAGAGGTTATGGAGTCTCTCACCTCAGAGATCTTCAAAACTGCCTGGACATGGTCCTGGGCACCTTTCTCTGGGTTTCCCTGCTTGAGCAAAGGGGTTGGACAATTTTGTGATTCTGTAATATATATAATATGTGTGGCTAGGAAAGTAGGTGGATACGGTAGGATTCATGTAACTGTTGCAAGGTTTCTTCACTGCACAAAGGAGACCAGTCAAGCACAGTGAGACTTCCTTACTATCCTTTGTTTTGCGCTTTATTGTGATGCCCAGTACCACCGCGGACATCCTAAGCTGTGTTCTATATAAGGGGCTAGAATTATAGTCTTTTGGGCAATTCTGCATCAGTTAGCATTATTCATGAATTTGTATTATTGCTGAAAGACTATGTAATGGCTGAAATAGTAAATTTCTAAGCTGCATATAAAGTAAAAAAAAATGGTGTACTAAGGAATGAGTGGTTCAATTTGACTTCTAGTTTCCCTTTGGTGAAAAAATATATTCACTTTGTAAGAGAAGAATCAGCAGCATTTTAAGGACAACATAATATGCATGAGTTCAAAGTATTTTTATACTATGCGGTCTGTGATCCAATGCTAAATTTGTTGAATTACAGTAACTATTCTGTTAATCTGGTGATTTCATTGAATTTATACCAATTCAAAACCAGAATTGCACTCCTGGGAATCAGGCCTGCTCTTTCAAATGCTAATGCACTGTGTAAATTGCTGTTCCTGTTTAGATAAAATTCTGACTGTGGCAAATTAGCTACCACTATCCTTTTCATTCAAATTGTCTTGGAACATATGAAACCTAATTTTGTGCTTCTAAAAATTTGCATGAGTACTGTATACTATCAGTTTCTCAAAGAAAAACAGTTCGACGGTCTTTTGACATCAGCAGTTGATTTCAGAGAGTTTCTACAGTTCTTTGTGTTCACTTCCTCTTTAATAGTGTTGGTAGATATATTCACTGTTTTCAGCTGCAGTATGTTATTTGTCTGTATGACAAGCTTTTCTAAATCAGAGGTGCTTTTGTAATCACATTGGTCATGCTCCTTATAAAACAATTAGTGGTAAGCATGACTGTGGGAGCTTAATCACTAGCACTAAAGTTGAAAGTTAATGTTAGCTGAAATAACATAAGCAGAGGAGACAACTTGTATTAAGTGCCTTTGCAGAATGGCCTTGGGGACATTTCAGCTCTGACGTCAGGACTGAGCAGAGGTACAGGGAAGGCACCTCTGCCCCAGAAGCCTTGTTCTCTCGAGGGTTTGTATAGCAGTAGCTAACTCTTAATGACAGCTTGTTCACCACATGTTCAGTTCCTCTGCATTCTTTCCTGTTCAAACAGTCTTCACATATTAGTGCAGAGAGCACTATATCTCATGGCAGGTATCCTAGCAGCAATGAATTGGGTTAGTAAATTAAATTCAGTTCATAATTTGAAACGGGAGAATTTAGATAGGACTAACCGGAGTCAGTGGCAGCATTGTTTCTGTGCAGTAGCCCAATGGTTAGGCTAAAGTTGTTCATACTTTTTTCATGTTGTGATTCTGGGAATGAGAAATCCAGCTGAAGTCTTATCAATTGAAATAAGATGTAGTGAGCATGCTTTGTCTGTGTTGTCAGAAGTAACAGTTTCCACTGAAGTTTCTAAAATTCTACAATGAATGCCCATTTTGCTATGAAATAAATTTCAGTTCCTCCAGAATAAGAGGGCAGAAGTGTTGGTTATCAAGTTCTGGAGACTATGGATAAATTTCAAGTTATTTTTTCAGAAACCAGGTAATTTTTAATGTAAAAGCTCAAATGAGATAGTATTTTGGCTTTCTCCATACAAATAGTTGATAGAGACGGGTTGATATTAAAGTCTGAGACATTCTTGTGGATTTAAAAATGCAGGAGGTGATAAGAGATGGGCAGTTCCACAGTTTCACAGTTTGATTTTAACTGTGTGTGAATTTGCAAACACAAATTGTTAGTGTGTAAAATAAAAGTGAGATAAGCAGGATAGGAAGGCCAGGTTTATTGCAATTAGAGAGTCTGATTTAGCTATAATTCATCTTTTCAGTATCTGTTTCTCTTTGATCTTTGAAACCTCAGGGCTAGATTATCTGCTTTCAGTCTTCCAGGAGGAGGATTAGAATATTGTACCTTAACCCATATGAATGAGAGATGGAACAATACGTAAAGGATATGTATCATCAGGCACAGTAGAGGCTGAAGCCAGACTGCTGCTTACCCCTCTCCCTTTGGCCATTCCTTCTCAACAAGTGTCATGACAACAGCATAGTGGGGTTCAAGAGCGTTCTCATACAGAAGGCAGCAGCACAACAAAATTGATTCTCATGCAGCCTTCATGTAAGACTGCAGTTGACTGATTGGAGACTGTCTTCCTGGAGGGTTTTGATGTCTTCTGGTACAGAAATAATGAGTAACTTCAAAGTACAAAAATATATTCATCTAAACTAATTGATGCAAATATTTTGCATTGTCAGGCTTTGAGCTAACAGTCAAACAGTCTTCAAACAGATAGCATCTGGGAAGAATAATGCCAGACAGATTCTGTGTATATTTTTTAAAATTCCATACTATTCCCTTACCAGTAATCAAAATTATTTATACAATTTACGTATATTTCATTCTTTTGCTGCATTACAGAATCATACAGCAAGAATAGTATTTTAAGTATGTGATAGCTCACAAAAACTGTTGCAAGAGCCACAAGTATCCACTTTAGCCCTGCATAGTTCATATCAATTATAGTGCCGCTGGTATTTCTCTAGAATTTTAATAAACAATGAGGCATTTTCTGCTTTGTTTCCAAAATAAAGCAAATCAGCAAACAAAGGACAGAAATGTCAAGAAGATGGAGAAAATTTTGCTAAGTGACATTGAGAAAAATGCTGTGATTAAAATACAATTTAAACAAACAAAAATATTTTATTTAGAATACAGTCCAAAGCATAGAGATTTGAAAAATACCAAGAGTTCAGCACTGTGCCTACTAGTTAAACAGATAAGCAATTCTATTAGTGTTGAGGAAAATAAAATTGGAGTTGCTGAGATTCGTGTGATAGGAGTGAGTCAGTTAGGAAATAAAGAAGTGTCCACATGATTATGTTCGCTGTCATGGTTAATGCTTGTTTACAATTTGATGCTCCACACTGTGTGGATTTTGTAGAAATACCCTAATGGGAAGCGCGTAGAAGAAACTGTATAGCAGCCTTTAAAACGCTTTAACAAGATGCAGAAGAATGAATGGTTAAGAGCAGGAAGAGGCTATTCTATATGTGAAAGGATGTATCTAATAAAAAACACTAAGTTATACCAGTTCATAAATGTAAACCTTGGTTTTATGAAACAGTTAAGCTGAAAACAATTGATGTTTATTCATTCAGGTTGGTGTTGAATATGTATAAACTTAAAGAGTGAACTACTCACAGATGATATTCCCATTTTATACTGTATAAAATAGATTGATTTTTTTTTTTCCTCAGTATCTTTACAAATGTTTGGGCTTATTTTTGTAAACAATGAAAAATCTTAATCTTCCTTTTCTGGTTATATATATCTCAATTTTTTTAGGACTATGTTCAGGGAAAACTGGTCTTCAGTAATATTAATCAGCTGAAAAGTTTGTCACTTTCTGATTGGAAACGTATTTTACATTGTAGTATTTAATTCTGCTCTTCCCTACTAAGCTCATTGTAGGAGCACAGCTGTGAGAACTGAGTTTAGTAGTGTCCTTCAGACAGTGTCCTGACCTGATCAAGATGGAACTTGATTTCCTTCATCCTGACAGAAGTTCCACAGAATGCTCATGTGGAAGTATGAGTGGGAGGCAATATGCAGTTCTTAAAACAAGACGTACTGATAGAGGTTGTCAGTTGGGGATTCAAATCAGAGACCTTCATCACTGTATCCTCTCTTGAATCAGAGCAGGATCACATAATCAAAATAAATAACAAAATCCAGGTGATCTGATGAAGTTGTCTTGTGATTAGATCAAACAAATATTGGTATTTTGTCATGGTTGTTTTCCAGCAACATTTTTAGACTATTGCTAGATTTATACCTCCTCTAAATGATGCCATATGGGCATTTTCCCTTTTTCCAAATAAGTTCTAGAGATAAAATCACCAAAGTTATTGCTATGATTTGAAATATTTGGCCTCGATCTTACTGTTTTAAGTGAAGGGAGTTAATTGACCCTTCTCCACCAATCACATGCCAAATTCACCTAAGATTAAATCAAGTTTGGGAGGATTTGGTCCCAGTTAAGAGCCTGAAAGATCAGACATGCTTTAAGCTGACAGTTGAAAGGCAGAATGTTGTACAGGCTTATGAAAAACTTTTCTTGATGCTAGATTCTGGAGCAATTCTGAACATCAGAAATATTTCTGAGAGCGTATTTTCAGGTTTTTAAACCTGAAAAAAAATCAGATTTTTAAACAGAAAATAAAGATTTTGAAAGTGTTACTAAATGATGCATTGCAGTCTTTAGCTCTTTTTCATTCAACTGCTGCATTCCTCACTGGGGAAAAAAAGCCTCAAACTTTTTTTTTCCCCATTAAGTGGTAATATATTCTATGTCAGCTATGCTCTATTTTCCTTTCTGAGATTTTTTCACTATCTAGCTTTCTGTCAGACCAGAGACTCAGTAAATTAACTTCGGCTGATATCTGTAGTCACAGAATAATTTCATCATTTCCTACTACAATCTTTACATGAAAGACTACAGTATCCTTTCTACTATCAATTTTACTTTCCAGCTTCTCTAAGCCAGTCAGTGCGTGAAGATATGAGCCACGCCTGTAGAAGATGACTTGCTCAGCAGTACTGAAATTTAGCCTTGTTGACTTCAAGAATCACAGGATTTAATTTCGTGCCTCCTTTGAATTCAATAAATGTAATTGTTTTCAGTATGGTTGCTTTGAATAAAATGTAGAAGAAATCTAAGTCGCTTAGATTTTTATAATTTCCAAAATAATTGCTGAATTTGAAATAGCTGAATTCACACCATAATTGTAAAGAGAAACACTGTCAAAATAAAACTGTAGTTATCCAGGGGATATATGCTTCTGACAGTTTTGGAGAAATTTCAGTAGTTCTTAAATTCATCTTAAATCTGTACTTTCTAGCCTTGATTTAAGAAAGCCTTCTGAACATATTTTTTCAATTTTTTGAATAAATTATTTTCTCCACGTGTCAGTGGCTGCAATTCAGATTATTGGAATCTCACAACATTTCTCAGTTTGTGGATTCTGTTCTCTCCTTTTTTCCTTATTTCTTAGTGTGGGTCCATATTTGTTCTTCTATTCAGTTGGTATCAACCATCACCACCTTGACGGCACAACTAGAGTTAGTACTTACAGATATTCTGGTCAGCTTTTATGAACCAAAGTATTGTTCAGTCACTGTGATAAAAACAAAAAGACATCAGGGGAAACAAAAACATACGAAAATTTCTTTGTGACAGTGTTAGGTATAAAAAAACATCATTCCAACATTACTAATGGATTGATTACCGTTGTAGCTCAGTGTATGTCATGAATATCAAAATATATGTGTCTAAAGTCAGAAAATACATCCTGTTTTTCAAAAAAAAGTTTAAGAACGGTTATTCTGTACAAGTTTTTGCTAATAATGAAATTCTTTGAAAATCTGTAAACTTAAAATGTGTGAGACTGTGTCTGAAGTGTATGTTAGTTACATCTGGCTTATGAGAATGTTCAGAGATTGCCATATCTTATGCCCAACTTTTCATGATACAACTGAGAAGTGTGAGGTTGCGTTTTGTTAGTTTTGGCAGCTTAAAAAATAGGTCTGACCATGCCTTCAGAAGAAAATGGTGAGAATTATTTTTACAGTAAAAAGGCAGAACCTTTAAAAAGTCTGTAATACAAGAAAAGTTAGGAACTGTCGGCAGTAATCAGCTTAAATGTTTTAGAATGGGTTTCCCAAATGTTGTTCCATAAAGTAAGGTACAAGACACTTTGTCTTTTTTTTTTTAATTATTTTTTATGCTTTAGCAATTGATAAGGGAAAAGTATAATAATGTTATTGAGCATCTTCACAGTCATCACCAAGGAGAAAAACTTCCTCTCTCTTTCTCCCTGTGGAAATACTGAGAAGGGTAGAACCGGAATGCCATTTCCAACCCCAGAAGTAGGTGGACCCATTGGATATATGGTGATAGTAAAAGGATACATCATTCTATGTCTGTCACAAAAGCCCTTGCCAGGCAAACACAGATGATATGTCTTAGAGCTGTCCCCTTGGAGAGCTCCTGAGAGTCAACAGAGACAGCGTTGTCATCTGTTTTGCAGGAATGCATGTTTCTGCAAAAGCCCAGCATTATTCTGCTTTTCTCATGAGATGAATCAATTTCATGGATATATGTGATTAAAAACGATTTATCAGGCTTGGATTGGGCTAATACACTACTGTAACAAGATCATACTCCAGTAAGAATTGCTGTAGTATATTTTTGCTCCCACATTTTAAGTTCTTTGTCATAATCCCTGGCCTCAGTTAGAAGAGCCAGGTGAACCCAACAATACATTTTGGTAATTATTCTATGTAAATGTGAGACTGAAAACAGTGAAAGTACCACAGCAAGCTGAGATAACAGCAGATCCCAAAGAACCTTGTCCCTGAGTCTTTGTATCTGAGCCCTTGGCTCTCTCTTCTCCCTTCCTGTTTTGCCTCTCAGCAGTGAGCCTCAGATAGCATGAACTGAGTAGTTCCTCCCACGTCTAGGAGAAAACCATTAAACTAGCTCTAATCTGCATCACAAGTGTTTTGAGGTAGTCACTACGAAGTACAAGTGCTTTCTGGGGCCTGAATATTTGTCATAAGTGGTTTCAGAGGAACGACAGAGCTGGCGTGGTCCTTCCCATGTCCATCATACTGGTTTCTGATGTGAACAGTGAGCTCTGCTCATAAGTCATTTGGGTCATACCTGAGCCATGTGAGGCAAAAGAAACCATAGTAAGGATATATGAGCAGTATAAACTGTGCTGCTCTGACATTCTGAACAAATCAGGCACAAAATTTGCCAAAATGCAGGAAAAAAATGTGTTTTGTAACTCCTGAAAAATAACAAGCCAAACAGAAAACCTCACCTGTTCTTCATTATATGTACTTAGACTATTTCAGTGTTTCTCCATCAGCTATGCAAAGAACTCATTGACATTCGCACCATTTATAGTTTGATCTATAACTGCATGTTTCAGTCAGCGAAGTTAGCATCTAGCAAAAATGTGCTGCAATTAACAAAACATGAGTTATTTGAATATGTAAAAGAAATTGTTGCACATATTCAATTGCTCTTTAGTGATCTTTATTTTCAATGTATGACAGAAATTAATTTGGGGAAATGTATCACAGTTGCTGATAGCTATCTGATTTATGCACATGTTGCCTTGCCAGTGCAGCATCAAGCTGTTTCTTTGGTCAGTATTTCATTTTCATAAAGGCTAACAGTATCTTCTGTTAGCCCATTAGCAGGATTATAAAACTTGAAACACACATGGTAATAAATCTTCTCCAATTATCAAGTTGTAAGAAGCAGCTTACTGGTAATTTCAAAGTGTATTAGCTCACTCCCTGACGTGAGAATCCATCCTTCTTTGTAAATAGAGCAGAGATTGCCTAAAGCTGGGCCCACCTGCAGAGGGAGAGGTTGTTCAAGTGAAGTGGCCTGATGGAAAGCTGTATGGTGCAAAGTATCTGGGAACAAACACAGCTCACATGTATCAGGTGAGTGTCTATATTTATTACCAGATGCCTATTTTTGAGATGTCTTTATTGCTTATTCAGCTCTAGCATTGGAGTGGCAGACCACAACTTCAGAGGTGCAGGAGCAAGGACTAAATTGTAACGCTGATGCCTTTAAACCAGTGCATAATGCTGTCTAAAACATTAACTAGTACTGTGCATTTCTTCTGAGTTGAGGTTTCACATGATCTTATGAAACAAAAAAAATAGTTACTTAATAGAACTCAGTCAGTAGTCTTCATTTGATAAGGAGAACAAGTAGAATATTAAGAGAAGTTGTTATTTTTTTTCAAGTTATTTACTTACTATCTCCAAATCACTTAGTTATTTATTTGATTTCAGGTAATTACGTTATTAATGAGATAAAATCTATTATTAGTTTATGACCACAATGTGCCCCAGGCATTTTGTGAAAGGATGGAAGGAAAGACAGTAAAAAGAGTGAAAATAGCTCCACTTCCATTTGTGCATGATACTTCTGAATTAATTAACACATAACCTAAGAACATAATACTAAGAAGTGCTTTATCCTTAGCAAAGGCAAAATGAAACTGAACACTGCAGCTTTAAAAGCTTTTTAAGGCTAAAAAGCTGACTTCTGATTTCAGAGACACAGTAATTGTCTTTTTTTTTTTTTTTTTTTTTTTTTTTGTACTTGCCTTTGAGAAAAAAATCAGTCAGCAGCTTTGAGTACCCAAGTGAGTGGTAGAAACTGCAATAAAACAATCACAATAATAATAGTACTTCTGGAAGAATGAGAGTCTAGGTACATTTCTTTTATATGTATATAATCATTTTCACTTATGTAACTCTTTTCATCTGAAGGCTTCACATTACTGTAAAAAAATGGCAAATTTGCTGTTTTATCTGTAGATAAATTAAGGCACAGGGAGGCTAAATGATATGCTGCATTGACCTTCTCAGTTTGCCAGCGACTTGCAATCAAACTCAAGTCCTCAAATGCCTGATCCCTTGAGTTAGTCTCTAAATTTTACCCCTTTGCTTATATTTAGAAGATATTATTTTGTGAAAGTGAAAAGCTTTTTTTAAAAATAAAATACAAAGATTATTGTTTTATAGTAGCAGTAATCTTCTAATCATTTAATCTTCTGAACAGTTGGTCTTCTAAGGAATACTGTGAGATTAGATTAATGTGGTTGTTTAAAACTGAAATAGTAAGAATTAGCTTTCTGTCTTATTTTGGACCTCTTAGACAACTTGATGAAAATAGTACAATTAATGGAAAATGGACTAGCGTAAGGATGTTAGTAAGGTTTGCATTTCCTCAGCGTAGCAACTGTAGGATTATTAAGTTTGGAGAAGACCAGTAAGATCATCAAATCGTCAGTCCATCACCACCATGCCCACAAAACCATGTCCCGAAATGCCACATCAACACATATTGTGAACACGTTCAGGGATGGTGACTCCACCACTTCCCTGGGTAGCCTCTTTCAATGTGCAACCAGACCTTCTGAGAAGAAATTTTTCCTAATATCCAACCTGCACTTCCCCTGGTGCAACTTCAGGTCATTACCTATCATCCTATAGCTGTTAGCTGGGAGAAGACGTTGATCCCCACCTCACCACAATCTCCTTTCAGGTAGTTGTATAGAAAGGTAAGGTCTCCTCTTAGCCTCCTCCAGACTAAACAGTCCCAGTTCCCTTAGCCACTCCTCATAAAACTTGTGCTCAAGCCCCCTCACCAACTTTGTTGCCCCTCAAGGGACCTTTAAAGGTCATCTAGTCCAACTCCCCTGCAATGAATGGCTAGATCCACAGCTAGATCATGTTGCCTAGGACCTGATCCAGCTTTGCCTTGAAAGTCTCCGGGGACAGGGCATCAACTACATCTCTGGGCAACCTGTTCCAGTGCCTCACCACCTTCACTGTAAAACACTTTTTCCTTACATCCAACTTAAATTTACCCACTTTAAGCTTGAAACCATTTCCCCTTGTTCTGTCACCACAGACCCTGCTAAAGAGTCTGTTCCCTTCTTTCCTGTAGCTCCCCTTTAGATATTGAAAGGCTGTAATCAGGTCACCTTGCAGCTTTCTCTTCTCCAGGCTGAGCAGCCTGTCTTCATAGGAGAGGTATTCCATTAGTTGGATCATTTTTGTGGCTCTCCTCTGGACACACTCCAACAGTTGTACCTCTCTCCTGTACTGAGGACTCCACATCTGAGCACAGCACTCCAGGTGAGGTCTTACCAGCGCAGAGTAGAGGTGCAGGATCACCTCCCTTGCCCTGCTGGCCAAGCTTCTTTTGATGCAGCCCAGGATATAATTGACTTTCTGGGCTGTAAGGACACATTGCTGACTCATGTCCAGCTTCCCATCCACCAATTCTCCCACGTCTTTTTTGGTAGGGCTATGCTCAGTCCTTTCATACCTCAGCTTCTATTGGTAGTGGGGGTTGCCTTGTCACAGGTGCATGATCTTGTATTTGGATTTGTTGAACCTCATGAGGTTCACCTGGGCCTACTACTCAAGCCTGTCTAGGTCCCTCTGGCTGGCATCCGGTCCCTCTGGTGTGTTGACTGCACCCCACAGCTAGGTGTCATCTGCAGACTTGCTGAGCCTGCACCTGACCCCACTGTCAATGTCATTGATGAAGATAATAAAGAATATCAGTCCCAGCACTGACCCCTGTGGGACACCACTTGTCAATGATCTCCATCCAGACATTGAGCCATTGACCACCACTCTCTGGACTTGATCCTGCAGCCAGTTCTTAATCCATTGAACATCCACCCATCGAATCCATATCTTTCCAATTTGGAGAGAAGGATGTTGTTGAGTACCATGTCAAAGGCCTTACTGAAGTCCAGATGTATGACATCAGTAACCTTTCCCTTGACTAGTGATGCAGTGACATAATCATAAAAAGCCAGTAGATTGATCAAGCAGGATTTGCCCTTGGTGAAGCCATGCTGGTTCTCCTGTATCATCTCCCCGTCTGGAGGATCTGCTCCTTGATATTTCCTGGCACAGAGATGAGACTGACAGGTTGGTAGTTCCCGAGGTCATTCTTTTTACCCTTGCCCTTTACTTAAAAAGGAGTATGATGTTGCCTTTCTTCCAGTTAACCAAGGACTTCACTTGATTGTCATGACTTTTCAAATATCATTGAGAGTAGCTTGATTTCCTTCTTGAGGAAAGTCCAGCTTTCCTGGACCTCTTTGCCTTTCAGGACTGACTCTGATGCAATTGTTACAACCAGTGTCCTGAACAGTATGAAGTCTGTCCTCCAAAGTCCAAGGTGGCAGTTTTACTGACCCCACTCCTGACTTCACCAAGAGTATAGAACTCTATCCATGATCACACTGCCCAAGACAGCTTCCATCCACCCTGTCTCCCACTAGTCCTTGTCTGTTCATGAGCAGGTAGTCTGACAGGAGGCTTCCCCTGTAAGGCCCTCTTACCAGCTGTTTCAGGAAGTTATCTTCCACACATTCTAGGAACCTCCTAGTTTGCTTCCACTGTACCGTATTATATTTCCAGAAAATGTCAGGTAAATTGAAGACCCCCATGAGAACAAGGGCTAGTGATTGCGTGACTTCTACATGGTGCTTGTAAAACACTTAATGTGTTGCTTCAGCCTGGTTGGGTGTTCCGTTAACAGACTCCCACTAGGATATCAGCCTCATTGACCTTCCCTCTGATCCATACCCATAAGGACTTGACCTTGTAAAGCTCAATCCTGGGAATGACAACATTGAAATGCTTCATAGAATCATAGAATCATATAATCACTCAGGTTGGAAAAGACCTTAAAGATCATCAAGTCCAACCACAACCTAACCATACTACCCTAACTCTAACAACCCTCCACTAAATCACATCCCTGAGCACCACATCCAAACAATTTTTAAACACATCCGGGGATGGTGACTCAACCACCTCCCTGGGGAGCCTATTCCAGTGCTTAACAACCCTTTCTGTAAAGAAGTTTTTCCTGATATCCAACCTAAACTTACCCTGGCGCAACTTGAGGCCATTTTCCCTTGCCCTGTCACCTGTCACCAGTGAGAAGTGACCAACCCCGCTCTCACTGTAAGCACCTTTCAGGTATTGGAAGAGAGCCACCCTGCCAACCCTCCTTCCTTGCCTATCCCTCCTGAAGAGCTTGTAGCCCTCCATTGCAGCTCTCCAGTCATGAAAATGATCCCTCCATGTTTGCTGATGGTGACTAAATTTTCCTGCTGCACAGTGTCTTCTACCTCTTCCTGTTGCCCATGCTGTGTGCGCTGATGAAGATGCACTTCAGCTGTGCTATTGGTCTCACCCACATCCCTGTCATGCCACCCTGCATGCCTGCTTTTATTTGTTTTGCCTTACTGCGACAGGTGGATCCCATCTTTCTCCAGTAACTCTGGTGCTGAATAAACCCCACTCCTATTAAAAACAAAGAAACAAACAAAAAAATGGAATTCCTCCAGCGATACCAGCCTGTTAGCCATGTGTTGAGCAGGTGGGTTTTCCTGTTCCTCTCAGGATTTTTCCCTGCTACTTAAGGGATTGAGGAAAGCACTACCTGCACTCCCAGTCCTTCAACTGGCCGCCCCAAAACTCTGAAGTTCCTTTTAATAGCCCTCAGGCTTCTCTGTTTGACCTCATCACTGCCAACCTCAACTACCAGAAGTGGATAACAATCATTAGAGACTACTTGAACTACTTTTAACAAAACAAACTGTTTTAACAAACTGGGGAAATAGCAAAGATTAGAGGATGTCCAAGTTGTACTATACAGGATTTCTGAAATTTTGCAAGCACTTTAGTCTATATGACAGGACTGCCAAACATGACCGCAGATTACAGAAAGTCTATGACATGCAAGGTGCAAAACTCCCAAGACACATTAGTAGTGTTTCCTGTTTATACGTAGTTTCCAACACAGCCTCCAGGACACATGCATACATGCACACTGTTCTCTAGATCTCTGTTGGACACTTAAGATTCTCATACAAGAGAAACTCTTTCGTGTTCTCTTATATGGTACCACAAAAGGAGAGTCTGAAAACAAATCTCTGAAACAATTGTCACCTGATACAACAAATCTGTTCAAATATCCAAATATAGATAAATCTGTGAATTGTTCTCATGCTCATGAGACATTTGTACAGAATGTGACAATGCTTGTGCATGCAGGAGCTATGACAAAATGTATCAGAAGTCATGTCATCTAGTTTAACATTTGCCACCCAGTTACCCCACACAATCCCCAGGCAGAGTTATACCTGCAAATGAAGTAGGTGTTCATTGCAAATGAAACTGTTAATGAGGTCTATCTATGTGATGTCATTTTTAATTTAAGTATGATAGTTTTCAGTGTTTATTTTAGATTTTCATTTGAGATGATTAAATTATTCACCCTATTCCACTGATCCTTTGATCTTGTTGTCGTGATGAAAGAAAATCTCACGGAGAGAATAACATGGTACACAGACACAGTACTGCTGCAGAAGTGCAAATAAAATAAATTGCTGGATAACATAGATGATTGATGATGTAGTATATGCAGTCTGGAATATGTTTGAGTTATTAGAGACCATGGTTTTGTATTTTGCATGAATCACAAAACAACTGGAAGTCTTAGAGAAGTGCTTATGTTTGCCTTTAACGTTATGGCAAATACATTTCCAGTGCATTTCCATGCTGAATTGTAGCTGAAAACCTTCCAGTTGCAAAGTTGAACATATTTCACACAGCAAACTTGCAAGATTCTGTGGTATGAAGCAGCCTCCTCCCACTTTACCCTACTACTAAAAACAAAAGTCTTTGCCCATTAATTTTCTCATTGCATGGTACCAAGGTTGTTTATTTCCTGCCTGATTCTTTCTCTGGTGATGTATAACAAGCATTACTGCAGATACGAAGAAAAAGCATACTATGAAATGTACTATGCAGTGAGGAGCAGGAATAGCAGAAAGTCTGCTCATAGATATTGGTGAAAAATAATAAAATGGCCATTGTTTAAACAAGCTTAAGCCAAAGGGATCTTTAGGTTCCTTTAGAGTACCACTCTCTGGTACAGGGTTGTAACAGGGCCTACAGGGTTAGTAACAGGAACAGAGGGGCAAAGATGACTTCTGTGATTTCTTTACACATCTGTGCTCTTTTACCATGAGTTTTCTTTGGATTTTAAATGCATTCTGGATTTGTGCATCCCTTTTAAATTGCTTTTAAAGAGGTCTTGCTTTTAAAGAAGTTAATAGTTCAATACAGCTGTATCCTTACTTTTGACGATGGATATACTGTATTGGATTCTTCAGCTGTTAAAATTAATCTGACACTCTCAGTCAAGGCAAGGTTTTAATTTGGACCTACAAAACTCACTCCATCTACAACTTCAATTGCATGATTTTTCAGATTTATCTATGGTAATACTTTAATAAGTTAATGTTTTTATATGTATGCATTTGGACTTACTATTCCAATATGTCTGTTGTCATTCAGGTGGTATCATTAAATGGAATGGGACTTCTTTTAAGTTCTTGCCAAACTTTTAAGTACAGTTTCTGTAGGAACTAAAACTGCAGTCCTAGAAAATAGCTGAAAGTCACAATTGTTAGATGAAGTATGAGAAAAAATCAGCAGCTACTGAAAAGGCATAAATGCTTCAAAGCCTCAGCATTTTAACATTCCCCACACCTAGTTACATTTCCTTTCTCATTTTCTGCTAACGGGGTTCATGTTGGATTAAATCTAAACCTAAGCATGATAAAGCTTTTCATCTTCTGAACAGAGCATTTTAAAGAAATTCCATCAGATTCAATAAAATTCTGTTAACTGCTATTTCCCTAGTTGTCACTCATACTTAGTTTCTTTTGACATCGTCTTCCTCAACCTTGAAGCACAGGATGTTAAAATTAAATTTATTTATTTATTTATTAGAAGCAAGGAAAGAAAAATGAGGCAAATTAAAATGACATTAAGACATTTTAATACATCGGTCTTGCAAAATTATTTTGTCTGTGTTGTTACTGCTCTGCATTCCTAATATACTTTATTTTACTGTGTGTGTGTCAGTGTTGATTTTGAAGTCTCTTTGCTTAGATGTTATTTTTGTCTTATGAAGATTCAAAGAAATAACATTTTATTTATTTCTGTTTTATCTTAATTTCACTAAAATAGCAAATATTTATGTTCAGATCATCTCTGCTTGCAGATGCATTTTTATTCACACATCCCCAGAAACTTCCCAGAGTTAAATCATGATTTTTTTTTAAATACTCTTTTTTTTCAATTAGGTTGAGTTTGAGGATGGTTCTCAGATAGTAATGAAGAGAGAAGAGATCTATACTCTAGATGAAGAGCTTCCTAAAAGAGTGAAAGCACGTTTTGTGAGTATTTTCTGATAACTTTGTGGCACTTATATGCTCAAAATGCTAACAACGCCATCTCTGGCTTTATTCTTACCTTTCATTTTAGTTTGTACAGATTTTGCACAGCAATTAGCATAAGTACACATTTGCCAGTGAGAAGCGTTTGTTGTATTTCCAGTACAGGCAAATGCTGTTGTCAGACTTAATTCTTGTCTCCTAAAGGAGTCATTGTGGTGGAATATCTGTCAATCATGAGTAATATTTTAAATTTTAAAATAGATAAATGTTATGTTCTTTCAGAATGCTTTTATAATGTTCATACTTTTTGAAAAACTTTCCAAATTATCAGAGCTTTGAGATTTTAAATGCTTTTAATTTAATAAAAATGCAGTTAAGTTGTCCTAAGAAACAGAACACCTGATTCATCAAAACTGATTAATATCACTGCCAGGGCTTACAGCATTTCACTGGTCTTTGGTTTAAAACCAGAGCCTCATATTTTTCCAGTTTCTTGTGGTTCCAGACAACATCCACTGGTTAAGTATATGCCATTCAGAAAAGAGATGAGGTTCTTGAGGAGCAGAAGTTTGAAAAGTTCTGCCATACAGATATTGGAGGAAACAGATCTGTCTTTGTCACTAATGCTAGATGTTTGTGCAGTTCAATTCAATACTAATTCTACTCAGAAATGCATTGTGCTCATCTCAAGTCTGTGTTCTAATTTAGTGTTCTTTGTTCAAAACTGCCTTGTAAGTTGAGTTACCTTTCTTAATCTAACACCAAAGCATAAAGAAGCTAAGTTCTTCTCATAAATGAGAAGAAATAATAATTCAGTATTGTGGAGAAAAAAAGGATAACTCTCTTATTAGAAGAATGAAGCTTTGAAAGGGAGAGCAATGCACAGTGTATTTTCATTGCTGCAAGGTGGTGAGCTCATACGCAAAACCTGCTTACATATCTGCTATGTGATATTAATTTGATTCTTGAGAGCTGAGTATGTGGCATGGTAGGGAAATAATGTGTAGAGTGGATTCTTCAGGCATACATCAGCTTGGATGAGTTTGATGGCCTAACACAGCGTTACGCGTAGGTGTAGGTAAGTAAATCTGACTTCCCTTTTTTATGCTTCTTGCTTACTTGCTCTTGCCATCAGTGTCTCCTTTCAGTCAGTCCTCAACAGCTATCCCTTACGTGGAGGCTGCACATTTTTGGGCTGTGTCAAGGGCAAGGATTGTCTTACTGTGTGAATGGGGCAGGAAAGTGAGGGATAGAAGAGAGACAGAGAAATCTGAGGCTGTCAGTCAGTGCCCACTGGCAGGATGCCCGTGTTTTACTGAAGGAATAGAATGAGATTAGGACAGCTCTTTCCAGTCAGAGGTGCAATAATCAAATATTCCTGACTGAGACAATTTTTGGCCATTTATTTGTCGTAAGTGCAGACATCTTTCAGTGTCCTAATTATCTAGGATTAAGAAAGATGTCATGGAAAATGTTAAACGAACCATCTGGATATATTCAATGTGTTCTTCAATGTTTTTTTTCATTATATTCAGAATGCAATTGGTTACTTTTTTTTTTTTCTTTTTAGGGAGACTACGTGTGTAAAGCTTTTATAATTAATTGCATGTCCTGTAGAACAGAAACTGTTGCATTTCAGTAAGAATATCATTATGGACATAACTGAGTTCATGCTCTTTTTAAAATGATATTTTTATAGTTCAGTATTTTATTTTTGCATTTGACACCATTCAATTTATATAGGTTATATATAGGCTAAAAAACACTGAATTTGGTCAACTACAATATCCAGTCTGTACACAGGCCTTTCCATGATTCCCCACTGTTCCCTCAGGTTCTATAAAAAATTGATTTATTCCTCAAGGTATGCTGAACACTTCCTTCACCTCCTCATGCTGAATAAAAGACATTGTTTCCCCTTCTTGAAATATATGACACCAATGTCTTCTAACCAATGTTTTTCCTAATTGTGGAAATTTTACCATGACTCTAGTAATAGAAGTTGGTCCCAAACTCTCTGCCACTGCTTTTTCCCAAATGGATTGCTGTTTGCCATCCTGCTTCTTTGTTACAGTTGATCCCTTAAGTTTGCAGAGAAACAGCTGTTGATTCCAGCTCTTAACAAATCAACCAGCATCAAGGTTTGTTAGCAGAAGTCCTTGAGGTACCTTGCACTTAAAACATGTCTGAATAAAACAGTGTTGGATAATACTTGATGCTGCTAGGAGTGAACCTACCCAACAATTGTGTTACTTCTATGCTGCTGTTTTGCATCCTGAATAAGTGATTTTCTGAGTTCTGGATAAAACCAAACCTAGCTGGTGTTAGTCACAATTTTAAGGAACACTGAAGGTCTAGAAAATTAATTTATGTACATGCAGAACATGGGAAAGTAAAAATTGTACTTTAAAATGTATATTTAAATTATGTATTTAGTATTTAGTATTTATACATTTTTCTAAAAGCTCTGTTGTAACCGAATAATCAATCATGTAGTTAGTGCCATGATGATCTAGTGGAATGTACCTGTATTTGCATGTAACTTCACTAAAATATATCAGAACATGATAGCGTGTACCAAGTCTAATGTGGATTTAATGTCTGGTTTTAGTCTACAGCCTCTGACATGAGATTTGAAGACACATTTTATGGAGCAGATATTATCCTGGGAGAAAAGAAGAGACAGAGAGTACTGAGTTCCCGTTTTAAGAATGAGTACGTAGATGATCCAGGATACCGTACCTTCTTAAAAAGCTCATTCCAGAAGAAGTGCCAGAAGGGACAGTAAAGGAAGTGATGAAGAAACGAAGACAGAAAGAAAGACACACACACTGTGTTAGACTGGTTATAGCTGACTAAAAAGTCAAGCAGCATTTGTTGCAATCGGTTTTGAGTTAATTAAACACTTGGTTTTACAGTGAGCCAGTCTATACATAAGTCTCGTCAGCTAAAGTACTTGAGTTATTACTTCTTCAGTTAATGTATTAAAGATTTTGTAATACTTTTCATTATGAAAGTAGGAGGGAAAACCAAGTGAGAGTAAAACAGATTATACAGCGATAGACTGAAGAAAATTTTTGCTTGAAGTTAGTGGTAAAATTCTCTTTGAGTAATAGAAGATTCACAGTCAGAAGAGGAGACGCTTTAATAAACAGAGACAATTGCAATGGCTCATTTTTTTCTGCCAATAGGGAGGGATGTTAGGTTTGATAATAGCAGTTTTTGTAAAACATTTTTAAAGCAAATACAAATATGTATGGGATTAAGACAAACAAAATCTGTACTTTGTACAGTGCTCTTCATTTTTATGTCACTACTGCTCTCAGTAGGGTTTGATGTGGACTTGACTGTTGACTTAAATATTTTTGGCTTTTCAGAAAGGTATCTTCAGCACAGTAATGATGTTTTGTACATTTAAAGAGGCAGATTTCTGCAGTTATTTTTGAACATGTTTTTCACAGGATCTATAAAAATAGCTATTTGTAAAATATAATTTTCTTTCATTATGTGTATGAAAAATTAGAGTTTAAAAATATATGCTTAATGCTAGTTTTGAACGAATATAAGATGGTCTTCCTTTTAAAATAATGGTCTATCACTGTAATAATATTTTAAACAAATATATAAATAAATAATTTCCTTTTACTTGCATTATTTTGTCTCTTGACGTGATTATCAATTCCACCACCTCTAGTACCTAATGGAAGGAGAAGCTTCACTATCTGGAGTAGACATGTAGTTTCCTGGACACAACACAAACATGTGACTTAGTATTCAAACAGTAACTTGATAAATACTTTAATTCCTTGTATATTTCTCTTCACTCTGTGGGATCTTGATCTTTTTGCATGTTTCACAGAAAACAGCATGTCTGAATGCATTTCCTGCCTATTTGTCTGAAACACTTTGGTTTCTGAAACCAGAAGAGAGCTTTATCAAAATTACATCATCTGTTTCTTGTAAACCGGCCCATCAGCAGGATTTCTGACTTCCTGCCATGGGAAAAAAAAAAAAGCTCTCTCAAAATACAACTTGAATCTGAGCACTGCTGTTTCTTGGGCTCTGCGTCCAATAAAAAAACAAAAAGCCAACCCTGAATATATGAACCCAAGGAATTTTTCATGACAAACCCAGTGCTTTGTTTGCTGAGGTGCACAAAACTTTGTCTCGCTGTTGCCTTTTGCATGATTTTTATTTGTTTATTTATTTTGAGTGGAGAGTGAAGTCTTTTCATCTACTGTGTGACATCTCAGTTGTAAATTTAATTTTACATTAACTATCTTTTATTTTACAATGAAATCACTCAGAATCCCTTCAGTCTTAGAAATTGCTTAGCTGTGACAATTGTATTTCTTGCTGACACATTTCTCTAGAAGTAGTGGGTTTCAGTGAGTACTATCTGGTGTATTTCAGAATATCAGAGGTTTTTCCAGAGTCGTAAAAGAAAAATTACTAATAGTACTGTACCAAAATGCAAGATTGCTGCCCTCATGATATAAATACAGCTGGTGGCTGGTAAGTTATTACATACATATAATGTAAACATCAGTAATAACTTCTTGATATTGAGTTCCATAACACTGTTCAAGGATAAAAGTGATGCTGTGATCCATCATGAAGGTTCAAAAGGTATTACATTATTCTTTAATTAAGTACATATAAATACACTTTGTAAATAAATAAATGAGGCTGTGAGGTACTACACAGGCTATATGTCAAATGAATGTTCTTTGACTGCATCTCATGACCTGTTAGTCAAAACTGAATAAATTACCTTGTTTCTACAAAATGGATGTAGAATCCTTCTCTTCAAGTTCCTTGAGATATGCTGATTACAGTGCTGGGGAAAAAAAAAAAAAAGGGTTAAAGACTCATGAAAAAATAAAATTTGCTTATTTCCATTTCTGCCTTTCAGCAAAATTTTTTTACTTTGGAAGTTCTTGAAGGAATAATTTCTGAACGTTGTAAGGTTTCCTTCTTTTCCTGCCCTGGGAAAAGTAAGTCTGAAATGTAATTTTCTTGATTTTAAATAAATAAGTTTTTGAATACGAAAATAACTAAATGTCCCTAGTTTTTAGTAGTGGTAAATTGACTTTTGAGATTTAAAACAATGGCGGTGTTTTAGGAGGTCAGGATGGAAAGTAACTCTCACGTTTTAAAAATACAGTTCATTCTCCATGTTGCCTTGTACTAATAATCCTTTGCTTTAAATAAGGAGAATATTAGGTTTAATCAAAAGAATATAAAAGGAATTTTGTTTTATTTTTTAAGCCACTGAGCTTCGTCTCTTGAGGTCCTCTGTGTAATTGGATTTCTTGTCTCCTGAAGTATAAAATGTGGAGCTGTATTTGCTATTAAGTGAAAAAATGCTGACCTTGATTTTCCTGTTTTTGTCTCCTTATCTGTGAAGCCGAGTGAATGATCTCATGAGGTGTTGGGAGTCTTTGTAGTTTGTTAAGTGCCAGATGCAGAGTGCCGTGTAAACGAAGAGCGTAGTTACTACTATTGCAATCTCATGCCTCCTGTTGCAAGACCTCATAGCACTCACTAAACTGTATTTGCTAGACATCCAGCTGAGAAAGAGCTTTCCTGTCCCTTTGCAGCTCCTCAAATTTCATATATTTTTCGGTCCCATCTAAGTGGGATTGATGTGGACCTTATAAGTATGTGTGAAGGCATGATGGTAAGTGATGCGCATATAGTAGCTGGTGTGCCAACTGCTAGGAACAGGAAGCTTGCCACTGTCTGAATGACTTTAAAATAGGGCATTTATTGCTGATGTAGCCATTTCTGAATAGCCAGGTTCTCACTCCCATAAAACTTTTCATTGGCATTTTTTGTCCTGATTTTATGTACAGAAATGTCTTTTCTGATGAAAAAGCATCAGGCCAGCTGTGCATCACCAGCTGGCTTACAGTGAGGTCCAGTAGGAAAAGTGCAGTGTTACCTTTAAAGTCAGGCTGACTGAATCGTGGTGATTTTTCTAGGAGAGAGCTGCATACCTCCAAGAGGAACCACTCTCTTTCTATTACCTTAGTCCCACAGTAACAAAGTAATTGTTTTGCACATTCAAAAATCCCGAGGGCTATGTGTGTATGAGTACAGAGTACACAAAGTACTGGCTTGACAGGCCTGGGTGCATTTCATTTTTTTCACCATATTCTCATTCATCTCAAAAATATCAAGGAAGAGTCTTGAATACTTGAATTTATGCTGGCTTGTGAAGCAGAATATTTTAGCACTATGATTTCCTCAGCTATAGCTAAGGTTTGATAAAATCGCATTACTGGAATTAGATAAAAATTAGATTACTTCTCTTGAATCCTATTTGCTCTTGTATTACTATAGAAAAGCAATTTTGTTGGTGCTTAATAGGAGCTATAAAATGCATTGTGTTGTGCTACAGTGCTTAAAAAATTTCAATTAAAAGGAGAAATTGATAAATTCCTGCAAAATCTTTTTGCTTTGAAGCTTGTTTACACTCTGCAGCTGTAAGTGAACAGCAGGCTTTTGTAGCATATAGTATTATACCCTGACACTTAAAATGCAGCAAGATAAAAGCTGCCCCTATTTATTCAGCTCCACCCTTTCTGATTTTGTGAGATGTTCTCCAGCATACTGACTGCAACAGAAAAAAATACAGGTAAGGGAAGTACTGCTTAAATGATCATCTGGCTAAATAGCAAATAATAGTTTTATTTGCTACCTGTTCTTGCATGAGTTAGGCATCTCTGCGTAGTGGCACAATCCCAACTGTTAACTTTGATAACAGGTGATGGCAAAATGATAATTTCGCTTGGATGCATGAAATAATTCTTTTCAGCCTGTAAACGTTGTAGCAGCATTTTTATTTCCCCTTAAACAGCAGAAGTATTTCATGCCAGTGTCCAATAGCATATTAGCAGGAGGGACAGCTTATGTATGGTGTGCAAGAGGAATCTTTCCTACCCGTATGCAAAGAAGTCGTATTCATCTTTTAAAAAAATACCAGAGCCATCTGATGAGTTTATCACACACCTCTGAACTTCAGAAGCCATCTCTGAGGGATTGTCTTGAATCCCAAATACCTCAGATAGGAGTCTTCTCTGATATACCTAGTGAAAATAAAATGAGTGATGATATGGTGGAGTATAAATGTTGTAATGGAGTTCATCCAAGCTGTTGTATATACTGCCTGCCTGGTTATGGCTTCACAGTTAGTACCAAACCAAACTGTCCCGCAGCCATGCTGCTGAAACATTATTCTCTACAGTTTAATGTGTTTCCTGTATCTAGATTTGTAGGCAGGGCTGGCAGCTGCCAAATCTTTCTTCTGTAAGAGCTTTTGTTCAGTTGCTAATAACTTTGGCAATGTCGGTAGCCTACGGCTGAAACTTTTGTTGTCAGTAGCTGAAAAACGTCAGGGAACTCGAAGCTGTTTGGTCATTTGGAAAAACGATACTGGGGAAGGTAATCTTTGGTCTTTCTCTCTGGAATGGGGCCATTTGACTGACTGTTACACTTGAGTGCTCCATGTGGAGGGGGCTCTGAGGTGGGAGCAGCCATCCACTGCCATCCATGTCCAGCCTCAGTGTCCTTCTGCCGTGACTGAGGACACTGCATGGGCAATGCCACTGCCATCACACTGGGACTCACCTTGCCAGGGCTGCAGACTGGGAGGGCCTTTTCCTGTCCTCTGGAGTTACTTAAACGGAAGGCAGAGATGTGCTCGCTGTTGTTCTCAGTGCCTTGCTGATGTTGCTGCAGTAGAACAGGAAAGCAGGAGAAAGAAAACAGAAAAATCTGTCTTCAGAGGGAAAAAAGAAAAAAAAGGAAAGAAAAAATAAATAATGAATTGAAGGCAGATAGAGAGCATTCATGGAGCTGGAAGGGGAAGAAAGAGTGGGATGAGATTCCAAAAAAGAGATTTGGTCATAGTCCTCTGCAGAACCCAGGATGCCTGAGGCTCAAATTTCTTCTGGTATAAGCAAATGGCTGTGAAATGTACCAGCAAATTACTGGCAGGTTGCCTATAGGAATAGCTGTTCCTGATGCCAATTACTGCATCAACTGAAGGAGCAGTCATCTTTATTCTCCCAAGGACTCGATCCTCCTGTGCATAGAGGGAAAGGCAGCTACATGTTACAAGTTTTAAAATACGCTTATTTCTTTATTTCTTTATTTCAGATTGATCGTCAGAAAAAAAGAACAAAAAAACAACAATGTGCATTTGTATGCATTTCAATTTCTGAGCTAGAGTAAGGTTGCAAAATGAGGTATACAGCAAATGCCAGAATTTTCCCAGGAGAAGGAACATGTTTGAAGCCTCCTTATCTGTTTCTTACAGATCTAGTCACTAGAGCAACTGTGGGGAAGAATCACCATAGTGACTCTCTGGGATGCACAGGAGTTAAAGCAAGAAAGAATGGAGACGAGGCACTGCATTCCCAAAGGGCATTTCTTGACACAGTACTAACGGTTGATGGCAATGTCATGCTGCATTATTGAGGAGAAAAGGCTCAAGGAACAATGTAATGGAACAAAATTATCTTCGAAAAGTTTCTGTGTCTAAAAGTAGTCCTCTGCAATCCACATGCCTCGCTGCTCCTCTGTGTTCCTGGGCAGTGGGATGAGCAACAAAGCTGTTAGTTCTGTCCAGTGCTGAGAGAGCAACCCAGGGTGACTTGCATGGCCCTGTTGTTTCCCTTGGTGTCCTATTAAGTGAGTGAAGGCAGGACAGGAGAATTACTTATTTATTACATAGGGAAGAGAAAGGTGTAGGAAAAAAAGGATTACTTGTTCCTTTTCCTACTGGCCATGATGGGTAGGAGGAAACAGCAGTAATAGATTTCTGTGCTGAATGCCTTTGTCATTTTGGATAGTAAGTCCTCTCAAAATGGCTGGAACCATTCTGTTCACTGCCAGTCCACTCTTGTAGCTCCCACACCACATTCTCTCTCCCAACAATTCCTTCTTTGCCAAAAGGCAGAGGAAAGACAACTAGACTTCCTCCTCTCACTTCATGCATAGAACTGAAAAAAGATTTTTACTGTCTTTCTTTGTCTGTCGGGAGCTAATCTTCTAAGGGAACCAGCTCAGCATCTCTACTTCTGTATATGACTTGTAATCCAAAAATGGCCTTGTCTAATGTGTGTTAGTTTAATATGTGTGTCTGGCTGCATTAATGCCCATGTGCTGACAGGAAGTTTCTGGCTAAGCAGTTTGTCCAAGTAGCTGGTAATTCAAGTATCCCATGTCTCTGCAGAACTGAAGCATCCTTGTCAGTACTGTCTAGAGTGAAATCCATGTTCCACTGAAAACAATGATATATTACCTCTTGACGATGGATTTCCATTTTTTGATCTTAATTTAAGGATAGCAGCATGGTCCTGAACAAAAAATAATATCCACCAAAAATTAACAAATGACCAGCAGGCTCTAGACAGCAACATACTTGGCTTTACTGTTTTGTTGAAATAACAAGAAGCAGCAGAATTGTAGGGTTCTTCATGGTTAAACACTTGTAAGATGCCTTTATGTACAAAATATATTTCCTTCAATGAAGAAAAGGCTGAAACAAACAAAAACAAACAAACAAACAAAAAAACACCTGACTTGAGAATGGCAGGAGAAATTAGATTTTCATGGAAATTATTAGTGGGACCTATGCTACATACAAAGCCCTAGCTGTAGCATGGGCTGCTTAAGTTTATTTTGATAAAACTGTTATCTCAGTCCCTGCAAGCAAGGGGCAGCAGTTCAATGTTCCGTGGGAATGCAGTGCTTCCCCTCTCTTGTCCCTGCTGTATCATGTACTACAGAGGATCATATAATGGCTCTTTCCTACAGTTTCTGTAGTGATTAGAGCTATTTGACAGGATGTCTTTGTAGCTGAGAATAGGCATTCCTAAATGGGAGAGGATTTCAGTTCTGAAAGCTAAGGAGATACCTGAAACAATGCTAGAAATTAAGTATTTATAAGCAGTTGAGTAGGGCCTCTTACATGAGCCAGGGGTCTGAGCTCAGTTCTGGACTTCAAGAGCCCATTTCCCAGGGAAATTGTTGCTTTGCCCCAGAGTGATTCCTCTGTGAATTGTTCAATTTCTGTAGATCTGGATGGACTGACTAGGAGTAGTGCCAAGCAGCAGATGTAGTCTATTCCAAGCATGCCCTACTGTTATCTGAAGGACGCCTTCTTATAGTGTCTCCATGCTACATCTATGGGTTTTTATTTACCTGCTTGCTTAAGACCTGGCTGGCAGGTTGAGAATGTTCTGCTTCACTTGTTCACATACAGTGCCTGTGTAGTCAGGAATCAGGGAGTAGTGCTGTCCCAGCCCAAGAAGGAGATGTTGGCTGTAACGTGTATTTCAGCACTACTAAATTATGACATGGCTACAGGTAACAGTGGTAAGTATAGCTTTAAGCTAAAAGTTAAGGTGAGTTTTGTGATAGTTTGACATTCACCATTGTCACCCACAGCTAAATTGACACAAGAGTATGGCCTAGTAACACCGTGACAAGAGCTCACAACTTTGACACCATGTTCCTGTGTGGTTTTAGACAAGTCTCCAGATACTCTCTTTTTTCTCTGCTTAGAAAGATTAGTGAATGTGACATCACATGAGCAGGTTAAATAAATCTTAAAAATGGAAGAACTGGATATGTTGTCAAGCAAATTGCTGCATGAATAAAACTCTTCAATAGCTTCCTTCTGCATGGTAAAGGGAAGCTGAAGCTACATGAGAGAGTTTCTGTAACTAACAGTAAACCTTTGCAGAAGGAACTGGTTATAGCATGCCACTCAGACGATGATAATGATTATTCCCATACCCTTACAGAATAGTCAGCAGACAGAATGACACATCTGTGTGCAGAGTTCTTTCTCAGCCCTTGAAAACACTAGGGAAAAATAGTGATTTAAATCTACTGCTGAACCCTCCAAGGTCTTTGTCCTTAAAAGAGGATGGATGCCTGAATACAGCACTGTAAGATTTTAGAATAGTCAAAGTTTGTGTTTGTAGAAAACTCACCTGGTATTTGACTGTGCTTCCACAGCTGTGGATACTAAGAAGTGCTATAGGTATGCACACAGAGTGCAACCTCCACCCATAAGCACATAAACAGTGTGCATCACACTGAAGTTTCAGTACTTTGTCCAGTGGCATTCTCTCAGAACAATGTCACTATGTAAACACTCTTATTGTAAAGTATCCATCAAATTAACTACTAGAACAGCACTGTGTAAATTTATGTCAATTAGTAGTGTTCTAAAAGGACAGAGAAGACAGCTGAGAAGCTCCAAGAGGTTAATCACTTTCCATCAGAATTATTAATTTTATGGTGTATTTTAAAAGGAAGGACACAGTAGCCACTGACAGAGGCGCTGGAGGATAACATTACTTGTATGTCAGCACAAGTGATTTCTGAGTGATTAAAAGTGACTGATCTTAGTGACAGGCTACTATTTTCCTAGCGAAAAGGAGACTGTAGAATCACAGAATGGCTTGGGTTGGAAGGGACCTTAAAGCACATCCAGTTCCAACTCCCTGGCCATGGGCAGGTCTGCCCCCCATCAGCTCAGGCTGCCCAGGGCCCATCCAGCTTGGCCGTGAGCACCTCCAGGAATGGGGCATCCACAACTCTCTAAGCAGGCAGTTCCAGAGCTCCCTGTCCCCATAGTTAAGAATTTCTTCCTAGTATCTAGCCTAGATCACACTTATTTTGGCTTAAAACCATTATCCTTTTTCCTATCACTACATTTCCTGATGATCAGTCTCACACCAGATGTTACTTCTGTGACAGTGGAGAATCCTATGTAGAAACAGTTTTTGAGAAAAACAGGGCTTGTATGCCTCATGAGATGTACCATGTTATGTCACAGAAAGAGTCAACTATCTACTTCTCTGGCCTTCCTTCTCTCTTTCTTTGCCTAAACCAGTCTTCTAACAAAGCAGACAAGGATTAAATCAAAATTAAGGCCTGAAACATACACATCTCTACTCGGACAGCGAAGATGTGGTGTAAAAGGAGGTTTGACTTCATAGCAAGTTTTACTTCAGCTATTTGTTGTATGTGCTTGATGATACTTTAGATGAGGAAGCACAAGAGTTTGCTTTTTCCTACATAGAGCACAACCAGCTTGTTCATTGTAGGATGGGGCCTACATCCCTTGCTAACGTCTGCATAGCACTAACATGACAACTGCTTGTGTGAAAGCTGCAAGTTTTGGCCCATCAAAAATTATAACAATACAGCAATTATAGCTTAGTTCTGCTAAAAGAACACACTCTGGCATCCCTTTACTGTTGTCAGGCCATGTAATCCATTTTCTCTAGTGAATTATGTGGTATTCCCTATGGCAGAAACACTGCTTTGCATTTTGCTACATTTCTTTTTATCTGGATTTTCCGTTTTATGCTTTGCATATAGCCCTCAGCCAGCATAATTTCCTGACTAGAATCTTTCCCTTTCTGTCTGGTGCTTCCTTCCCCAGTTGGGTTTAACATGTGATGGGCCAGGTGGTATGATGAAAACATTCTTATCTTCTGTACAGCTCTATCCCTCATGGCATCCTTCTGGACAAACTGTCCAGCTGTGAGGTGAGCAGGTTCACATTATGCTGGGTGATGAACTGGCTGAACAGCAAAGCTCAAAGCATTGTACTGAATGGAACTACATCTGGCTGGTGGCTGGTTACCAGTGGTGTTCCCTAAGGCTCAGTTCTAGGGACAGTCCTGTAAATCACATTTATCAATGATCTGGATGCAGTAGTTGAATGCAACCTTAGCAAATTTGCAGATGTTACTAAATTGGGAGGTGCTGTTGGCTGCCTGGAGGGGCAGCAGGCCTTGCAAGAGGAATCTGTGTAGACTGGAGCGCTGGGCAATCCGCAATGACATGAAGTTCAACAAAGGAAAGTGCTGGATACTGCACCAGGGATGGAGCAATGCCAGACACTGACCGGGATACGAGTGACTGGAGAGTGGCTCAGCAGGAATGGACCTGGGGCTGCTGGTAACAGCAGGCTCAGTTTGAGCCAGCAGTGTGCCCTGGCACCAAGAGGCCAAATTGCATTCTGGGTTGCTTTAAACACAGCACAGCCAGATGGTCCAGAAGTGATAGTTCTGCTGTATTTAGTGCTAGTGCAGCGTCACCTTGAATACTGTGTGCATTTCAGTTCTCCACGAAATAGAAAAATTGTTAAGGTCCTTGAAAGCATCCAGAGGAGGGCAACACAGCTGGTAACAGGGCAGGAAGGCACACTCTGTGAGAGAGGCTGAGGGCACTTGGGCTGCCCAGCCTGGAGGAGGGTGAGAAGTACCTCAGTGGTCCCTGCAGCTCCCTGAGGAAGGAAAGCAGAGGGAGGTACCGGGTCTGTTCCTGGGAACTGATTGCAGAACGGGAATGGCACAGAGCTGCCTGGGGAAGGTCATATTGGGCATTAGGAAAGATTGCTTTACTGTGAGAGTGATCAAACACTGGAATAGGTTTCCTGGAGAGAGAGCTGATGGCCCCAGTAACATGCTTTAGCTTTTGGTTAGCCCTGGAGTAGTTAGTCAGTTGGACTAGATGATCCTTTAAGGTCTCTGCCATCTGAACTGTATTATTATTCTATTCCGTTCTCTTCCCTTCCCTCCCCTTCCCTCTCCTCTCCTCATGAATATACTAGTGTACTGTCAGTGACAAACTAATGCTTAGTTTCCAGCATGAGTTTGATTTTCTCTCGTCTTGTTGCAGAGCAAGTTCTTACATTTTTTGCACTTGTAATTGTTGCTTTAAATATTTTATAATTAATTGAAGTGCGGATGTGGGGTTGAAGTTCAGCCCAGAGTAGAAATATCTCAGGAACCCTTGCTAAATTAGTAGAGACAGTGATGGTGTATAGTGAAAAAGTCATTCTCAGCTGCATTAGAACTAATTGATCATTTTTAATAATAATAAAAAATGTTGCTCAAATATTTGGTTTATAGCACGTTTAAATGTAAAAAAAATATTTTTCTTTATGGATTTCTCCAGCTTGTTATGAATATATATCCCCCACAAAAATCAGTTTTTTCCCTGCTACTTTGTAATATATGACTATACTTCATGAAATTAGTCTTACCGAATCAATTTCCACATTTCCAACTAAAAGCTTTTACATTCAGTAAAATAATTTTAGTAAGAAAAGAGTGCTGAAGTGAAAAAGTCCTAATTATTTCTCTCACTGATATTTGAAGCAGCAGACTTGGAATGTAACATATATTTCTAAGTGTGTATTTTCAGGTCAACTTCAGACTACAGTAACTCATCAGTCGTGCAGTCTTTGAACTGGAAGTCTTTTAGCAGTTCCCCCAGAGAGCTAATGAAAAGCTAAGAAGGTGTTCCATTTGATAGCAGTTATGTCATTAGCATTCTCCTTGGAGATAAGTAATTATGCTTAGCTAGGAATGGTCACATGGTCACATTTTCAGAAATAGAGCAGTAATTTAAACACAAATTCTGATTTTTTACTTTGTCTTCACATGTGAAATGCAATAGATTACTATAAGACATTTGAGCAGTGATTGTAGTAACGTTTTTAATCAGTCAGTTATATTCATATAATGTAACACATCCTCCAGCTGTAACCTGTTTCTTACACACTGAAATGGTAAGACAACTGAGTGCTGTGGTTTTTTTCTGTGGTTGATTTTATTTGTTTGTTAGTTTTATTAGTTTTGTTTGTTTTTAATAAGAAAGGGCTTGGCTGCTGCAGGAACCAAGGATACTGTAAAAAAATAAAGCACTATGATGCAATCCTGCAGAACAGAAAATTTCCTTTTGCTCTCAAGCTCTAACGGCAGTTCAAATAGATAAGGCAGAAGGTGAGTCAATAGCACAGCACAGGTTGTACCCAAATGTACAGTCTTGGAGGAATACAATACCTACATAAGCAAAAGGAACACAAGTATTCAGAGTGAGTGTTCCCTGGATTTACCTAGAACTCACAGAATCATAGAAACCTCTCTACTCTGCAGCAAAATGAATTCTGATTATCTGCTTTAGAAACTAAGCAGAATAAGGGAATACATGTACTTCTTAAGCCTGTCCCTTCTAATCTTGCTTTTGTGGGGCAGAATGGGTCATTTCAATTGCATAAATGCAAAGTAATTTTATCTGAAATGACTGAAAATGCACATTCTAGAAAAGAAAGTATAAGAAAAGCTAATTCTGTTTGGTTCTCTCATTTTCAACTAGCTGACAGATATGATCCTCACTTTTTCAGTCACAGAAATATAGTCTAAATATTTATAAATGAGAAAATGAGAGCAATCTCACTATTTCAATTATCTACTTAAAAGAAGCAAAGAGTTCCATGTACATTTAAATGTGCAGTTTTGAATGAAAACTCACCCCTGTTTTCCAGATACAACAGATGAAGAATTTGTTGCTTCTGATGAAATGTTGACAATATCTTTAATTAAAATAGAATAAAATATGCCATTAAAATGTATACAAGTTAAACGTGTTCTCCTGGCGATGAGCTTAAGTTCTGGTGGCTGATACTAGGGGTGAATTGGAAGATGCCATCTTTCCAGTTCCCTGTTATTACCCTGCTCTTTCTTCTGAACTGATTGCTGATAGTGAACTGACGTGAACAAGATATCCTCCTAATCTCACTGGGATTAATCATATTGGATGTTTTCTTCAATTAAGTACAAAGAAAGATAGCCTTAATGAAGTCTTTTCATCATTAGGAAAAAAAAGTCTTCAAAAACTTAATTCTTAAGCTGACTTTTAGCTTCAACAGTCACAGTGAGGCAGTAATTGCTCCCTGCTCCCAAAGTCATTCAGGGAGAATTTGCTTTCTGTATTTGGTAGGAAACTACCTAGCCCTGCTCAATTGTTAATTCCCCAGTTACCATTGTTACTTTTTAAAAACTGTTTGTTTTGTTTATTGGCGTTTTTGGAATTTTTCTTCCAAACTTAGCGTGAAGAAGGCCTTGTTTCTGGCAAACAGAAAGGCTGTGCAGTTAATCATGAATAGTGTCAGCAGAATACCATTTTCCAACACAGAATCCTGCCCAAGCCAGACTGCACGGACCATGAGTCTTGGTGTAGCTGGCAGCCCATATGCTAATAACAGTAATGACATGAAGGCTTATAAAATGCACAATACACTCCTAAATGGACAGTTCAACGGGGGAGGATATGATTTTAGGTGAAATCAGCATAGGTTACCAAGACAAGCTGGTAATTAATGACCCATCAGGAATGCATAATTTTAGTCCCTTGTTTTTCTGTGCTGATTGTAGAGCAGCTCTGTTAAGAAAACTGCTGCAACAAGTAATCAGAGAATATTGTGAAATCTCCATTACTGAAGGTCTGTGTGAGCTGCCTATACCAGCATCTGCCAGAAATAGTTTCAGGTTGCAAGATTTGTCCTGAAGGGGGAGGTGTTCTTCTTTCTGCCCTAATTTTGTGATGTAAAAAAGATGAGCTCTTCAATGAACTCAAAATGAATAAACTAAGGTTAACTGAAAGCAAGCATCTGATTACAGGATAGGTACCCTGAAAGAAGATTTTTGAGATCAGTGAAGAGAAATACTTCGTGTACTCCCAGATAATTCTTCTTTCAAATACATGAAGACTTCCAAATCAGTTTATGAAAAGACTAATAAAAAATAATCAGTCTTTTCTTCATAAAATCACATGTCCTGCTAAAAAAGCTGCCTGTATCTTAATTCCTTGTGAAGAAAATATTATTTTGTCACAGGGAAACAGTCAGGAGAGATTATGTTCCATCTTTGATACAGATGTATGGCCACAATGCTACTATCTTGAATTTCAGATGAATTTAATTGAGCTCTAATGAACAAAATTAGTTGTCCTAGTCTAATTAGAACCCCATTTGAATGGTTTAGCAAATGAATACAATAGTAATAGTGGTTGATGATCTTTCTGCAGCCTGAGTTTCTCAGTTGCTTCTGTCTGTCACTTTCCCTCTCCCCATGTAAAACATATGCAGTGACCCCAGAGGATGAGCTCTGGAGAGGCTCTTTAATGCTGCTTACTGAAGCGGTCTTACTGCAGGACAAATTTGCAAGGTTAGTGAAATGAAAGACTGAAGAAACTAGCCAGTTATTGGAGACAGGCTGGAGAAGAAAAGCCAATGTTTGTAATTGTATAATGCTGGATATGTCTTCACACTACAAATAAAAGCAGCGGCAAGCTGATCTGTTTGATACTTTGAGAAATGAACCTTCAAAATGTTCGTTATGAAATAGAAGTATGAGCCCAGAGAGCAGTGCTCATAATCTCTACGGCGAGTATTTTTCTGATTTAGTCTTCAGATGATTTGGATTTTCCAGCTTAATTGTATAAATGTTACAGTTCCTTTCCTCCTTCCTATTTAAGGACAGCAGCCTGACCCCATCTAATAACAATGAGTGTTTGAAATATGAATGTATTTTTCATATTGGATGATTTACAAGTTGTTCAAATGTTACTTTCTCATGATTTAATAATAACAGCTATCAAATGAAAGAAAAGTCACTGTCCTACCACACCCCCATCCTCTGTCTGAAACTCCAAGAAATACATAGAAGAACTATCTAGAGAAAAATGTAAAGGGAAAAATGTGAAGGGAAAAATGCTTTTAACTTTATGTCTCCTATTCTTTGACTCTTTCTATTTCTGCACATCATGCACCCTCTGCGTCTTTTTCCTTATTTATCAGATCCTTTAACAGAGCTGTGCAGCTGTGTCCTGCCTCAGACTGTTTTGATCTTTGATTTGCTGGCAACCAGAGAGCTTTATTCCATTGTTGCGCACGAAGTGAGAGCACTTCATTAACCCTCCTTACTGATTCATCGGAGAGTTGCACTGGACGTGAGGCTGTATGAGAACAGTCAGAAAGTTTTACAGTTTCGATCTTGAGAAAGTTGGATGTCTGAAAGTTGGATATGAGGAGTCTGGAGAAACTCAACAGGAAATTCCTGAAAATACGCTGACTGTTAGGAATAGACAAAGAGAATGAAGTAATATTTTGTTGCACATACAGCATCACTGGACATGCCTGGGAGAAGTAAATTTTCCAATTGTGTAACATCTGTATTTTCTGTTCACGTCTGAGAGATAGGCCATTAGCTTGTGAGTTTCTTCTTCTTCACAGCTGAATTTCCTGGTGTACAAATGTACAAAAACACACTTGCATGGATGCGCATGACAAGATTTTGTAGAATACTAGGAGATATGGTGAGCCAAACTTAGCTAAACGCACATGTTCCATGAATTGTTTGCCACATTTTGACTTTGGTATAAGTCTACATCAAAAATCTTAGGAGATGCACCTGTGGTTTGTAGATTGTCTGAATTTTACCTCATTAGATTTGCTTATCACTACGGGCAGAGAAACAAAAAGAATAAAAGAGCCTCATTTGCTCTTTAATATTCTGTAAACTCATCTATAGATGAGTATAAAACACATGCACAGTCAGCACTAATAAAATGAACACACAAAGAAAAATATTCCTTTCAATATAGCAGCATGAATTTCCTTTTAACCCTGGTATGTCTGCACACGCTTTCCCCTGTCTGCAGCATCTCACTCTCTGAGAAGATATAACAATACTATATTCTGTCACTGCTGGCTACAATTTTGGAACCAGTTGTTATAGGAACTATTCAAAAAATAAGCATGCAATAATAGTAGGTTGTCAGCTGGGTTTATGAATAACTCTATGTTCTGGGAATTGGACAGTGACCCAATATATATATCTATTTACATATGTATCTGGTTTGGGTTGTTGTTTTTTTTTTTTTTTGTTTGTTTGTTTTTATATATATCTGTTTTTATATTACTGTGCTTTTCTTCCCATGTGATTTTTTTTCTAGCCCAAACCAGGGACTGCCATGTATTGGCTTCAGTCAGAGAGACCATTTGCTTTTTGTCTGATATACGAAATGTGAATGGGAAAGATGAAGCAAATCAGCTGGGATTCCTCAGCCTGCCTGGACCGCAGTGTAAACAAAAGAGAACACATTTCCTTGCCCCATGTCAGTGCTGTTGACACGATGCAGCATGGGGGCCAGGATGTGTAGAACAACCAGCTAATATTATGGAAGCCATCCAGAGTCTATCAAACCTAAGCAGCAAGTACTGCCAAAAAGGAGGAAAGGATCATGGCTGCTTTCTGATTAGAGCTAGAATAGCTCAGTTGGAAAGGATCTGCAAAGGGCAGTTATTCCAACTGCCTGTCAGCTTCAGAGCTAGCCAAAAGTTACAGCATATTACTGCAGGCATTGTCCAAATGCCTCTTGAGCACTGACAGGCACAGGACAACAACAACTACTCTAGGAAACCTGTTCCAGTGTTTGACCACCCTCATGGTACAGAAATGCTTCCTAACACCCAGCTTGACTCTGCTCTGGCCACTCATCTCCCAGTCTGTGTCCTGATGCCCTGATGCTGCCCCTGGTATTTTCCTTGTTGAACGTCATGCTGCTGCTGATTGCCCAGTGCTTAGAGGTGTTGCACAGAACTGAGGGATCTCATGTGAAAGGAATTCTCAAAAAAGTACTGAGATATACATAGAATAAAACTTAAGAAAATGGAAAAACAGACTGTTTTCATTGATTTTAAAGCATCTGTTTCCTAGAATATGTATACATAAATAGAATATGCATGCAAATGAAAAAGAAATACTATGTAGCCAAACTTTCCTTAGGCAGATCTATTCTGTGTGCACAAAGCTGAGGGTGAGGCCTGCACTGGTATAAGTAACAATTACACAGCTGAGAGAGCAAGAAAAATGGTAGGTCCCAACACCTAGATGCATCTCCTGTCTCTGTTGTCCATACTTAGACTTCAGGGAGATTAGGAAGCGTTTCCAGGGAGAAGATGAGGCATTCTGGCTATAGGTGCACACATGTCTAAGTCCATTCTGACATTAGGATTGATTTCTTGCTCTCTAATGCAATCACAGAAAGAGAGTGTGACATGAAAAGCAGAAGAGGGACTTTATAACTGGGATCTGCCAGCTCAGCTCCCAAGGTAAACTGCCATTTCGTTCAGCACCCAGCAGGCAGGTCCTGAAACCCCAGCTAAATTGCGCCCTACTGGACATCTGAATTCCAAAGTGTCCGTAAGTGCAGGACATTTCAGCTAACCTTCATCTGAGCTTTCAGTCCAGCTGATAGAATAGATCTCAGGAAAAATAAACCTATCCTTACCAATAACTCTTGAGAGTAGGTAAGCAATGTTACTATCAGGGAAAACCAAGGTAATTAATTCCTGTGGCAATTCCAAGCATAAATTTTTGTCCTCTTGCATTCTGAATGAGACACTGCAAGAACCTGAGGTGCATATGAGTTTCAGCATCTCCACTCTGGAACTTCAGAATGTCCTCTGAAATAGCCTGTACTGAATTGTTATGATAGATACAATGATTCACAGAACAACTCTATTTATGGGCCTGATCAAAAGTGCCTTGAAATCTTTCCACTGATTTCCTTTGGCTTTGGATATCTCCCATTAAGATTAAACTTCAAAGTATATTTTGTTCTGAAATTAAAGAGGATTGTACTCTTTTCCCAAGACAGATCAGTTGCATCTCTTTATTTGGAGAAATAGCACACTTGCTATTTTATGGTAATGCTTAACTGTGGTAAGTAAAATTCCTGCTTGAAAGGTTTAACTCTGCCATTTACCAATACATCTATGAGTCTGTTAACCTATCTGCCTCAGCCTGCCATTCGTGTCAGGAAAAGAGATTCACTGTTTTGCAGAAGACCATTTATCAGAAAGGCGGTTTCATGAAATCAGAAGTATTCATTTTCATTATGCTGGCAGCTTGTCACCACAGACTTAGGCAAGAAGGTCTGGTGTTATCTTTTTTGTACATGGACATGAAGTTAGATATTCCAAAAGGTCTGAATGCTGAATGTTTTGTGGCTTTGATAAAACCACATCATTAAAGTTCATGTAGAGCCACAGTGTATGATTCAGTTCAATGTAATGTGAAGGAAGTATCTGTCTGTGTATAATGAGTTAGGTAGGTTAAATCCTCTAAGAAAGGAACTACAGGATCCTCTAGCTTATTTAAAGAAAGTCTAGCTTATTCACCCCATCTCAGAGAAAATCCATGAATAGTATGACAGTTCTTTAAAGAAGCTACCTAGAAATATTGGAGGATGGCATGCTGTGCAAATGGTTTGGTTTAGACATGAAGCTCATTTTTATTGTGCTAGCTCTTTCATGTAATGAGTAAGGAAAAAAAGAAAGTTTTATCTTTCTGAGTCAGACTGAAATTCACTTAAAAAGCTACCTGAATTGCCTGAAATTAATCCCATTTACAACATATTTCAGTATTTTCTGTGCACCAAAAGAGACGGTACTTCTTGAACTACAGGTGGTGTACTAAGACAATGCCTTTTATTTTCACCAGTGTTAGAAATGTATTCTTCCACTGGTGAGCTAGGTGTCGGAAAATGTGCTCTTACCACTGCACTCTAATATCTAATGACTGTTTACATGGGTGGATAGTGATAAGACAAGGGGGAATGGTTTTAAACTGAGACAAGGGAGGTTTAGGTTAGATGTTAGGGGGAAGTTTTTCACACAGGGGGTGGTGATGCATTGGAACAGGTTGCCCAGAGAGGTTGTGGATGCCTCATCCCTGGAGGCATTCAAGGCCAGGCTGAATGTGGCCCTCGGCAGCCTGGTCTAGTGGTTGGTGACCCTGCCCACAGCAGGGGGGTTGGAGCTAGATGATCTTTGAGCTCCCTTTCAACCCAGGCCATTCTATGATTCTATGTCCTGTGCTTTCTTTCTCCTTCCATGTGGAAGTTCCATGTGGAGTTCTTTCTCCTTCATTACTGAGATTCGAGTGCTGCAACTAAAATAGGTGGAAATGTGTCAGGACAAACAGAATGTTGCTCACATGTTTCCCATATTCACTGTACTATCATTAGATAGATGTGTTTACCAAGGGAGATGTGGAAGAAAAGAGAAGTTGTGAATAGTGAGAATTCCATAGTAATCTCTTTTAGAGCTAGAGCATCAGGTTACCAAACACTTAATGATATTGGCTAATTATCCAGGCAGATGTGTATGGGGAGACAAATATCTTGAATTGAGTCCTTGTACTAATTTTCTCTTCCTAGGTGGACCTCTCCTCTGCTTCTCAGTTGGGAGCTCGCACCAGGAAAAAAAAAGACCACCACTGGTGGCGTGTAGAAAAAGATTAATAATGTGAACAATGCATCAGATTACAGAAGTTCACAGAGTAATCATTGTACAAGCAGAGAAAAAAATGATTGGAACATATTCCATATGGCAGCTACCGTAAAGGATGGCAGTTTGCATTAGAAGGAGATCTTGTCTCATCATTTGCCTCCTGTCACATCCAGGCTTTAATGTGAGCTGTTCTTTACTTGCAGCCTTTCTACTGAACTGGGGAAACTAACTGCAGCTGTTAGCAAAAGCTTGGTTTGGCTTTCATAGCTGCTAATATGTTTGATGATATCAGTGTTTGTACATCTTTCAAATCTAGTGTTGTTTCAGCTGTGCTGGAAACCTGCTCATTGATATCAAGTGACAGGAGGCACAAAACTGCCTTCATCTATAGAGAAATGAAATAAGAAATTCATTCCTATTGTTTGTTACCAGGTGGTTCATCAGCCCTGTGAATATTTGGTCCTGTGTGATAGGAGATTTAAATGGCGTGATCAAAATAAATTAACATTTTTTTCTGACATGTCAATGGTATTCATGTGCTAATGAATTATCTGAGCAGTTTATTATTTTGAACCTATCTATTTTCACAAAAAAGAAACTAACAAAAAAATGTATGTAGAAACCTCTATTTCGACTGTAGAGATTAGGAAACTGATAAATGGAGAGACTGAAAGGAAGGGAGATCATAAAGGGTTTAGACAGTTATCTGCCAATTTGGTTGTCTGGATCCAAAAGTGCAATATGTAGCTGCTGCTTAGCCTTGAAGCTTCTTAAAAGTATGTGAGTATGTAATTCTTAAATCACCAGGCAAGTTTTGTAGGACTTAATGAGAGAGATTTGCATATATAAAGAGCCACATTGGTGCGTAGCTAATGACTTAAGTTTGGTTATTGCCTACACTATTGTGTGCAGAAGTTTCTTGAGTAGAAAAAGCAGACTATAGAGATACTCACTCCTGGGATCCACTGGAAGAATTAGCAGCAGAGAGTAGATTGAATATCTGCATGTACAACAAGAAAGGAATATTTTGCCTCACAGCTCACATTGTACAGACTTGAGAACAGAGGCAGAGAGCTGTCTGCAATGTTTTCTTTTTCTGGATTTGAAATAGCAAATCACAGCAGTGCAATCCTTCATCTCAATATGTGAAGCTAGATGGAGTCATAAACAATTTCTGGGACACAGAATCGTCAACCTAGTGGCATTAAATGGTTGACCTCTATCCTATCTTTTCATCTCTATCACTCAGTAAACTCCTTTTACTCATCTTATGAGAGTGCTTTGCTTCAAATACCTTCATTAATAGCTTATTACCTTCCTGCTGAAATGTTTTACTCTTTAACATTTACCCTATGACCAAGGAAGAAATTATTGAACCATATACTACACTGTTTCAGCATCTTATTGCTTGCACACACACACACACACACACATACACACACACAGAGGAAAAAAAAAAATACAAAGAGGAAAGACAGAGGGAGAATGACCAGTATGGCAATACCCATTTTGCCATTTTATTACAGCACCTTTACGAGAAAGCGTATGGTTTCCTCCACTGGGGCAGAGAGTTCAGCAAAGGGAAGGGTATTGAGACGGGAAAGAAGCTGGATATTGACAGGATAAACTGAAAGAAACCAGTAACTACACAGATAAATACTGGAACATATTGCAAGTGGTCATAGCCACAGAAGGAGCTGGAACGATCTTTTTCTTTCATTAAGAGCTCTGTTTCTATAGGAAGTCACATGGACTTCCTGTTAGGACCAATTCAAAAATAAATCTAAAATGTCATTCCCCACTCCCTCCACCCCGCACCATGCGGTCAGCACATTTCTAAAGATTGTTGAGCAGATATGATATAATGTCTATTCTAATGTCTATCGTTCCTATTTCTCTGCTAATTCTGAGCTGTCTGGGGCAGTGAAACAAAACATAAAACACCAACCTAACTTGGAAACAGAAATGTGGTTAGAAGGGTAAGACCGAGAAAATGTTGGTGGATGTTTGGACTTGGATAAAGAAATATGCAGAGCTTAGGATGATGTCTGTAACCGATAAAATTATTTTCACTAGGTAACACATGACAGTTTACATGTGATTCTCCATGGTCTGGAGATGGTAACTTCGGACACGCTTCAAAAGTATATGGGATTGATCTTTTTTCAATTGTTTTTGCCATTTCTGTATGAAGAGGGGTCTGAAGTTTCCGATGAAGTTGTAGATTTTCTGCAAGTTTTGCAAGTCAGGGGATGGTTTAGGTATCTATAATTATTTTCGTGTTTAAATAGTCATTTGCAGTTACACATCTTTTTGCAAACAAGTCTAAATCTTATCACAGGAATTGATTTTTATGTCAGGTGTGGAATAAATATGCTACTTCAGATGTTGAGATGCACAACTAAACAATTCACCTAAGTATCCAGAGTTGAATTTTGGTATACATCTTCAGCACATTTAGCCTAGTAACGATCAGCTTTGAATGCGTTGTGACCAGTTTTGTTCAAATGCTGCAACTGAGCTGCTCTGCATATCAGCACAAGGAATTAAATTTTTAGAAATCAATGTTGCAGTGGTCACAGTAGTGCTCTGCACATTATAAAAAGCCACGGCAAAACCTGAAGAAATTCATGCTGCTTTTACAAGGAATTGGATTTAATTTCAGCCTCTCCTTTTTGCTACAAGCTGGAGAAATATAATTGCAAAATACAATTAGTGTGATAAGAAAAAAAGTGCTACAACTTTGTCTGAAAAAGAATATGTAAACTAACCCTACTCTGCCCAAATTAGAAATCATATGCAGTATATTTAGGATTTAGCATTAATTTTTAAATAGCCAGTCTGACAGAGTGATACACAAATTGATCTCAAAATTGAAAAAGCTGCAGACAATTGGTTTTTCAGACAGACATGGAGACACATATATGAGGGCTGCTCCAAAAATAATGCCTCTCATTTATTATGTTGCCTCATGACAGCAGAGGTGGATGTTGGCAGCATGGCAGTAGTGGCTGAACCTTCCTGCTACATGTTGTTGCTGCGCAACAGGTGGCAGCAGAGGGGCAGTCTGACAAAATGGTGTCTGATATGGAAGTGTAGATGAAGCAAAGGTGTAATTGAATTCCTCCATGCAGAAAAAATGGCACTCGTTGACATCCATTGTTGCTTGCTGAATGTTTATATAAACCAAACAGTGGATATGAGCACAGTGAGGCACTGGATGGTGCGTTTTGGCAGTGGTGACAGCGACAGTGGGTCACCTTCACTGATACAGTTGTTTATAAGAGTAGCATGTAAGCTCTCGTTCATCACTGGAAAAAATGCATAGGTAATGGTGGTGACTATGCTAACAAAAATTGTGTTAGTAGCTGAGAATTTGCTTTATCAAATTGTGCTCTTTCTCTCTGTTGTTGTTTCCACTGAAATAAATAGGAAGCATTACATTCAGAGCAACTGACATAAAAGAATAAAATTCAGGAAATGCTAGCACATATAATACTGAGGGTATTATGATAGTTCCCACTTCCCAGCCAACACAGAAAGGTGACTGCACTTATTTATTTATTTATTTATTTATTTATTTATTAAAACAGGAAGCTTCACATCTCTGAGTCTATTACCAAAATGAATGGATTCAATATCTGTTCAATGATGTGTTCAAAATGGAAGCAACGTTATTAAATATCAAAGATGTTATTAGCACATTTTACTTCTTAGTGGAATGAAACAGGCATTATCTCACCAGGTGCTTGCAGAACTTTCTCTGTCTGGAGGTGGTGGGGACGCTGTGCCCAAAAGGAAGCAGGCAGTGCTTCACATGTACGTGCTGGTAAGGACCCTGGTGCTCAGCCCTCCATTCTGACCTCACACGCTGTGCC
Organism: Pavo muticus; assembly: GCA_016647715.1. Classification (NCBI taxonomy): domain Eukaryota; kingdom Metazoa; phylum Chordata; class Aves; order Galliformes; family Phasianidae; genus Pavo; species Pavo muticus. The sequence goes on from JACDJE010000724.1 coordinate 50,556, forward strand.
CAGAAGGAAAGAGGCAGTGCTTCTCATGTACGTGCTGGTAAGGACGTGGTGCTCACACAGAGCTGCAGTGTGCATGTACATGTTGCTGCTGCTGCTGCTGCTGCAAACCTGGGACCGCTACTGTGATGCAGAGATCCAGCTGTCTGGCTTTTTAAACCTGCATTAGGATGAAGTTACCAGTTGTGCAGTTGGTGTGATTGCAGGCCATTAGTTCCCTAAGCCTTACTTTCCCTTTTTCCATCCGTTTAATAAGGGCGCGAGTGTGATGCCCCGTTAGCAAAGTGGGAGTGCTGACTTGTAGCTCTGTAACGATATTCAAGAAGAGAATGTTCTAACCTTCATCTCCTGGAAGTCTCCTATCTGTTACACGCCCAGAGCTATTACCCACTAAAGGACTTCACATTTTTGAATACTTAAACTGAAAGAAACAGATATGGGAGAAACTACATAAATCCATTATTGCAGCAGGAATATCTTTCTGCTCCAGGCAGAGAAGATAAATTGCCACCAAAGTGATACAAAGTTGGTTTGATTATTTCATTGGATCAAATATATCATGCTGTCTTGAAATCTCTATGCTTTCAAGTCAAAATTAAAGAATTTCACCATAACCATATTAGACATTATCATTTGCATATTTTTCATCTCAAAAGAGACTTTTGAAGTTATGTAATGCTTAAGTATTTAATTGTTCTTCACATCATTGAAACATCAAATTATATCTAGAAACACAGAGGATTCTCTTGCTAGATAGCAGTGATTGACTCTCTATCTGACAAGAAGAGAATTCTTATGTCAGGAAAAGAAACCGCGTTAAGGAAGTAACTCAAAGAGTACCAGCTCTTATTTTGTTCAACACTGGGATTTGGGCATTCTTTATGTTTGGATTTAAGCATGACAATGTTTCACACACAAAAGAAACATAAAAGCAAACAACAATGAAAAAAAACAAAAGCAACCATTGAGATAATTTAATCTGTGAAATCACAACTGCGCTGTACTTTTTTAAAAAATGGTGAGGACTTGCTTCTGCACAGATTTCTTTTGCACAGCTTATCAGTGATAATCTTGATTTAATTGCAAATGCAGATCAAGCAATTAGCAACCTTTCACAGCCCGGGGGCATGGGGGAAGTGTGAAGCATTTGTAAATGAAATTCTTGTTACTAAAATTTACCAGGTACAGATATGAGTTTATTTTAACCATTGAGAATTTTTATAGAATCTGCAAAGTTTCTGAAATCCTTGCAGCTTTCTAGAATCAGTTTTTTTCCAGTTCAATTTCTCTCTTCCTTCCTTGTTTTAGCTTAGGCAGACCTGTTACAACCCAGCCATCAGAAAGTGTAGTTGCTCCATTTGCAGTTATATCTCTTTTCAGGCATTTTGCCTGTGATGTTATAGATAAGATTATATATTGTGGGTGATAGAAGTGTGTGTGGTGCAGGTACCTAGAAGATGTTATCTGATGCGCACATGTTGGGAAGAGTTAAATCTTTTTGACAATTCAATGGTTCCCTTTGGGTTTGCACAAATGGCACCTGTTGTTGAAGTCAATAGAGCTTACAATTTAATTTCATCTGCCTGCAAACTATCTCTCTCATTAGGGGGTGAAATGATGATAGAATTCACTGAGGCATGCAGTTTCACTTTCTACAGGGCAATACGTAAGTACAGTCATCATTTTCAGTGAAGGGAGGCACAATTATCTCAGAAACTGATTGTAAAGAAGAAAGGTGAAAAATATCTGGGAAAAACCTAAAAATTCTGTTTCGCTACATTGTTCTGCTGATATTAATTTGCAATCTAATTATTATGTTTAACAGAATTTGAAAACATGGTATTTGGGGTAAAAAGAGGTTCTTAATATATTTTTTCAACGATTTCAAAATGAACTCATCAGTACATGTAAATAAGTATGTAAGCAGGGATCAAGGGTTAATTCACACCAAACTTATTTTATTTCTGTTGAAAATACCTGCCTCTACTTGCTGCAGCTCCTTAGGTGAATTAACTGGCCAGATAATGTGTTTCCTATATTTTAGTGCAAAGGGTGTGAACTTCACAGCATATTAAGTTAATGGGGCCTAGTATTCAGTAGGACACATCTCTGCCTTGCAGTAAATTAACCTGCTTCCAGCCAGTATCCCACTGCCTTGGATCCTGCTAGGAGGAGCTGAGCCACTTCCCTGTGCGCCTCAGTGGCCTCTGGCCAGGCTGCTGCATGTTGCTTCCCTGCTTGAATGTCTGTTTGTGGCAAACTTCGGATCATTCTCTTGAAGCTACACCTGGAAGAGTGCTGGCATCCCATGCTCTGGTAACACTGCTAGGAAAATATCAGAAAAAGGATAGTTATACTGCTGTCACTGAAGAAGCCAGGGATGATGTTCAACTCCTATCTGCAAAGCAGAGTTAAAAGTAAAAAGCTGAAATCAGCTCAGAAATAGTTAAAGACAGCTATCTTTGTCCTTTCAGTAATTGGGTAGGATTTTGATGCAAGGGCTTCAGTCATTCAGAATAAACCTGCTCCAGTGTGGGCAAAGCTCACAGGCTGCAGGGAATTACCTGCTCCTCCAAGGAGCACTTCCTTCCTCTTCTCTCTGCCCTTCCTGTTCGCTCTACTATTTCTCTTCTCCCCTTCCCCCCCTCCCCTTTCTGCCTATTCAGCTTTTCCTGACCATTCTTCAGTATGGGAGGTGAGGCATTGGTCCAGGTTGCCCAGAGAAGAGGTGGATGCCCCTTCCCTGGAGGTGTTCAAGGCCAGGTTGAATAGGTGGGGCTTTGGGCAGCCTGATCCAGTGGGTGGCTTAAACCCTGCCCATGGCAGCAGGTTGGAACTGGGTGGGCTTTAAGGTCCTTTCCAATCCAAGCCATTCTGTGATTCTCTGATTCTCTATCTTCCTCAGTCTGCTGCTACCTTGGCTGCACCCTGGGGCCATTGAAGCCAACTGGAACCAGGGGCACAGGGCAACCCCAGCACTCACACCTGTACAGGCCTGAAGCATCTCACCAGACAGCTGACAAACATGGTATCACACATGGTGGTCCCATCACAGTCTTCAAAGACTGGAAAGGGATGTTTAAGTATGGCTTTTAGCAATGGAGGATAAATTTAACTTGTTTGTCAGTTTGTACCAAAATTATAACTGATACCATCAACAAGAAGTTTTCTTATGTTACTGTTGCCTAATTGCAGATAAGCATGTACAGGTAGGATGACATTATTTATGAAAACAGTGAACAGCAGAAAAATTTCAGCAGAAGCAAAAGGCTCAGCACCATCCTGGAAAACAGATAATTGCCAATTAACCACATTTGTTAATGAAAGCCCAGAAAACTTCTCAAAGAACTGTCCTTTAGATGCACTTAGTTCTTATAATACAAAAACCACACCTCCTGAGACAGGGGAGCGCTCTGCTCTTGAAGACCTTCACTCATAGAGCATGCATAGTAGTATGAAATGCTGGATAACTTTGTGGGAGATAGTACAAAAAAACCTGAATGTAACAGGGTCTGCTAGCTTTCTGGAACTACCACCTAGCACCAGGTTGTGCAAATCTGAAGTAAATTTGGTTCTGTGTGTAAGATTGACCAGTAACAGACCCTGTTGTGTGGGACAGCATTACTGCATTGTGCTTTCCTACAACAGAGAGGTATTTCCACTATCTGGACAGCTTTCCTTAAGACAGAGCTTAAACAAATTAAAAGAAATAGCTTCTGGCATTCTGGGTCTCAGAACTGGCCTGCTTTAAGCATGCTAATCAAGTAAGCAGCACTCTTGTATTTCTTTTTAAATTTACCACTTTATCATTCTGGGACACAAGTATTAAGCAAAGACAATTAGCTATTGAGACAGCTTACTAACAGTGGCAGTGAATTTCCTAACTGTGGCAAGTTTTTCATCAGAGTTGGTTGTTGTGACAGACATGCTCCAGCTCATACAGTAATTAATTCTGCACACTTTGTTATAAAAAAAAAGGTCACAGTGTTCCTTCTGGCCATATTCTATGAAACTGCAGGAGAAACTCAGCAGTACTCATAAATGCACTAATTGTTGCTTTTCTTCATGGAAAAGGCAGTCAGAAAGCATGTTTCTCCCAGTGTTGCCATGCTGTTGTGATACTGTGGGTGACCTGCCTGGCGGTTAGGAAGCATTTAAACACCCCAGTGCTCTTTCTGACTTGACTTCATGAATGGAGAAGACAATGCTAGGCAAAGAAGAAGAGTCTAAAGCCAGCACAAATTTATTGCTTTTATTTCCACACTTTAGAACTGAAATAAATAATGACATATTACTGAAGGGACAGCAAATAAAACTGGAGTTCAAGAGTCATTGATTTTACTGCTAGGATTATTTCAGCTTCATTCTCCTTTAATCTTTCTGTCTCTTTTCCTAGAGAAAGAGAAAAAATAAATTATAGTTTTTATAATGAAAGCTCCAAATGAATTTAGGCCCACTGTGCTGTCTTTAAAAGACAGTCTACAGTCTTAGCTCTAGCTCTACCATAGTATGTTTACAGTTCAAAGAGGCATGGTCAGTAAAGCCTCTGGGACTCAGGTAATGGTAAAGATAGCCAAGGAGACGAAGTACCATGTCTCAAATTAAATGGCAGAATTTGTAGAAGAACTAGGAGCAAAACTAGGAGTGTCTCTGGACTTTGGGCATGGGCAAATGTTTAGAAGTGTAGGTGCTATCATGCTTTAATGAATTACCACTCATCAAGTGAGCTACGGTAGCTCTATGCTATGTACTTATCACTCACTACATGTGATGAAAAAATTGTTTGCTTATATTCACATGATTAGATGGTTAAGATTTTTATAACAGTTGAGATCTGTGGATAAAAAAAAAAGGACACGTGATTGGCAAAGGTTGTTGTTGTTTTTTTCCTGTTCTAAGATTACTGACATTTGTGGATATTATATACTGAAAGCAGCAGGGATCTGCATTGCAGATAGGCACTCCTGCAGTGCTAATCTAGGAGCAAGATTTCCTCCAGTGTCATTATCAACCATCCACGCATTACTAAGAAAGTAGAAGAATAGCATGAGGTGAGAGATACTCATTTTTTCCACTAAGCTGAAGGAATATTTGGTATTTGGAAGGAAAGGACTCTTAGGGAATCTTCCCTGGAAGATCATATTTACTAACTGTTTGTAGACAATTCAGCTTGGTGGTTTGTAAACTGCATTTATGGTACTTAATGCCTAGAAAAGAGTAATGCACACAGTCTAATAATTGTATTAGTTTCAGATCCTTTCTTGCTCTGAATGAAGTACAGTATTTGCGTCCCACCACTCCTCTGAGTGCTTTGCTTTCTACGAAATTAGTACAGGCAGCAGGTGGTCTAAAGAAATTGCTAAACAACAGCTGATCCGAGTCGGAGCAGGCTGTGGATCCCTGCAATGGAACAGGAGGTACAGCTCTATTATACCGCCTGCTCAGTCAGGAGCCACCCCCACCATCGATCAGATAACAGGAGACCTTGATAGCAGGAGGTTCTCCAGCCTAACTCAGCACACATTACTGACTTTAACTCCTTCTCTGCACTTTTTGCTTATAGTGTGACAAGGCTTTGAAGGCTGTTTTCATGGGTTATGTGATTTACATCTTGCTATTGATGTTAATGGCCTTTACTGACCAGGAGACAGGTTTTGAGGAGCAGACTGTACAGAGTTGAGATGCATGTGTCTGATGCTGAATGCTGGCATCTTCAGAGAAACTGAAAGAGCCCTACTTGTATTCCAATTGGAAGACATGAATAAAAACCAGTTGAATGAAATAGCAGGGAAAGACACATATAGGGAACATTTTACCTTATGCTCACTGTCAATGACATCAGAGTTGGAAGGACTTTTCTTGCAAAGGCCAGTTCAGCCAGAGTTGACAGAATCAACAAAATGGAAGTGTTTCTCAGGAAGGGAAATTATTTGGTTTGTAACAAGTTCAGGTTCACTTGGGATCCAGGGAGATACAGTACAAGCCAGACATCTTGAACTGTAACTAAAGCATAACACCTAGAAAGAAAATTTGGCTGTGATTTGTTGACCTTGGAAAAGGTGAAAAGACATCTTTGATTCATAGCCTACAAAAATGGTCCAATATACACTGGTATTTCCCTGAGCAAAAAAAGATATTCTGCAATTACACATTGAAAATCAAGCATATTCATTTTATATTATATGTAAAATCAGTATTACTGTACATTTCAGTGCCAGTGAACTTATTTGTCTGGACAGAGTTCCAAAAAAAATTGGCAGTCTCAGCTGACTGAACTTCTGTGCCTGTGACTCTCAGTTCTTTATCCAGCCAGTCAGTTGGCTCTTGTCTCAAGTACTCCTGAAGAGCACTTTAATCTTATATTTTGTCTACACTTAAATGGTCAGGATTAACCTTGGTGGAAGATATCGCACGCAAACAATTTACAATTTAGTTAGACTTTCCACCTCTCAGCACTGAACGTTTCTTGAATTTGCAAGAATTTATCTTTTTCCTGATGTTTCAGAAACAGTTTCTACGAAGTTTCCTGTGAAAACTGTAGGAGAATATCTTAGTTCACAAAGTGCAAACAGAACTTCTCAGGTCCAGCTGCATCAGTTAGGGCAAGACAGATTCATGAGGCAGCTGTGTGCCCAGAATAGAGAACAGGTTGATAACTGAAGTTACTGTCTAGTGAAAATATTTTTTTAATAAGCTATTGAAACTCCTAGAAAGATTTGTCTAATCTATTAAGGACACATACTGTATATGGCTTGCAAAATTAGAATAAGACATGGCTATGTAGAGTTGTATTGCTGCTGCTTCTAAAAGAGACTGCTTCAGTTAATGCCTCAGAGGGCAACTTTCCTCAAAGGGAAAAAGTTGCCATAAATTCTACCAATTAGGGAACTGCAGTGCCTTCCCCTTGAGTGCTGGATAATTGGACAGGTGAAAACAGTATGGTGCCATTAAATGAAGGCACATCTGAGTCATCCTGAGCTTTTGTTCACCAGCTCGCATAGGATTGTATCATAACACAACTGCCTTAAAGATTGGCTCAATTTTCACTAATTCTGCATTTGTTGATGGGGAAAAGAATCTCTGCTGGGCAAGATGTTGCATCCTACAGCTACCGAAGTGAAATAAATAAGGTAACTAGAGAATTTAAGGTTACTGAATGAGATTGTGTATTTCCTGAAGATTAAGGTTACATGTCATCTCCTTAGTCATAGTTGGTGGGTTCTCTCTCTTTTATCTCAGGTCCTGCAAGTTATGACATCTGAGAAAAAATTGTGAAAGCAGTTTTCTACCTTCTTTTTCTTTAGTTAGGTTATTTGTAGTTTTGCAGATTGTCATATTTTATTTTATCTTGAAATATATTTGTTGAAACATAAGATCTGTTTAAGGAAACAGTAAAAGGAAATCTGAAATAAAACTGTCATCAATCATGATAATTTCTCTTAAAATAAAGCAGATCTGCTGATATTTAAAATTTCCCAAGTGACATTTTCATTTCTCTTACTTTGTTTCTACAGAAAAAAAAAGATTATTTCCTACAATCATGAAATGATGCAGGGGTACAAAATGTGATTGAAATTCCAAATTTTAAATTTCCAAATAATTTTTCAGTCTAATCTAATCTATGACTAGATTTTGTTCAGCTTCAGTAGGCCTTAACCTGGATGCTTTGTTGTCTGTGTGTGTTTGGTTGAATATTCTGACAGTGTGATGAACAGACATTTTTCAGGTTTTCTTTCTCAGATCATTTGATCATTGTGTTTCTTTCAGGCTGAATTTGCTCAGAAATGTACCTCTAGTTTAGCCATACTTCAGGGTGATCTAAAATAGGAAGAAAAAAAATAAAAAGAAAAGGTCAGATGTCTTTTTTTTTTTTTTTCCCCTCATTCGCAGCGATGAATAGAAACAGCCTAAAATTGAAAATAAATGTTATTTCTCTTTTCTTTCAAAATGTGCAGCTAACCTATGGGAACCTCCTAAAATCTATACATTAAAATATAGTGGAAAAACGAGCAACAATCTTTGCATGTCTTGTCTGGGCAAGTACACATTTAGGTTGTGAGCTAATCAAAGCCACTAGTTGTATAAGGGAATATTAGAGGAGTACTCTGTATGTGTGTGCATGCAACTGTTTGCTGGAGTAAGTGGTTTTGATTTTGTTTCTAAGCAGTCTCGCATCTTTTCAGTACTGCTGTGTTGAGACTCCTTGAGGAAGTTAAACTCTCTGACAGCTTCAGGAGCATGAGGCCAGCTGAGGTGTGAGCTACCTTACTGTCGAGACAAGAAACGCTGTTGACACTATACATATATATGTATATATATACACATATATATTATATATATAAGATGTGTATACATATAT